>JAZDUA010000771.1:242500-570021 GCA_038098605.1 Gryllus longicercus | reverse complement strand
GCCAATAATTTTCAATTTTGAAAAAGATCGCTTTGCAGTCGCAACCATCACGGGTATCGTTAGAAACGGCAAGATTTACTGAGTAGACATCTGCAAAGTTAGAAAGAGAGGAGGACTCAGGACCAATTTAGCCAACTCTCTGATTTAAAGAATGTTCGAAATTTTCTCAGGCAATTATGCAAGGACAATAGGTGAGTGAACAGTTGTTCAATTTCGTCTTCATTACTCGCGAAGGCAAGAAATTAAGAGTTCTGAATGCTGCAACAAAGTTTGTGGCTGAATTATCGCTAACAAATCGATTATTTAATTCAAGCCAAAGACGATTCAGCTGACTAATCACAATATCTACACAATCGAAGTAAACATTAACTTTCAGTCGTTTTTCGCCGTCAGATAAACGTTGATCTTCGCACAGTTCATGGAAATGACGTTTCGACTTTTTACACATTTATCGCAAAACTTTACTTTTACACCTCTAGGGGCCGGTTTCACCAACCGGAATCAAGATCAACTTCAGTTTGATCCCGTTGTACGTTTCTCCACGCATTTGACACGAATCACCGTGTCTGACTCGGATCAAATTTGACTCCAATTGATCCGTCGCCGAGCGGTGGATCACGGCCAGATCAGAAGTTCTCGTTGGTCGTCTAGCTATTCCAGTTTTCCGTATTTTTTAAGTAAATACCTGTAGTTGGACTTAGATTCAGTACGGAAGTATTCGCTAAGAAGTAGGATTGCGCGTAATATTTGTTGAGCAAATGTGTTTTTTAAGATAGTATTGTAAATAAAAGTAGGGTTAACACAATTGTATGTTAGATCTCGGTATTGGGAAGTAAAATTTAAATATATTTTGGCTTCAAATTAGTGTATCTATAAGTATCATTAGTAAAAAAGCATTTTGTGATATCTGTATTTCAATTGGCGTGGGATAGTTTTATTGAATACTTTTTTTTAGTGTAGTAATACTTTCAATTTTTGTTCTTGTTAGGTTAATTTGTGTCGTAAAAATGGAGTATGTTTTCGAATGTGACTCAATAAATTATTATTATTATTAATGAAGTCATTGAAGATTTATTGTGGGGAGAGACACCACGAGTAATTCCCAAAAGAAGCGATTATTTTGAAATGTCAGAACGAGCATTAAAACTTTCTTTGTATTTGCTCATTAAGCTTTCGAGTAATGCTCTTTCAACTGGAGAGAAATTGGGCGTAGTCTATGCATTCTTTCCAACGTCAGGTGAATCCATCACCGAACAAGAACACCACATAGACGGAACGAATTGAAATCAAAACAACTCGTTTTCTACAGCTGACCGCGAGAATACCCACAATGCATTGCAAAATTGTTGCCAATCGCGCATTTTCACGACTGCTCACGAATCATGGGATCCGGATTAACTTCGAAGTCTCAAAACGTTGGTGAAACGCATAGAGATCAAGTCGGCCGTGACTCCGCGGATCAAGATCACGAAACTCGGATCAACTACGAATTTGATCCTGGTTGGTGAAACCGGCCCTAGATGTCGCCAACAGTATTGCATCGGATTTGACTTCGTCAAAGTCGAAAACATAGTTCTGTACAATTTTAAAGGTCATAAAATTCTCTACAAATTTGCCTTATAAATTATTTCTCTCAAGCATGAAGTAACAGAGCCACGAAACTTTAAACTTTCACCAAATTTTCCTTTTTATTTTGAAATTGCCCAAAGTTACTAATGGTCTCTCTAATGTAGTATTTTTGAATTAAGATCATTATAAATAAAATGCGATTAAGTACTAATGTTTTTAATACTTACTGAGATTACTTGATACCGAAAAATCGATTGATGGCAAAACATCTGTCCGTGTGTGGTCAACACTAGCACCTAAACCATTCAGACGATTTTGATATTCCCTGAAATCGATATTCTCCGATAGATCTGAACTAAGGCCTTACGAGCTCAAGCTCAACTAATATTTTAATATTTGAGTATACTTTATATGAATCCTGAACAGCATTTTCAAAATGTTCTCAAAAATGGCTCCAAATTTTCCATGCCCTCCGAAAGCGTAAAGGGCGCTTAAAAGATGACGCAACGATATTTCGTTGAAATTTGAATTTTCGAAATTTGTAGAGTATCTAATTTTTTCGGCGTATTTGAACAACTACAACATTGAAGATAAGAGATATTTTTCCTTAATACAAAGTGTTGTTCAAAGATAAATCTTGAAATATAGTCAGTACAATTTTCGAATAAATAAGTATTTTTCTCATGATATTGCGTGAAATGTTAGCAATTTTTAAAAAATTATTTTCTCAATTTTTTCTCTTAACTTTTTAGTCGTATGTAGCAAAGGTTGGTAAAAATTTGTGCTAGTCTCATTTTCAGCAAATTCTTTGTATTTTTGAGATTTTTTCTTAAATAAAATCTTTATAAAAATAGCTTTTTAAAAAAAGGTTATATAAAATTTTTGGAAAGAAATGAGTAACTTTCTCGTAATTTCTCTTGGAAATATAAAAATTCTCAAGAAGTCACCAAATTGAAAAAAAAATTGGAGCCTTGAAATTTTTTATATTTCCAAGCAGAAATTACGCGTAAGTTATATTTTCTCCTAATGATAGAGCAAAAGACACTTAAAAATTGTGCAGGTCTCATTTTCGTTGAACTCTGAATTTTCTAAAATTGAAAATATTAGAAATAATGCGAGGAAGGATGTAGCTCCACTAGTTTCATCTTGAAATTGTTTGTTTTGGCAATCCGCCATACACTGAAGTATGACGGATTGCGGGGAAGCGGGGAAGTGAGGCGGGCGAGGCGGGGCGGGCTAAGTTACAGGTCATTCCTTTCACTAATTGATTGTGTTTAAAGTTAGTGAAATGCTGGATTATTGCCGCGAGCCCTGTGTACACATTCATGCAGAGTGAAATTGTCTCGTATAATCATTTCATAACCATGTGCTTTACCTCCTTTTCAGATGCAAGTGCAATGGCCATGCCAATGAGTGCGTCGCTCGCCATGTGGGGGATGGCATAGTGCAGCGGGTGTGTCTCTGCGAGCATAACACTGCGGGCCCCGACTGCAACGAGTGCTTGCCCTTCTACAACGATGCACCGTGGGGACGGGCCACGGATGAGGACGCCCACGAGTGCCAAGGTACAGTCTTTCACTATACATTAGCGATTACAATAAAGTCGTGAAGTAAATTCTTGGCTATCCGGGAGACGCCGCGTCGTTGGCTGAGAGGCCAACGTTCCACCTGACATGCCACAGGCTTCCTCAGGGCAGTAACTGATAGCCCCGGATAGCCAAGAATTTATGGAATGGAGCCGCGGAAGCTTACGTGTGCAAGATCTTGAAGTGCCGGAGAGTTTGTTCAAGTATCAATCCTGTATATGATGATTAATACTTGCATTTAAATATATTTAATAACTGCATATGCAATGCTTTCTGTTCTGCATTACTCAGGGCAATTGAAATTGAATATTTCTTTTAGGCGGCAATCGATATGTTCTTGGAGACATTTATTTTTTGGATAGTTTTATTAGTTAACTGAGAAAGAAGTTTTACTATTCCAAATAATTTGTTTTTATAGTCAAGATGGTAGTTAAAAAATAACAATAATTACATTTTTGTACATCTACTTATAAGTTGATTGGCTGTTTTAGCATCTTTGAATTTTGAACATTTTGTGTTGATTTCTTACACATACAACATTATTTTATTCTACAAGTGATGGACTTTAATCAAACGTTTTCGATAATTTTGTTCCTTAATTGCAACGATTTGAATGCCTTGCTGTTGCGCTTTTCCAAAAATAGTGTTAACGTTCAGAAACACGTTACGTGGGGTTGGATTGTTGTATGGAAGACGCTGCTTTAAAGTGATATTAACGAGCGTAGATATTAGGATATATGGGCTTGATATTAGGAGCGGATCAGGTGGCAATAATGTTTTACTTTCTCGCTACTACTTACGCAGTATAAAGAAAGTAGTTTGTTTCTGAGCAAAAGAGCAAACAGCACTGAAATAATAAAACCACAGTAAACGTCAGGATACGTCAAGGCGGATTTACTGAATTATTGTTACAATACAAGAAGATCGATTTGCTGGAATTCGATATTTCTTGTTCTGCGATTCCCTTAGAGCTCGTTAAACCTCCATGGCACTATCGATAGTATTCCATAGTACCGTACTATCAAAACTATCGATACTGCTGAAAACTATCTAATACTATCGGAGTCAATTTTTATTAAAATGTATACATTTCGATTGTTCATTTTTAATTACCAATATTCTAGCAACATAATTCATCTTTTATTTATCTCTCATAAAATGTAAATATAATGAGATCATTGGTCCAAACATTAGATTGACTTAGTTTTTTGTTAATAAGAGAAAGAAAGACAAATTCACGTTTACGATGAGTGTGAATGAGCGTCAATTGTTTAAAGTGAATACATCAGTTGCCTTTATACATGGAGACTTTTCCTTACACCAGTATAAGTTGGCAACGTTTCAGATGCAAGTGCAATTTATACAGATGCAATCTATGGAAGTGGTATAGTGATATTTGCCAAAGGTTTTTCGAGGTGGCAACACTGAAAGATAATTACAATATTTACACATTTTCAAAGAAGTTTGCATTTAATGACGGAGAATTTATTTGAAAAATTGGTAAGATGTTATTTGACTAACCTTTTATTAAACAATATTTATTTACAATATACTGTGGTTTATTACTGAAAAACAGTTCTCATGAGTCGAAACATTTATGATTTTATTAATTTCCCTGTTTCGATAGTCATGCTATCGAAACAGGAGTGAGGTTTAACGCACTCTAGATTCCCTTCCCGAAGTATCTTCTCTAGTGGCGTCTTCTGTAGGTAGCGCTCATCTGTTCGTATTATGAGCTCATTTTCATAATCGTGTTTTGCGCTCAACGATAAAGAGATAGTTTTATTCTCTATCAAATTATTTTGTCCTTCATACTATACATCCAAGCTTTCTATGATTTAATTTCTTCAGAATTAAAATATTAATTTTGGTGTTTTTTCTTCATCTTTTCAAAATATTCTATAAGAAAAAATGCCAGATTGTATAATGAAGTGGATTGTATTGTTAATGGCCGAGGTGGCTAAGAGCATGTGCCGACTCAACGCTTCAGTCCGAAGGGTCGCGAGTTTGAATCCCGCCTTGAAACAGCGTTGTTTGTCCCTTGTCTCTCACGTATGTGTTGTTACGGAGGACCTCGCGTTCTCCCGACCCCACGTGTGAGGAGCCCGCAAGTGGTTGGTGTCTAGCATATGGTCGTATATGCATTCCATCGAGACGTGAGGGTTAACCGGTTGTCGGCTGCATAAAAACCGTAGAAAGAAGTACCGTATAGCAAATTAATAGAATAAATATCCGAGAAGATAAGGATTCTACTCAATAACTCTCCGATATTCGTATATATTTTACATTAATGCACCAATTTATGCACCAAGGGCGTTATAAGGGTTCTAATGATCCAGCTGCGACAAAACACTCGAGGGCGTTTTGTCGCCCTTGGTCATTAGAACCAACTAACACCCGTGGTACATACATAATTTTATTTTTACCTAATTTATTTATTCCGATGTACGTATTTACTAATTATCTAATGTTAAAATGACTTTTTTCATATGTCCCTCCCATAATTCCCTTTCATAATTTCTTCCGTAAGGGAACCTGTATCTTCATTCAACTGTTTTGTTATTTCCCTCGTAACCACGGTCCTCTCGATTCAGGTAAATTATGCAGCTTATATCGAACTCCGTATCGAAGGAAATAAGTTTATAACGTATCAGTAAAAAATAAAAATATTTCCCTCTCAGACGACGATAAATAAAGGATAAATGTTAAATAAATAATAAAATAAATATATAAAAATATATAAATAATGGAAAATTATTAAATGAGTTCCAATCCGCCAAGAAGGCCCTAGCTGCCGAAGGGGCCGCCGGTCTTATTCACAAGTCCCGGGCCCCAACCCCCAGTCATGCCTTATTTCGCCATTTCGAATTAAGTGGCTGATTTAATGTAAATTTCAAACAAAATATTGATCCCGTTCTTGCTGTAGCGTGGAGATTTCGCAAGGATATGCTGTAATAATCAAGTAAATTGGTGTGGTATACGCAACGGTACAAAAATGATGGCAAATGTAAAATTCCCGTATAAATCTGATAAAGTTTGTTTAGCATATTCAGAGGCTTGTGTAGCAAGTCTCTTGTTTGGAGGTCGTCTTTGAAATTGTTAAAATTGATGCGTCAGTTCTTCAGAACAATTTTTGGCTATTTATTAAAGTATACGTAGAACTGGAAAACGAAGCAAGATGGTCATAGTTCACTTATTCTGATAATTGCATTCGAAATATGAACAAATTACATACGGTGAAATAAAATGACATCCAATTGTGATTCATGAGAAATATACCATTAGGCGACACGATGTTTTTCTTACTTAATATTATATCACACTTTCATCTAGGGGTGTCATATTAAGGGAATCGGAACCTTTATTTCGATCGTTTGACATAGAGATTCGCTACCCATGTCTCTGACCTACGCCGGCGGTAACTGGATGCGCTCTCTAAATCTCGCCGAGAGATCGGGGACCCAGATGGCTGCGGCCGCTGGAGGCACGTTCGTCTTTGTGACGAGCGGCCGGCGTGACAGCGCTCACGCACGTTTAAGGCATGCGGGCGGAAAACGCGTGCGAGCAGTTCACCTTGAGGCGCAGCGCTGGCTCCACGCTCTTGCTCCATAACAACCGCGAGCAGTTCCGAAAGAAACGGACGTAGCGGGATAGCGAATTCTTCCACGTCGGAACGAATAACAGAAAATAAACGTAAATTTTCTAACTAGTGATGCTGCAACAGCACATTCTTTCGTGCATTATTTCTAACTTTTGCAGTTTTCGAAATTTCATAGAAAATGAAACCATTTCTATGCCTGGTGACACCACTCATGTTTCTTAGCATCGTTTAGTTTTATTACTTGAGCATCTTCCAGTTATTATTTCCATTTTCTAATAAAGAAATTCATTAGTGTTGTCATAAGTTGTGAATGAAAAGAAAGGGACAATTAGGGTGACAAAAGGGACATACGTAACCCGAAGAAGATTGAAATGGTAAATTAGAGACCGTATCTATTCTTGAAAGGTATTAACTTTAATGAACAGTTACGATGCAAGGTTCAGTGGTTAATACGAATAGAGCGATATGGGAGTCATGCCGCTGCTCCCCTATTCTAAAGTATGTTTTTGTGATTTTTCTCCATTAAAAACATCACTTACTGATCACATCACATTGCAAAGGAATATTCATTAAGCCCCAACGGACTGGACGTCAAGAAGAAATTACTTTTGTAAAGAACTGTAATTCTTTAATTTTTATTATTATCAAAAAATATTTATGTGAGCTGTCCGCATTGTAATTGATCCCCTCCCATATCCCGAAATACTACTGAATATCCCTATGTCAGTGAGATCAGTGTTCATATCCTAACAAAAGCTTCATGAAATTTGTACAGAATTGAATTGAAATGTATTATATTGATACTTCCATTTAAACATAATAAATTAAAACCAATAAAGAGGATTGGCGACACCCCTTTATTTGGCTTTGTAGAGCGAGCAGTGTGATATCCATTCATTTCTTGAAATGCTTATTTGTTTGTGAAGGTTTTTTTTTTAATGTGTCCGCCTTTGTTGCTTCAATCAAGTGCTTAGTTGTGAAGTAAAATATTCGCATTTCCTTATTTTTCTCTTATATTTGTTTTGCTATTCTTATTTTTCTATTCTCAATTACTTTCTTTTCCTCTATCCTTCTCCTTTCACTGCCCCTGCGTAGTTTTATCTAGGACATATTTTAACAAAAGTTCATAGCGTAGGCTTTCCTTGGGGGCCTTTGCCGGATTTGCCGTGCACGTTTCTCGTTACGACCGAATTCGTAGCAGGTTTTCGTGAGTGCGTGTTGTGGGGTACGTGTGAAAACTGGTTAACAATGTTTATCGCTTTGACGAAGTTCATTCTTACTACTACTTCTTCTACTTTCTGTTATGGATGTAATGAACGTTGCCACCTTCAACATTTTGTTTTGAACGTTTTACACCTTAGGGCAGCCATAATTGCAACATTATGGAATTATGGTATCGAATATGTTCGGTTGATAATTGATGCTCATTTGATTTTTTGTTGTCTATTAATACTAGCGTACCTTTCTCAATTGTGCTACTTCATGTGTGCATCTAACTACATTAATTAGTTTTCCGAGGATACAACATATGCGTTAAAGTATACCAACGTTGCTTTATAAATAAATTCATGACACCTACCATTTACAATGCTTTTAAGAGAATGAGTAAATGTTTTGAGCATTCCGAAATTTCCAGGGGTAGAAGAAGCTGCCCATTAATTATTACAAATCCTTCATGTACATCTTATTTTGTACTAAAGACGAATTTAGCATTACTTGAATCCCATTTAATAATCACTATCATAATGTATTAGATCTAATGTCGCCATCCCCGTTCTCATTTTAGTTGCATGCATTGACTACCAACGTATTACAGTATGTTCGTTACATTTTATTTGATTCTTCATACTCATTAAATGGTATTATTTTTGAGATATGTTTGTTCTTTTATCGTCTTTTCAGACCATAAACTAACAAATGTAAATCTATTAATAGATGTTGACTTTTGAAAGGTGTTATTCTGTTACCACATTTCCCCATATTTTGTGTTTATCCACTATATTTTGCGTTCCCTTTCGTAAAATCGTTCTCTTCAATTTCCTTCCGTTTCGCACAGGGCGCTCCCCGCCAATGGGGGCGGAGATTCGAGCGGAAGTCTCGTCAATGCGCCGCAGTAAGAAGTCAGTACCGGGTTCACGCAAATGTCTTTAGCTAGATGAAGAGATGTGACATCCCCATTTGTGTCTATTCGATTTGATTTATTTCGTTAAAAAAAACAACTAAAATTCTGTACGTGTCGTACGGGGGGAGAAGTATTCTCGGCGCACGTGAGCTCCAGAATTCCTATCCCACCCCTTTACTACACATACTTGAATGAAGTACCAACAAAGCATGGTTAGTAACATTTGATAGCTAGAAATGTTCGCCCGAAAAATTATTTGCATAGGTAAACGAACTACAGATTTGATATTGCTGTATTGCTAAAACGAAAAGCAATTCACGCCTCACGCTCTACTCTTACCGCCACTAACAGAAGGAGAGCTCTACAAAATGTGGACGTAGTGAAGCTACGTTTACGTTAATAGGCAAAACAAGGAACAATCTTAGCATTTGCTCAATGGATCAGAGTAATTGGACGAAAAACCTGCTCGAAGCCATTGAAACTAAAGTACATTACTTGATTCCTTGTTACGAGCACATATAGTATTTTAAAATTATACAGTATAAATGTTGAAAATGCAGTAAATATCATTGTAAAAATAAATATTATTTTTTATAGTTTGTATAGTCTCTAATTGTTTAGAAGCAGTTATGCTGCAGACAATAATGTACTTAATACTTTTAATATATTTTACTACTTACTCATCTGGCAATGAGTTGTAAAATTACAAATATTTACGTGGATTTCTTGTAGTGAGCTCTTGATATTGACATCCGATTAATGATTAATACTACTTGTGTTGCAATTATAAATTATCTATATCACCTGAAAATGTTTTTACCCTCAGTTTGTCAAAGTGGGTGTATTTTGACAAGAACTACAGATTAGAAAAATAAATGGGAAAGACAATGGTACGACTCCAAGCTCAATGAAGTGCGGCTTGCAATAATCACGTGGATGGCATTTGCTTATTAATCATACGATTTTTTTCTTCAATCTAAAAGTCTGGGCTCTGTAGAATGCGTTTCCCCAGAATATTATGCATTTTCTCAGGGGGAAATGTACATTCGCGCAACGAGCTTCAAGAAGGGCGAACTGAATTTGAAAGAAGTCTGAATGCATAACGTAATGAACTGAATTTGGTGTGTAATTCATTAAGAATTTGCAGCATTGTCGTTTGAGATCTGATTGAATTGAGAGATCCAGAAATGTTGTTACATTGATATCAGCCAGTTGCATATTAAATTTCAGTAGAGCATGTGCGATTACGTGTTTGAAATCCAAAACTGCATTGAAACAGTTTCCCTTCATTTATTATTAATCTCTTATTACGAAACCGTTTCTAAATGTTTGAAATCGCTCCATTTGACTTCATTGCAAAGAATATTCGTGTCATCAGCAAAGAGAATTGTTCTTCCATTGGACCGAGGGTCCATCCTTTTCGTATAATAGAAAGATGATGCTACCTATGATCGAACCCTGAGGGACCTCGTGCTCAATTGGCAAAGAATTGCAAAGATGAGTAAAAAATGATATTTCTTGTCAATGTGATATTTTACTGAACGCTTTTAAAAAATGTACTGAAAATAAAGTGAATAAATTGCGTTGTAATGAATGAAAAATCCATTTTTATCTCGAAAGTGCGTTTCTGGTTGAACGTATTTGGAAGGTGTTCGTCGCGGGGGCTTTCGCCGGAGGCCCTGCCCGGGCGGAAGCGAGTGGGCGTGCTGGGGAGGAAAGGTGGGTGTTGGGAGGCGGGCGTGGGCGCGGCAGGTGGCGCCGCCGCGGCGCGGGCCGGGCCTCGCCCTCCGCGCGCGCTTAGCGCAGGTCGCCGCCGCCGCTCGCCCACCGCGTGCGTTTACGGAGTGCGCTTGGCCCCGCGCCGACCGCCGCAGAGAGCCTCGTGGGTGTATCCTGATTAGACAGACGCTCGCGGATTGCGCTTGTGGCGTACAGAACGTATTGCGTAACTTCGTGAGGAATGACCCATTATTTTGACCGCGAGGAGTGACGTATGAAGAGCGACGTTTCTTCAATTCGATTCTTAATTTGTGAAAAATTATTTGTTCGTCGCCAAGTTTTCCTGGAAGAATCTCGATTAGAAGATTTTGGCTCAAGTGCTTCAATGTTACCGAAAATGAATTTTCATTTCGGCAGTGGTGTTAATTAACAAGCAGTTATTGAATTGTTCGTTTGTGGGAAAGTACACGAGCTGAAGAAGAAAAGAAGCTTTTATGAAGTTGCGTAATGATTCAAAAATAAGTGTTAACATTCTTGTTTATTAAATAATAAAAATAAAAAAGTTCTTTCTTTTCTTTGCTTTGTGAGATTTTTGTTTCCACGTCGTATCAGTTTCGACGATCTGATATGCCGACAAGACAATGTTCGTACTATTTGCTTTGAATTTTGCTGCCGAAGCGCTCGGGGTCGTCGATTCAAAATTTCATCAAAGTGACGAGTGCGTGCACGCAATGTAAGCCGGCGAGCGATTGTTCGCCGCCTTTTATGCCTGAAGATCATTTGTGATAGTCTGTTCCTTTCGTCAAGATGCATTTCCACTTCGCTCTTTCAGCACCCGTGACTGCTTTACCGCTGCTTTCGCAGATACTTTTTCTACAGTGTTTCTTAAAAGACATGCCTCAATCTGCTGCGACTCAGTGGGATGGTGTTACACCATGGTATTCTGGTTCCAGTAAGTTGGCTTCATTTCGCCTTTCGGATATGTTTGGGTCATAATTTGCGTTCGAACGCTTGGCAGTAAAATGTGACGTGCTAATTGATAGCTTCCGTGTTTTGGATTGGCGGCGAATCGTAGCATCGTCGTAATCATATTCATATTCTTTTTTGTGTAAGTGTAAGTAGTGGGTTTCTCCTGTACCGAAATTACAATCGTGCTTTCCTGTCGCGAGTGCCTGGTACATTGGTATTCAAAACAAAGTCAACCAAAAAAAAACGTTAACATTGACCGATCATCATTGATTGATGCATCGAATCGATTGAGTTGTAAAAGCAGTATCTCGCATTTTCTTAGAGTGATGAACAGAAAAACAGAAATTACAGAGTTGGTAATAATTCTATCATTACTAGCAGAGAAAGCATTTTGACATTATTTAGTTCGAAAGAGGCCCAATCTGTTATACGCAATTTTGGGTTTCCATAAGTAGCTTTTAACACGTTTGAATGTTGACCACATATTCTGGTAAGGAGAATGTAGGAATCTGAGAACTGCTTATAAGAACCGAACGAGCAACGAGGCTGCGGAAAAGTGGAAGATGCGGTTGCGGATTTAGTGCTCACTCAGATCATTTGTTTTTAGGTAAAGTGTATTCGCTAGAAAGTATTTTTGCATTAAATTCGCCTTAAAAGAATACTTGTTTCTCAAACTTGCTCCACTGAAGAAAACCATTCATTTCGACTGTAAATACGACTGACAGAAGTAGTTCCGTTTTCAAGAACTATAATAAAACATTTGGAGTCCATTTATCACACATACATTGAACACCATGAAATTATATTTTTATTATGTTTCATCAATCGCTTTTTATATACTTTTTATGTAGCTTGAATTTCAATATAAACATCCTACTTTTCTGAAAAGTGAAAAATCTACCAAGTGATTAAAAATTCAACGAATTCTATTCTGAAGTACTGATAGGTGCATCCAATATTGCGGGTACAAAAACTTCTTAACACTTACATTGATTCACTGTCAGGTAGTCAACGGTAAAACACTTGTATAAAAAGTTGGCGTTGCCATTAATTGTGGCATGACGTGTAAAGTGCGTAAAATTTACTTAATTATGCTACAAGTGAAGAAAATTGCAGAATATGATTTACATTCTCGACGATCAGAGCCAATCAAATGACGTGAAACCTGTAATATCATTAGAAGCACGTTCTTGAGCACCGAACTTTCTACCCTCTCTCTTGTACCATAGGACATACTGGGAGTTGAATTGTGAATATAAGCATTATGAATACGAGCGTTGTTGACCATTTTCTCAAAAATGGCACATGTTTTAGAGACGCTTAAAATCATGGCACAAGTTTAATTGTCGGGGTAGTGTGTATTTTCGAAATTTTCAAAAAATCCACAAGTTTCATTCAGTTTATTTCAAAACATTGATGTCAGATCACCCCGAAAGAAATGTTCCAAAAAGTCGATCTTTAAATTGGGTCATGTACAATTTTTTTCAAATACAAGTTGTAGTCATATAACTTTTGGTTGAAGTAATGGGAGTGTATAAAAAATCTCAACTAGATTTTCTACATCAACACATACTTTCTCGCATTGTTTCTAACTTCTGCAATTTTCAGAGAGTTCACGAAAATGAGACCTGCGCAATTTTTAAGTGTCCTTTGCTCTGTCTTTAAAAAAATAAAGAAAAAGTTGTAACAGTTTTCATTCTTTTATAAATTGCATCACCATCAAGCAGAAATTGCGCGAAAATCCTCGTTTGTCCAAAAAATTGTATATAACCCATTTTTTATAAAAAAAATATCAGATTTTTTACAATATAATATTTTTAACACAGAAATCTCCATTTTCAAAAATTATTTAATTTTGCAAAGTACTTTTTTTCCAATTTGCGAAAATGTGTTGGCCGGAAATGGATCCAGCTTCACTTTTTTACCGACCTTTGATGTATTCGAGGAGGAAATTTAAAGACAAAATTTGGAGAAGTTTTTGACCAAATATTTGTTTAAAAATTGCCTGAATTTCACACAAAATTACGCGGAAGTACTCATAATTTCGATTGATTGATTGATTAGAGATTACGGGCGCTAAGGTCCCGTAACTGTCGTGCATGTTTTTTATCGCGGGAGATGGCGGTGATCTCCCGCTGACTGGGGAAATCCGGTACCTACCTACGTCGCCTTGCGGGGATTTTCCCAATAAAGAATCTCTTACCAGCGGAGTACCGCCCCAGCCGGGACAAGCTCTAAGCTCCCGACTTGTATGGTTGGATAGTGCATGTGAGTGTGTGTAAGTAAGGGGGTGGTGAAAGGAAGAGGAAGGAAAGATCGCGCGCGATTCATGGCCTGTTTATTAGGGTACCACAACGGCATTCGCCTGGTGTTGATCGGAGGAACTACGGAAGACTACCGATCAGAGCAGCCGAGCAGCAGGCCACTAATTTCTCCCCCAGACAGCGGCTGAATTCTATCTGTGAAGATATTAACGAAAATCCTGCCACCGTCGGGACTCGAACTCTCGGTTAGAGGCACTGCAAAATTATACATGACTTGATTTCAAGATGTTTTGAAGGGCGGGTTTCATTAAGGAAAAACTTTCTGTCTTCAATATTGTAGTTGTAGAAAGACGCAGAAAACTAGTGGTGCTCCAACAGCACATAGATTCTCGCATTGTTTCTAAATTTGCAATTTTCGAAAATTCAGAGTCCACTAAAATGAGACCTACGCCATTCTTTTAAGCGTTCCTTGTTCTATCCGTGAAAAAAAAAAATTGAAGAAAATATTTTGAGCGTTTTTTAGTTCGTTTTTTTTTAGTTGCCTACATTTTAAGCAGAAATTACACAAAAACTACAAGTGTTTAAAAAAATTGTACATTACCTTTTTAAAGAACTGATTTTGTTTAACGCAAAAAACTGTATCTTCAGTTTTGTAGTTTTCGAAAATACAAAGAGTTCGCTGGAAAATACGACTAGCATCACAAATTTTACGCGAAATCTATTCATATTTTTGCAAAATTGTACTGACCTTTATTTCAGGATCTGCCTTTCGAGAACAGATTGCATTAAGGAAAAAGTCCATCTTCAATATTGTAGTTGTAGAAAACTTCGAAAATGTAAAGTATCTCTCAAAAATCAAAGTATCCGTTTCAAACTCAGAGGGCCTCGAGTCATTTTAAATCGATTGGAGAGTATTAATTTTGGAGAAAATCGGTTGCACCAGTATTTTTGTCACGTTTACACTAAAAAATAAATGTTCACTCATTTCTCCAAGTTTCAAAGAATTGTAGACTCATAACACATTATTTAAAGATCTAATTTTGAAGCCACTATGTTACTACGAAAAAGTCCCCGAAAAAGTTCATTAATGTAGTCGGGGCGAAAAGTGTTGAACTTCTGCAATTTTCGCATTATAAGATGTTTTGTAAGAAACTTGGACACGTGCCGTTATTATGGGCGTGCTTTGCACCATTCAAGGAAAAGAAATGTGTAGCCGGATTTGCGAAAAATTGAAAATGTCCTTGGGGCTTCATGGAAAGTACCCCGAAAAATAGGCCCCCTTCAAATTTACCGGGCCGCGTGTTAAGTCAGATCGGTGTATTAAATTTCGTTGTAAGTTTTAGGCGCTTGTTCACAGATGGACGAATGGACAGAAGTTTTGAAAAGAGCAAAATTTTGTTCGCAATGCACATTTTCGGGTATTTTCGATATTAAGTATATCCTGATATTGATTTTTTGCAACATGACATAACCTTATTCTGCATAATTTAGGAAGTAAAAATTCTCAGCTTCAATAATGTGAGACAGGTTCGAAAAATATTGAACATTTTCAATTTTCGAAATTTCAGATCTTTTAG
Organism: Gryllus longicercus; assembly: GCA_038098605.1. Classification (NCBI taxonomy): domain Eukaryota; kingdom Metazoa; phylum Arthropoda; class Insecta; order Orthoptera; family Gryllidae; genus Gryllus; species Gryllus longicercus. The sequence goes on along the minus strand of JAZDUA010000771.1, from coordinate 554,614 downwards.
TAAAAATGAGACCTATTAATAAGCACATTTACCTTTATTGAAACAAAACTTGTAAAGAACAAAATGTGCAGCCGTTTTTGAGAAAATTTTATTTAGGTATTTTTAGTAAATTGTTATGATTTGACTCGTATTTACAAGAAAACTTATATTTTAAAAGGAAACAATGCCGACATATTTAAACATCAAATTTTTTTAAAAAAATTTAATTCAGAAAAAACTGTGTTTTTGTTGGGCAGTTGTGAGGGTCGAACAGAGAATTGCAGTTTTCAAAAAAAATAGAGGTTTCAATTAAAATCAGACCTATACCATATTTATAAGTGCATCTTGCTCAATTTATTAAAAAAACTTCAAGAAAACTAGAGCCAATTTTGAAGAAAAAATTGAAAATGCCCTAGGGTTTTCATGATAAGTACCACGGAAAGTTAAGAGATCTGTTTCAAATTCGCAGTGTCTTGAGATTGGCCAGATCAAACAGAAGAACAGAGAGACACCCCCCCCCCCCCCGCCCCTAAAAGCAATGCACAACTTTCTCTATACCCCTAAACACTCTATATTTACTAGTATACTAGAGAGTATAAAGTATGAAAATGATTTACATGTTATTAAATATATGTTTATATAGATATATTTTCAGTAAAAAAATTATAAAATATTGTTTACACCATTAAGAAAGTCAACTCTACAAAAATTTCTAATGGGCCATTGTGTATTCCTATCTATGTGTGTGCATCACATCCAAATGAGTACCTATTTCAGAATATACATGTTTTGACATTAATACATCTTGAAAAAAGGCTCCCATACTGAAGTCTTGCCAGAGTTAGTGTTGAAAATTTTTTGCTGATATATTCTGAAAATAGGCTATCATCAACTTATAAGCTTGCGCAAGTTATCCAAAATTTACTCCACGCAACTTTTAAATCAGCCATAAGTTTTGAAATAGAAAGCCAGCGGCTGAGGTCCAGACTGTTGTAAGTCTAATTTTGTAACAAAATGAGATTTTTGTTTCATTGTGTTGTGTCTACATATGTTCATGAAACAAAATTGTAAATATTCCACTCTATTAGCTTGCAACAAACTCATTCCATACTAGCCCATTCCATAGTCACTACATACAAAATCTTAAAATGGCTCTCCAGAAAAAATTAGTGAAATGGACTTGGATTTTTATCAATTTCTTGCAACTTACTACACTGATTGTAAAGGAATTGACAGTATATTCAATATATCTTAAGTTCTATAATATTGTCATTAATTTTGAAATTATTTTATTTAAAAAAAAAAAAAAAGGAAAACTTTTAGAATAATTTCAAATTCAAAATTAACCAAAACATTTTGTTGCCAAACCTAAACTGAAATATTTTATTAAACGAAACCAGGACAGTATTAGAAACAGTTTGATGCCTGTATGCTTACCCATTCCTAGGATAACTTAAATGTCTAAGCTTGTAAGTAAACATTGTACTGTCGTTACTTATATCACTGTACTTTATTTCACTTTTTCAGCATGCAACTGCAATTCATTTTCCACCCGTTGCTATTTTGACAAACACTTGTATGAAACAACTGGGCATGGAGGTCACTGCTTAGATTGCACTGGAAATAGAGATGGCCCCAATTGTGAACGTTGTAAAGAGAACTATTATCAGCGTGAAGATAATTATTGTGTAGCATGCAACTGTAATGAAATAGGTATGTTTTAAATTTTGTAATGTTTGGAATCAATCATTTAAGAAAGTAATTAATGACATTGTTTATTTAATGTGTCGTAGCTTTTTTAAATTTAAACCATGAATATTTTTTACAGGTTCACGAAATCTGCAGTGTAATAGCGAAGGTCGTTGTCAGTGTAAACCTGGAGTTGTTGGAGATAAATGTGATCGCTGTGACACTAATTATTATGATTTTAGTTCATTGGGTTGTAAACCTTGTCAATGTAACAAAGCTGGTAGCTATGGCAATGTACCGAATTGTGACCCTATCACAGGTTCTTGTCACTGTAAAGAAAATGTTGAAGGGAAGCGATGTGGCAAGTGAGTACTATTTATAATGCTTAGAGCCAAATAAAACTAATAATTTGCCATATTGTAGAAACAAACTACGAGTGTTTTTTATTGCTCTATAATTGACACACTTTTACCAAGAACATCATTAATATTAGAGAAAATGAATTAGAAACCACTGCACAATGTGTAATTCTCTGTAGTCATTCATGTTAATATTAGAGGGCGATGATGTTGTAAAAGTATTTGTGGCAATGTAGTTAATAGAGTAATGAAATAAAAATGCTTGAGCTAAGAAACATTTAATGATTGCTAGGAACAAGAAATTTTATTATTACAGAAAAATTTTGAGGTTTTTCCTCGCCCTGTTAAACATATCTGTACTTTCTACCAAAACTTTTTACTTCAATAATTGAAGCAATTACGCTTGAAAGAGAAGAACATGAAATTTTATTGCATTCTTGTCCAAAAATTTCATGATTTTAGGGTTGAAGCTATGTTCAAGTGAAATAAACTACTTATCCAAGTACATTAAAAATATAGTTTGCATTTTTAAAAAGTGTCATAACAGAATGTTTTGAATTATTGTTCAGGTGAAGCAGAAAATAATGATAATTTTACATTTAGACTCCTTAGGGCCTGAAAGTAAGCTAGGAAAGGTTGCAATTGGGTAACCCACAATACTGTTTAAGTTAGTATTCGATAGCTTGTCTGCTTTACACAGTTTGACAGTATTTCCCAAAGAGCAGATTGTAGCAAAGTCGTTGTGTTAGGGTTAGGCAATGTGCTGTATGTGAGCTTTATGAGCGTGGGGAGTCTATGCTCCCCGATTTTACAGTAAATGTGTACTAAAGCTGGGCTCAATACCATGTTTGTGAAAACAAAACCATGAATAGAGAGTCCTTCGCTAATCTAGAGGATTGCCATGATAAACTGTTTATCATACATTAATGTATTTGTTACATATATTACTGTAGAGAGAACGTAATAATTTGATGTGTCTATTACTTTGCAGTTATATTAGTTAATTTTAATTCAGTTAGATGTGAAAAGCAGATCTGTCATTGTGAGATATAATAAATAACTCAAGAAAGCAGTTTGAAACTGTATAAAATTATCAAATATATTGTATGAAAATTAGAATAGAAAAACATTTTGGAGAGTGTTAAAATTGAAAATTAATCTGAATAAAACTGTACAGAAGTTCCTGTGTGGCTTATAGTAAAGCGCTCACTTTCCATGCACAAGGAATTTGGTTTGATTCCCAGTTGGGACAAAAAAGATTTTTTTCATCTTCCACAAAGCAATAGCATACCACATTGTAGCTGGTACAATAAATAAGATACCGAGGGAAAGGGTGGCTCTGGTAACAACAGCATTCATGCTGTGAAAGGTTAAAGTATCATAGGGCTGGAGGGCGCTTCAGAGTAGCTCTGTGGCTGTGTGAGGGAAGCAATGGCCAACTAGTACCTTACTCCCTCCAGTTTGTCTAGTATAGTGGTAGAGGTGCTTTGAAGATCCAGACCAATTTTCGGGCTGGTGACTATATTGATGAACAGAATTGTACAGTGATTGCATTCTACAGATTTTAAAAACTGTTACCAAAAACTCCTATTGTACTTGGAGGCCTCGTCTTTTTAGTACATCTTGGTACAAGTAAAAAATTAAATTTGTTCCAACAAATTACTAGATTTACAATTGATCTTTAATGTTAATTGGTTTTCTTTTATATTTCTCTCTGTATTTAAATAGAAATAGTAATTTTAAGGTGATCAAACTGTATCTTAATTTTGAAATATTGATACTACATTTATTCTAGATATCATAATATTTATTTTTGCATGTAGTACTATTTTATTGAGCACAGTGAGTGTTTCATGTGAAATTTCTATTTCCTGTTGTTGTTTTTTTCAGTTGTAAACCAGGTTATTTTAATCTTGATGAAGATAATGATTTTGGCTGTACACCATGTTTTTGTTATGGCCATGCATCCCTTTGTTCATCAGCTCCTGGTTATTCTCGAGTCTATATTGAAAGCATTTTTGCTCGGGGAACTGAACGTTGGAAATCACAGGATTATCATGGAAAAGATGTACCATTGGCTTTTAATAGTGTGACACAAGTAATTGGTGTTAAGGCACCCTACAAACATCCAATTTATTTTGTGGCTCCAGGTAATGTGTTTTGATGAGCATAAGTGATTACAGTTTATTTCTAATGTTTATAGTTTCAAAGTAATTTTCCATTATGCATCTGTATAAGCACACTATTTTTATTTACATTTACAGATGTCTTTTTGGGGGATCAGAGAGCAAGTTATAATCAAGATTTCACATTTAAGCTTCGTATTGGAGAAGCTGGTCCTGTAGCCAGTGTAGAAGATGTAGTTTTAGAAGGAGCTGGTTTAAGTATAACACAGGCTATCTTTGGCCAAGGGAATCGTTTACCATCTGTTCAGGTACATATAAAACTGAAAAAATAAAAAATAAATATTTTGTCAAACATGTTTTTCAACTAGTTGCAAGAAAATTAATTTTATTTTTTTACCAATTCTTTATATGAGAACTGTTCAAAAGTTAATGATAATAGGAACCCTGAGGGAAAATATGTTGCGAATGGTGCGAGCACCAAATACCATTGTGTAACCTATTCACTTAGCCAACAATACCCTTAGTTTCAAGTTGACAGGTGCAGTGAGTAAACGCATGTAGAGCTTCATGTAACAGGTGTTAAATCTTCTCCTACAAAGTCCAGCGTGGATGAAAAGTTAGAGCAACATCTTAACGGGAAGAACCGGAAAAATACATCTGAGTTATTGATTAACATTTACGGTGAAGATGTTAAGAACCAGGTGACGTACAAGTGGTATAAAGCGTTCGAAAACGGTAGAGAGCATCGCCGACGAGCCGCGCGAGGTGCAACTTTCAACGTCTTGCACCAAGGATCTACAGAATACAGATGCCAATATTATTCACGAAGATTGACAATTGACCTTAATAGAGCTTGCTGCAGTCTTAGACATTTCAATTGGCAGCGCTTTTTCGATTGTGCTCAATGATTTGGCCATGCGACATGTATCATACAGATGTGTGCCGCAGTTTATGACAGTTCTTGGCCGCACGTTGCTCACATTGTAGTGGATTTCTTGAACTCTCAAGGCATCGCAACTGTACCCCATCTACTGAACCGGACAGATTTGGCTCCTTGTGACCTCTGGTTGTTTCCTCAACTCAAGTTTCTGCTCAGAGGATGGAAAGACAGTCACGAGGTCATCAGAGCTGTGGGGTTGCGTTGCAAACCCAGGAAAGATGGCCTGGCATTCAGGTTCAAAAAGTAGCAGAAACGATAGCAAAAGTGTATTAGTACTGACGGAAGCTACTTTGAAAAAGAGCATGTCAATTTGGAAGTTTCAACTGGAAAAAAATGAATTCAGTGTTTTATTTTGCATACTTTTTGAACAGCCATCGTATATAATGCAAGTCATTTCAGATGGCAGAGAAAAATCCAACAGCGTGTCCCTCTTAATATTATATTACCAATAATAAATTCCTCTACTGTTTTGTTTTTGGAGGTATGGATACCTGTGCAGGAAGTGTTTTACTGATTTGGAATTTCCATTTGATCCTGGATAAAAATTTAAAAAAAAATACATCTTTTCTTCAGTAAGAAATGCCACTGATTGGCTCAGGAAATAATTTGCAAACCTGGAATTGTTACAGGTCATGAATTTAGGTCAGAAGAGGTATTGTCAGAACACTGTTGTGTTTCAATTCAATACAGGATTATTATTATCCACCCTCCAATTCCATTAATTCATTTCGCTCAGTCTAAAGTTTTCCTGCAATCAATGGAATTAACTGTAAGGGAGATGAACAAACAAATTTGGGAAAAGTACTAATAAATTTATTTAGAAGAATCTTTTTTAAATAATAATAATCATAATCATAATAATAACCTTTATTATTATTGTTGTTGTTGTTATTATTATTATTATTATGATAATGATTATAATAATTATAATACATTTGTTGCATCTTCATCACGACGCGTGTCTCCTAACCCTTATTGGGCATTGACCATTCTTGGAGTAATCCTCCACTACCATCCTTTTATTAGAGTAATCCTCCATTACTATTAAAGTCTTAGTACGTCATTGTCCAGAGGACCGCCAGGTAGCATTTCCGCATACACGTCTCCCACACGTTCTTGCGTCACTATCCAACAGCCAGAATTAGGAACAATTTAGGAAAGGGGTAGAGTTTAGACCACTTTACAGGGGTTGGACTAGCCCATGGGTAGCAGGCAAACTTGTTTTGTCAAAATGAATTTCGCATGAGATTGTCCAGGAATTCATGGGAATCAAACCCGGACCTGTTTGGTGAAAGGCGAGCGACTTCGCTCTGTGCCACAGAGCCACCACATTTAATATACAAACAATACAAAATAGCTTCATGTGAAATAGGAAATAGTAAACAGGAAGATTTGACAGTTAACAGTCCAGAAATATTTTTCTTTGTTTGGTAGAAAATGAAAAATAATTTTGAAAACATAAGCTCATGTTGGTATATGGAAATGTTTGTGTTCTTGACAGAATGTCTGTAAGATATTGTCATCTTAAAAATTTTAGACTATTAAAAACATTTAGCTCTCCCTGTTGAAAATAATTGTAGGTCATCAGTGAAAGTAGTATTTGTCTCTATAAAGTGTGAGATCCTGAGTAATATTTTTCACATGTGTCTTGTTCTCTATTAATGTGCTTTGTAGTATATTTTCAACTCTAAGAAATCAGCCTGATGATTATTTTGTTAGGACATTGATGTCTATTTGGTTGATCTGAACTGTTGAACATATGCTTATAGTACTCTTTGTTTTAGCCTCAAGAATATAAATTCCGTTTACATGAAAGTTCGCAATATGGATGGCAACCTCGTCTTTCTGCTCGTGATTTCATGAGTGTTTTGGCAAATCTTACAGCAATTCGTATCAGAGGGACATACGCCTCAGAAGGTGGGAAACAATCCAGTGTTTTATTTTGTTATTGTTAGAGATATGCCAATGATCTTTGACCAAATTTGGTAATTATATAGTGAACTGGTCAATAGAAGATGTAGTTTATTTTATTTTCATTGTTAATAAAGCTGAGATCTGTTAATTTATTAATATTTTTATTCATTTTTGTTATATTTGTAAGAGTTACTTTCTAAAGGATTAATCTCAAATGCCAGTTGTATATTCAAATATGTTTTTAATGTGATTAAAATGGGATGAATTCATTATGTCTCCTTGTGAATTTAATATCTAGTTATTCAACTCGTGTGACATATAATATTGCCCTAAAAGCAATTCATAATATTTGAAATATTGTATGTTTGCATGGCTTCACTATCACCATAATCATTTGTATTTGGCCCCCATGTTCCAGGGCTTAATAAGTGAGAAATAGTTCAGGTGAATATGGAGTGCATTGTGCATATTGGGCTGTCAGAAGATCTATTATCCATCTCCTTTGTTTTCTTCTTCTTCTTCTTCTTCTTCTTCTTCTTCTTCTTCTTCTTCTTCTTCTTCTTCTTCTTCTTCTTCTTCTTCTTCTTCTTCTCCTCCTCCTCCTCCTTTCTTCTTCTTCTCCTCCTCCTCCTCCTTTCTTCTTCTTCTCCTCCTCCTCCTCCTTTCTTCTTCTTCTCCTCCTCCTCCTCCTTTCTTCTTCTTCTCCTCCTCCTCCTCCTTTCTTCTTCTTCTCCTCCTCCTCCTCCTTTCTTCTTCTTCTCCTCCTCCTCCTCCTCCTTTCTTCTTCTTCTCCTCCTCCTCCTCCTCCTTTCTTCTTCTTCTCCTCCTCCTCCTCCTCCTTTCTTCTTCTTCTCCTCCTCCTCCTTTCTTCTTCTTCTCCTCCTCCTCCTCCTTTCTTCTTCTTCTCCTCCTCCTCCTCCTCCTTTCTTCTTCTTCTCCTCCTCCTCCTCCTCCTTTCTTCTTCTTCTCCTCCTCCTCCTCCTTTCTTCTTCTTCTCCTCCTCCTCCTCCTCCTCCTTTCTTCTTCTTCTCCTCCTCCTCCTCCTCCTCCTTTCTTCTTCTTCTCCTCCTCCTCCTCCTCCTTTCTTCTTCTTCTCCTCCTCCTCCTCCTCCTTTCTTCTTCTTCTCCTCCTCCTCCTCCTCCTTTCTTCTTCTTCTCCTCCTCCTCCTCCTCCTTTCTTCTTCTTCTCCTCCTCCTCCTCCTCCTTTCTTCTTCTTCTTCTCCTCCTCCTCCTCCTCCTTTCTTCTTCTTCTTCTCCTCCTCCTCCTCCTCCTTTCTTCTTCTTCTCCTCCTCCTCCTCCTCCTTTCTTCTTCTTCTCCTCCTCCTCCTCCTTTCTTCTTCTTCTTCTTCTCCTCCTCCTTTCTTCTTCTTCTTCTTCTCCTCCTCCTTTCTTCTTCTTCTCCTCCTCCTTTCTTCTTCTTCTTCTTCTCCTCCTCCTTTCTTCTTCTTCTTCTTCTTCTTCTCCTCCTCCTTTCTTCTTCTTCTTCTTCTTCTTCTTCTTCTCCTCCTCCTTTCTTCTTCTTCTTCTTCTTCTCCTCCTCCTTTCTTCTTCTTCTTCTTCTTCTCCTCCTCCTTTCTTCTTCTTCTTCTTCTTCTTCTTCTTCTTCTTCTCCTCCTTTCTTCTTCTCCTTTCTTCTTCTTCTTCTCCTTTCTTCTTCTCCTTTCTTCTTCTTCTTCTTCTTCTTCTTCTTCTCCTTTCTTCTTCTTCTCCTTTCTTCTTCTTCTCCTCCTTTCTTCTTCTCCTTTCTTCTTCTTCTTCTCCTTTCTTCTTCTTCTTCTCCTTTCTTCTTCTCCTTTCTTCTTCTTCTCCTTTCTTCTTCTTCTTCTTCTTCTTCTCCTTTCTTCTTCTTCTCCTTTCTTCTTCTTCTTCTTCTTCTTCTTCTTCTTCTTCTCCTCCTCCTTTCTCTTCTTCTTCTTCTCCTCCTTCTTCTTCTCCTCCTCCTTCTTCTCCTCCTCCTTCTTCTTCTTCTCCTCCTCCTCCTCCTCCTTTCTCTTCTTCTTCTTCTTCTTCATCTTTTTTTGCCTCTTCCTATTTCCCAGCTAATATTAATGTCAAAAGTTACTTGCAGGGCCAATTTTATAAGTATCAAGTGAGTTGCATTAAGTAGAATGACAATGGTTCAAAGAGCACAGCTAAATGTATTTTACTGATTTACCGACTTAAACTCATGAAATTAACACCAATAGCATTTAACAAAACAATTTGAGTTCTCCAATCTGGCCGTTAAAAAATAAGATGTTGCTTTCTTTCCTATTTTTTCACCATTTCTCTATACTGGCCAATCATAAGCTGCATTACATCTATCTTAGGAGGTGGAGTGCACTGAAAAATGCAAGTTTCATTAATATAAATAACCTTTGGCGCATTCTGAAACTCTTTTGAAGGTAATGTCATTGTGTAATAGTCTTATTAAATACCACACATGCATGGGAAATTTTCGAATTTATTTCCTCATTACTTCGCAACTCAGGAATTTATCAAACATATTTAATGATATAACTATAACTCATGATATAACTATAACTCATGATATAACTATAAACATGTATATTTACATATGACTTGTTTCAAATTCTTGTCACTACCAACATGTTTCTTTTCTCTATTGCTTGACAATGATGTAGTAGATTGCCCATGTTCTGATGTTACAAGTTTGTGTGTCTGATACATGCGTGTGGTTGTTTTTTTTAATAATTTCATTTCATTGTTATGAAATTATCTATGCAGATTTCAGATCTGACTTCACATCAGTTTGGTAAATACAACTTGGTAGTAATGAAATATTTAAAATTAACAAAGTTGCAACCTTTATTTTTAGGTGTTGGTTTTCTGGACAATGTGAAATTGGCCACTGCACGACGAGGTGCTCCAGGGAGACCTGCTCATTGGATTGAAAATTGCAATTGTCCTCAAGGATATGTGGGACAATTCTGTGAATCATGTGCTCCTGGCTATCGTCATGAACCTTCAAATGGAGGTCCATTTGCTCCTTGTGTTCGTTGCAACTGTAATGGTCATGCTGATATATGTGATGCTGAAACAGGTAATTTTTAATTAATTCTTCTGAATAAGATTAGGTCTAATTAAATGCTAAGTTGAGCCCTATTTATTTTATTTTATTTTTTTCTTCCTAGGACGCTGCATTTGTCAACATAATACTGCCGGTGACAACTGTGATCGATGTGCAAAAGGATACTATGGAAATGCATTACATGGCACTGAATATGATTGTTTACAGTGTCCATGCCCTTATGGTGGGCCATGTTTTCAAATGGATGATGAATTTATTTTTTGTTCAGAATGCCCTACTGGTTATGGAGGTAATTTTGAACAGTTTTAGTAATTTTATTGTTAAATTATGTTACATTCTCTATCTTCGTTGATGAATAATAATTATCTATAAACTTTCATACTTGATTTCATTTGTTCACATACACATTTGTTTGTTGCAGGTCCCCGTTGCGACATATGTAGTGATGGTTATTTTGGAGATCCATCTGCTTTGACAGGCTATGTAGTCCCATGCCAACTTTGCAAATGCAATGATAACATTGATTTGAATGCTGTTGGAAACTGCAATCGAACAACTGGAGAATGTTTGAAATGTATTTACAATACAGGGGGTCCCCATTGTGAGAGATGCATGCCAGGTATAATGTTTTCTCAATATTTGCTTTTGATTTGTGAGATCTTGTCTGTGAAGTATTTCATAGAAGTGAATAAATAGTGTACCTGAACACTTCTTCTCATTAAACGAAAATTAATGTAATTTGAGTGTTGAATAAGTAATTCAGGGGATATTGAGAATTTGCATAATAGATACAACTGCTATACCTGTCTTGTGAGTTATTAGTTCGCTATATCCATTTTTAAGTAAACTAATTTAACTAATAAGGTAATGTAAACAATGGTGAATCAAGAGTGAGTGGTGAGGGTTTATGTGCGCATGTAGGTTGTGTGTGTGTGCCTGTGCGTGTGCGTGCACGCGCGTGTGTGTGTGATCGCATGCATGCATTTGTTTTTATCTTTTTTGAAATGGAAAAAGAAGAAGAAAATAACTCTCACAATGTTTCTTTTTGGGTTTGTTAGGTTTCCTTTGGTTAAATAAATATGACTATATACCTTTGTTTCCCTAAGTTTCTGTCAGAAACTGGCTAATTAATTTCATCATTTCAGGTTATATCAAAATAAAATACATTGCTTAAAGTTTGTAATAATGTTCACTTAACACTACTTCTTTTTCAGTTGTTTCTTTTTGATTTTGTATTTAATTTGATTAAATTTCAGAATTATCACTTGACCATAAGTGTTTTGATAAGCATCTTTGCAAAATTTTGTCAATAATATAATGTCTTTGAAGTGTTAAAAAAAACTTGTGGATGTAATAAAGTTAATTCCCATTTAATTTCAAATAATTGTTGTTTTGACTGTGTATTAAATATACTATTTCATGTTGTGTAGTTAGTACTTGCATAAAATGCATGTTTTTTGGATTAGGTTTCTATGGTGACGCTCTGGCCCTACCTAAAGGCGACTGCAAACAATGTCAATGCTATCCTGTGGGGACAGTTGAGACAGGGTCCATCCCTCTGGTTTGTGATCAAGTGACTGGTCAGTGCCAGTGCAAACCTCATGTGATAGGCAAAAATTGTGATCAATGTGAGGAAGGTTACTTTGATATAATTAGTGGTGAAGTAAGTGAACTTATAATTGTCTACTGTACTTATTGAAATTTTATCAGTTGTATGTTTAAATTGTACTTTTTTAAAACTTTGACACTCAGGGATGCCAACCATGCAATTGTGATCCTATTGGATCATTAAATCATAGTTGTGATGTTCACACTGGGCAGTGTCAATGTCGACCAGGAATCACAGGTTTACACTGTGATTCATGTGAACAATATCGTTATGGATTTTCTGCAGAAGGTTGCAAAGCATGTGAATGTGACACAATTGGATCAGAAAGTCTACAGTGTGATCCTCAGGGGCAATGTCCTGTAAGTATTTATTTATCTATTTTTTTGTTTAATAACATTAAATCCTTAAATTCCACATCAATTTGTGTCCATATGTTTGTAAATGATTGGAGAGTTAATCACATTTGAAACAGAATGAAAAATATAAACAATAGAAATAGACTTTGAAAATCAACTACGGTATTACAATTGCATGTCCTTTAAGTTGAGGTATAATAGCATCTTACAAATCCATCAAGGTTCTTACAATGTTCCAAATGTATCATAATTACATTTTAGCAGATTAATTAGTTTATTACATCAAGGCAAGCAAGAAGTTAATAAAATCTTTTCTTCAGAGTTTCCAAAATAAAAAACTCTCTCCATCTGAAGGGTAGGCTTTTGATATTTATTTTGAGTTTGTTTCATCAATTGTGATACTGTCATGAAAAGGGTAGCAACCATGAAAAAGAAATCAACCATTAAATATGTCAGAGGAAGATTTCTATGATTTTCCTCAGAATAAGAAACATTTTTTAATGCATCACCAACTAAGATAAACTTTGCTTCTTCAGTTAGAATTTTGAGAAATCACCTATCATTTACAAAAAAAAAAAAAGTTTAATGAAGTGAACATAAAGAATGAAGTAAGGATGATTTTGGAAAGGTTGTATTCGTGGAGGACATTTCATTTTGCTGATCTTCAAATTGATATTACAAAAGATTTTACTTTTCTGTATTTTAAGAAGAAATTAAATAATAATTAAGTTAACAATAATTTTAGTAAGCTCAACTAATAATATGCATTAATAAGTTGGTGAACTTTAGTTCAGTATTATAAAACACCAAGATAATGTTCGGCATTACTGTGAATACCCCGTATCAATAAATCCTCTTCCAATTATATTTTGCTTTTAAACGTTATTTACTTTGAAATTAAACTGTCTCCCGCCTAAAATCATGAGTCATAACACATGAATTAACTCTTAAAAAGAAAACATTTCCCATTTAATATATACATATGATACATAGTACGCAAATTTCGAAATATAAAACAAAATTCAAGCAGCTGCAATATAATAATTATTTTTATATACATATATTTATAAGTTATACATCAAATACATATTGTGAGCAATACAGAATATTAAAAATTAAATTGTTTAATAAAAGCACACTGCACACTGTTTTACGTATGATTTTATTAAAATTAGTATTATGTAAACAAAAAGAATTTTAATTTCTTTTTTTTCTTTTTTTTATATAAAACTGTAATTTTAATTTTTTTTATAAAAACATCCCCCTCCCCCCTTTAAAAGATCCAAAATCCCGCCTCTGCCTGTCTACATTGAATTTGATGGCTCCAAACTATCGTGCATTTTACTGTCACCTTTGTACATAATATTGAAATTCTTTATAAAAATGTAAAATGATTTAAATATATTTTGTCATTTAATATTTCATTTCACAGAAAAGTCATTTAAATATTGTGTCTTATTTTTTTTTGGGGGGGGGGAGCATCTTTATCTAGTAGTTTAACTGTTTTTTGTGTGTTCCCAGTAAAATTTGCTTTTCATTGGTTACTACCTTTTTCATGTCAATTCTGCAATTAGTGGTCTCAGAAGTTTTACAAGTCTTAATCCTCACATTTTTGCAATTTAATCAATTGGAAAGCTACCACATTCTAGGGAGAACAAACCCTGACCTTTGATGTTTCGTGAATTTGATTGATTGGAACAATCTGTGATCTATGTTTGGTATTTAAATGTCTCTTTTTTCCTCTCTTCCTGTTGTCAGTCTCCACAGTTCCCATGAACCATGTCTCAACCATGAACAAGACTGTTCTGTTCTTGTTTGTTTCCAAAGGGGGAGGGGGTATTCAAAGTTGTGTTTTTAGCTCATATTACCTACTCTTCCAATGTTATTAAAAAATTAAATTTTCCAGACTATTGGGAAAATTTTTCCCCTAAAACTGCTAGAGTTTGTGTTTACGAGATTAAATTAAGAACTTTTACTATGTGTCAATAGACCAGGAAAACCTGAAAACATTAAAAAATTGTGGATACAGTTAGTTTGTAATGCAAACCTTTCAATGAATCCATGGAGACTTGCTTTTTTATATCAGATTTGGAATTTTTACTAAAGACCTGATGAAATAAAACTTTTAAGGCTCAGTAAAACTTCCAATAACAATAGGTAATAAATATATAACTGGTGGAAAGACCCATGTCTCGTGTGAGACTCAAACCCATAGCCATCAGCTTCATTGTACTTGAACATATCTCCATGCTGCTATGCCACTGAGACAGGCTTGTACTGTGCTAGAACTGGAATTTTAAACATGTCATTAATCTATATATTATCTTTTCCTCACAGTGCTTAGAGAATGTTGAAGGCCGACAATGTGACCGTTGCAAGGAGAACAAGTATGATCGTCACAGTGGTTGTCACGATTGTCCAGAATGTTATAATCTAGTCCAAGATGCTGTAAATGCTCATAGGGAAAAACTTAAAGATTTAAGAGATTTACTTAACAAAATTTCTAGTAGCCCTGTTGTTTTAAATGATGAAGAATTTGACAGAAAAATTGTTGAAGTGGAAGCAATTGTGAATGAACTGTGGAATAATGCAAAGGAAGGAACTGGAAGTAAGTTTCAGCTTTTCAAGAATATAATTGTACAATCTTTTTAGATTCAGTTATACTTCTGTCTAAACAGTTGTATTATTGTTACTTTTTCAAATACCAGTATATTGTATGTAGTTTATAAAATGCTATGTTACAGTGCAAAAGTTTGTGTTGAGATTTTGACAGAAGTACATTTTGGGAGTCCTTCCTATTGAAAATTGTTTTTTTTTCTTTTATTCTTTTCATTATTTCTCTGCATCTCTCTGCGCATGTATGTGTGTGCACACTTAAAGTATTACCTTCAAAGTTAAATTACCTGTGTGAAGATCTGTATGCTTACATTCTAAATTATATTATAGCAGTTCTTGAACTGATTGTTATCTATACTTAATAGTAAAAGGGTGGATTAAACATGACCGAGACTTTTGTAATCAACATAGTATTGTTCTGACATCAGTTATGTGCCAAATTTCCGCAGTTAGTAATAGTGTTTATTCTCAATCAGCATTGCACTTTTGTTTCTGGAGTTCATATTCCTATATTTATCACAATGAGTGAACAAGAGGTACATGTTTCAGTTGCGCAATGCATTATTATTAAGTTTTTTGGTGAATGCAAGTGTGAAACGATCAGAAATTTTGAAGCGATTGATTGGACAATTTGGTGGTAAGACAGTTTTGAATCCCCTAGTCTTCAAATGGTACAAGTTGTTTAGTGGTGGCCGTAAAAGTTTTTCCAACTTTACTCATGCTCGACATCAACAGACAAGCATTACGTTAGACAACGTTCAGAGAGTGGAAAACATTATTTGTGATTACAGACGAATAACTTTTCGAGATGTGTATGAAACAATTTCATTACCTTATGGAAGTGTGCAAACAATCATCAGAAACCACTCACAATATCAGAAAATCTGTGTGAGGTGGGTACTGTAACTTTTGAATGCAAATCAGAAGGCTGCAAGAATGAAAGCTTCTCAAACACTTTTGGACTTCATGGTGCAGAAGGAGACTCCTTTCTAAGACGTATTCTCACATGTGATAAAACTTGGGTGCACTATTACACTCCTGAAATGAAGAGCTCCAGAATAGAATGGCGATCAAAACATGAATCATCGCCAATCAATGCAAAGACTCATTTGTCTGCCGATAAAGTTCTAATGACTGCCTTCTGGGATGCCAAAGGAGTGGTGTATATTGATTTCCTGCACAAACAATGAACAGTTCATGCAGCTTACTGTTGTGAACTCTTGAGGAAGGTTAAAGATGCATACCGGTTAAAACGACATAGGAATTCAATACACAGGGTTCTCCTCCTTCATGACAATGCAAGGGCCCACAGTGCAGCTGTTTCCTAATCAATATTGAAGGAATTACAATGGATAGTGTTGGAGCATCCCCTGTATAAGCCCAGACTTGATGCCTTTGGACTAACATCTTTTCGGGCCACTTATGGATGACTTGGGTGGTGAGAAATTTTCCCCTAATGAAGAAGTGGAAGACTTAGTACGCAAATGACTATACACATGTCAACAAACCTTTTTGAGAATAGAATTATGAAACTACCAATAAGGTGGCAAAAATATGTAAATAATGGTGGAAGTTATGTAAAAAAGAAGTTTTATTTATGTATATCAAAGTGAAAGCACATCCTCTTTACAATCTTAAGTGTTGTCCTTTATTTATTTATTTTTTTATTTGGATTTGATAGTATTCATCTTGTTTGACAAATTTTTAAAATTCATTAGTAGTTGTTATAAATCATGTAAAAAATATTTTTTTGTAGGTGGAGATAAAAGTTTACTTGAGCATTTAACTGAATTAAGCAAGCGTTTGGTAAATGTAGAAAACCTCCTGAGACAGGTAGATGCTGCAACTGAACAAGCTTTAATTGCAAATGCTTTGAGTGAAGCCAATGTAACACAAGCGGAAGAAGTTGTTGAAAGAGCCCAAGAATTGTTAAAGGTTAGTGTTACTATTAATATTTGTTTATTATATTGTTGAGGGACAGTACTGAAATTATTTATGTGGATTATCTTTGGTGAGGTTTACTTTTCATCTTAAATATTTTTTTATCTTCCAGGATGCTTTAGATTATCTAGTGACAGATGGTTATGCAGGTTTAGAAAAAGCCCAAGAGCGTTCAAAACAGTTTGGCCAACAGAGTGACCAGATGTCTGAAATTGCAAGAGAAGCTAGAGTATTAGCTGAAAAGTAACTACTGTTGTTTGTTTTTGTTTATTTTCTGTCATTCTTGAGTGTAGCGAAGTGCTTGTTAAATATTGGTAATGTATTTGAGACAGTGTGATAATGAATAGCAAAGTGAATTTAGTGAATTAAAAGTTTGCACTTTTTAAGCCAACTATACATGTTATTATTTTTCTAGACAGGAGGAAGAAGCCAAAGGTATTCAGGAATTAGCTCAGAGAGCCTTAAATAAGTCAATTGCTGCCTACGAACTGGCCAGAGAAGCTTTGGATCTTAAAAGCAACTTAAGGTAAAAGTATGAAATATCTGCAATAAGTTGTAATGGTTTGCATTTGTGTATCTTTTTAAGCATTTTTTCTAAAATTGAAATGACAGTAATGTTATAATTTTCATTTCTGTTTTTTCCTCTATTAATTCTTCAACTTCATAATTTTGATTTCAATAATAATCTGACTCTCCTGGACACTCTTGAAAGAATGCTCATTCTGCTTTCATATTTAAGCATATGCAAGTTGAATTATGAATACTGGTGGAAACTAGAGTATTTGGAAAAAATGGATAAGAAAATATTAGCGCCCATGTAATAAAAACTATTTGCTTGCCACTTAACCTTTGTGTCAATTTTAATTGTTTAATGTCATGTGGCAATGTGTTGTAAAATAATGTACATGCATTGTAAATGAATGTTTTGAAGTTTCTTTCGTTAACTATTAATCGGCTATGAAGGTCATATGTATATATCTGCCTCACAGTAAGATGTGAAGGGATACTTCTATTATTGCTCTGTGAATGTATATTAATGGTAATCGTCTACTGCTGATTGGCACGTGTTTGAGGAGTGACAAGAGCAGACGGTGCAGCAAAACACCAAGTAGACATTTCTATCGTATTTAATTTCTCCGAATCTTCTCAGTGTCTCACTTTGTAATGATTGCAATGGTATTTTTTCAAATTTTTAAATTGTCGAGTTTTGGGAGCAATTAAAAAAATAGGTCAAAATCATTTTTTTAAAGAATTTAATGAATTTATGACATACATTAAATCAAATGGCATCTTCTGTTCTTTAATGTCGCAAAATATTAAATTTCTCTCTTAATTACAATGCGAGTTAAAAATGACTAACTTTAGTAATGCGAGCATTTTTTCGAACATTTTGAAAATTAATGTGAAGTCAGATTAATTACAGCATCTATAACTCACAAATGGCTGGACCAATTTTGTTAGATTCATCTCCGCCCCGAAGAGCAGAATAACCATTAAAATATCGGGAAAATTCACTAGATGGCGCTGAAGAACATTAACAATATTCATGTCAAATACGCCCTACTCAGCAAGATTTTTTAAATCTATATCATTAAATAACTCCGAATGAAATGTTTTTAGAGCATTGAAAACTAAAATTTTGAACTTGCTATTACATTTTTGCTGGGGGGAGGAAATGAGGAGGAAAAAGGAGCTTGAAATAAGGTTATGTACAATTTTTCGAAAATATTATTAGTTTTCATGTAATTTTGCGTGAAATGCAGACCATTTTTATACAATTATTTTCCCCAAAAACGGCTCCAATTTTTTCTTTTATTTTTTCCTCGTCTCTATAGAAGGGCTGTTTGAAAATTGGTGCTAGACACATTTCTGACATTCTCTGTATTTTCGAAAATTGAAAACAAATTAACGTTGCAAAACTATAATATTGAATATAGAGATTTTCTTTTCAATGAAATCTGTTCTAAAAAATCAGCTCTTAAAAAAAAGGTGACTGCAATTTATTGAAAAAATAACTTATTTTCGCACAATATCTGCTTGAAATGCAATTTGTTTAAAAAATAATTTTCTTTAAAACAGCTTCACATTAAAAAAAATTCTCACCGATAAAGCATAGGACGCTTCAAAAATGGCACAAATTTCATTATCGTTGAACCCTCTGTATTTACGAAAATTTGAAAAGTGAGAAATATTGCGAAAAAGTATGTGCTGTTGTTGCTCCAGTAATTTTTAAAAGTTTGAGTTTAGCCACGGCCGACTCCACATCGGACTTGTGGAGTCGGCTGTGATTTAGCTATGAGGTTGGTGTAAGGATAACGTGAATGATGCGCTAAGGTTATAAAAGTATGTATCTACGTGAATGATGCGCTAAGCCCTTTAAGGGGGGGCAACACTATTTTGTGCATAGGGGCCCCACAATACTTAAATCCAGCCCTGTAACCAACCTTCCCACTCCTCCCGCATCTAGTCTTTTAATATTGCAAATACTGTATTTAGAAAACAAATAATATTGTAATTGTATACCTCTATACAGTTGTATAAACATGAAAATTCGCAAAATATGACAAAAATATGTATATTAATTGTTTTAATCATGGCACACTAATCAGAAAAATCTGAAAAAATTCCAGAAGATAGCTGATTTTTAGGACAACACTTAAGAACTTTCTCGAGCACCCAGCGGAATAAAAATCTTTCTTTAAAAAAATTCCAAAATTTTAAAATCCATTTAAAAGTTTCAATTTTGCGGCAAATAAAAGTTTAAAAATTATGTACCGTCGATGGTGTAATGGTTAGCGTATCGGACTGTTATACCCTAGTTGGCGAGTTCAAACTCAATCGACGCCGTAGATTTTCAAGGACGAAAAAATCCTTCGTACGCCTTCCTTCGAAGGGGAAGTAAAGCCGGCTGTCCCATGTTAGTAGATTTACTTGCATGTAAAAGATCCTCAAGCCTAAATGATGCCTCTGAGCTAAATTCAAATTGCCTGTTTCATCGGCCAAGAAATACCTTCTTTCTACGCTAGTTGGTGAAAGGAGCGTAGCGAAATTTGCGTGGTTAGACGGAAGAGCGGGCCTGATGGCCCGAGTCTCGCCTCGTAAAATAAGGCATTAATTCACTTCAATTATTTTCGAAAATTGAGTAAATTTCACATAAAAAATCATTATTTTCCATGGAAATTCGTATGGTCAATTCAATGAAAAATAATAAAATAAAATAGTACATTTTTCGTTATTACAAAGGATGTGAGGGTGGAGGAATCTAAAACATACACGAAAAGTTTCTTGGAGTCAGAATCCTTAGGAAAGATTTTCATTGATTTCCAGCGGGGGCACTTTTCACCATCTTATCCAGCTGGAGCCTATGTTGACAAAAAAGTAAATTGGAGATATGTTCAGTCCGCGAGCTATTGGGGGGTTTGACAATATTGTCCACAGTAACAAAAAAGTTGCAGACACCTGTGTTTGTAGGATAGATGTTGCAATATTATATTATTTAACCATCAGCACTAATATGAAAGAATGTGCCATAGGAGCACCACTAGTTTCACTCTCACTCTTGAATTTATTAGATTCTACTACTTTTTTACTACATTTTCTGAGATTTCATATCATGACCAAAAATCATAAAAGTATGCATTAGTATAATGTTAATTTGTAGACTATTATCCTAATAAGAAAAATATTTTCAGCAATGAGATACGTTCTCTCAGATCTGATATGGATGCTGCTGGGAACACACAAAGTTCACTTAAAGCCATTGTAGAAGACACCAAAAATCAAGTTGATACTACACATGCCAACAGTGCAAATACATCTTTATTTGTATCTAGACTAACTGTTCCTGAAGTAGATGCACATTCTGCAAAGGAAGAAGCAGAAATCATAACTCAGCAGGCAAGTTTTCAAGATATCTTTAAGAAGCATAATTCTGTGGCATATTTGTGCTCATTTCCTGTGTTACCCCATATGGGCCTGAAACATCTTGGTTCCCGAGATTTATTTCTCCATCCAACAATAAGTTTCTGACAGTTGCAATGTGTTTTATTTTTTTATAGGCAGCTCAGATAAAGAGTGATGCAGAAAAATTGCTCCAAGAATTTGAATCAGAAAAAAGAAACCTAAGTGAACAATTATTACAAGCAGATGAATTACTGCAAGCAGCAATCCAACAACAACAGAGATTAGATGAGTTATTGGCAGATGCAGATGCTGCAAATGATAAAGCTTCAGAAGCTGTTCGTTTGGGAGACAAAACATTAAAGGAGGCACAAGAAACACTAGAGACGTTACAAGGTATAAACAAATTCTTTGATAGTGTTTAACATATTACGTTTTTTTAAAATATCATTCTTGTCAACTGTATTTTTGTTTTCAATGAGAAGTGGGAATAGATGATAGATGCTTGCTCTTTTTCTAGGTTAATTAAGGATGACTATTTCTACATCAAAGAAAAAAGTATCATGTGCCTCGTAAAGTTTAAAGATGTTCTGTCCATGTAAATGCAAAGTGTATTTTATGAATGTTTCATTGATTTCCATCTGCACAGTTTTAAAAAGTTTTGTGTCATTCATAGTTTTATTATGTTCTTTCAGAATTTGATAATCAAGTCCAGGAAAGTAAAGGACAAGCAGAAGAAGCACTACGCTTGGTACCTGAAATTGAAGAACTGATAAATGAAGCCAATGAGAAGACCGATGGTGCTCGTAGAGCTCTAGAAGGAGCTCAATTAACTGCAAAAAATGCTAGAGATATTGCTGTGAAAGCACAATCTGTATTTGCTGAACAGGCTTCACAAGTAAGTTGGAGAGTGCCAGTACATTTCAATTGTAAAATTATGAGTAATATTAACATTACCTGCATGGAGTATATATAATAGCATTAGTAATCTCTTCAATTTATATGAATGTCCTTGTCAATATTCAATTTTTAATAATAATATTTTAGGGGCAATAAATGTTTCTTTATGTTACATCTTTATTATAATTAAATCTTCATTACACTGACATTTCAGATAAATTTACAAGAATAAGTTGTACATTGCAGATACAGAAAAGAGATTACAAAAAAGGAAGCAAACCAAGAGGCATGTTACAATGAATGAACCTTTCCATATTTCAGCTATTCATTTGAGAATATCATGTGGAAACAAAAAGCGATCCATGTTCTGTTAGCAATCATGATTGAGACAAAACTACCAGGAGTAGTAAGTATGGAAAGGTTAATTCATTGTGTGCCTATTGTTTTCTTTTTTTATCTGCAACGTGCAACTTATGGTGGTAAATGTATCCAAGGATTGAAATACATCCTTTCTTAACACATCATTGTGAAGAAGATATAATGTAATAAAGTTGTAAAATGAGGAAACATTCAGCCTTGATTGACCCTAATATCAAGAGAAAAAATTATTTTTGTAGAATTAGTAATTTGAAGCAGTGGTGGCCTAAACGATTCACTCGGGTTGTGACAATAAGCCAAACTGTTTGGGGAGGATGTTAGAGCTCGTTTTCAAGCCATTTTTACCCCACTCCATTATGAACACTAAGAGAACAGCAATGTGTATGTGTGATTTCATTGAGTGGTGACACTTCCAAGATGTCTCCACTCTCAATGTATAGAGGCAAATAGTAGTAGGTATGGCCAAAAAATGGTGCTTATAATTTCCCAGATTAGAAAGTGGTATTTTTAAATAGGTCTTTTTTTGTTTTTGTTGTTGTTGTACATTTTATTTATATTTATTTCTTGTTGAAGGGTAGTGACATTTCACTTTGTCACTATGCCCAGAGCCTTACTTAAAATGCTACACTCTCCTCTCTTCATCCCCCTTTCTTCTCACCTTCCATCACTTTCAACCTCTCTCTCATGTTCTCGTTCTCACTTACAATCTTTCAAAAAACTTTGTACATAATTATAGATGTTATATGAAAAAATAAAGTGTTATCTTAAATGACATCTGCAAACATAAGTTGCATGTACATATTCTTTTCATAAAACTTCTTTTCAAAAATCTTACAAGGGATTTATTTATTCATGAGGAAGAACAGTTGAGTCCCAATCATAATAGCACAAGAGACATAATTCTCCAAACTGAATAAAGCCCTGTTAGTTTCTGGGTCATTTACAATATTAAACTTTTAAATAATTTTTTTTCAAATCATTAGCTTGGATTAAAAATGCATTCACACTGATAAAGATAACAACTCTGGGTGTAAACATAATTATAAATTCTCTACAAACACAATTACTGACTGCAACAATGATAAATGGTGATGGTTTTGGTACTTACCTGCAAGTTTTTTTAGCAGATGTGTTGGTGATTAACCAACATTAATAAGAAATCATTTTGCTCTAATTATGATTCCGTTTCTTTGTTGATTACTCAGATGCTATGACAAAACTTTATCTATCTGGAATTAAAATAGCCCTTTAATCCCAACATCCAATGTAAATAAAAATGTTAAAAGTCTGATAGGCACCAAAAGAACTGTTCATACCTTGGTAGATGTTAATTCTCAATACAAAGAAAAAAGTACAAATTCACGGGACAGAATTAGAGTACATGAATGATTCAATATAGGGTTGTAGATCTATTACAGACTACTATACTACCAATGATATGCTAGGACAGTTGTTTCATGATGTCAGAGTGATGCGTGGGAAATATGTCAGGTCAGACCATTACTTAGTGAGAGCAAAAATCACATTGAAAATAAAGTGCATTAAAACGAATGTCAGATCCCATAAATGCTAAATGGTATGGAATATTAATTTACTTAACAATCCATCCATCATAAATGTTTTCCAGTAAAAAAAAAAAAGAATACATGGAAGCAAAACCACTTAATTGAGATGTAGAATATTAGTAGAAAGAATTTAAGGCTTCATTAGAAAAAGTAGCCAATATTATGGGATTTGATTGTGGTCACATTAGGTAAGAGGATGAAATATAGAACAAAATGAGACCTGTATGTTTGGAATGAAGAGCTGTGGAACACTGTTAGTACCAGAAAGGAACAATACTTGAAATGGATAGCACTTAAGACCTCAAGTTCCCTTGAGAACTAGAAAACTCAGATGCAAGGATAACAAAATCTCTAGTGAAAGCAAGTCATAAAGAAAGTTGTGAGAAATACGTCTCTAAATATGTCTGTGGCAGGCTTTTTTTTCTTCTTTTTTTTTTTTGGGGG
This sequence comes from Gryllus longicercus, assembly GCA_038098605.1. Taxonomy (NCBI): domain Eukaryota; kingdom Metazoa; phylum Arthropoda; class Insecta; order Orthoptera; family Gryllidae; genus Gryllus; species Gryllus longicercus. Next base: position 530,865 of record JAZDUA010000771.1, on the reverse strand, counting down.
GGGGGGGGGCATATAAAGATATTAAATACCTAAATGGAACTGAAAAGACATGGCTAACAATAAAAAAAGAAGTACTGAGTGAATTGGTTGAAGCTCTGTAAACAACTCTAGTATGTACCTCATTATAGGGAACCCATAGCACTTTCAGATATTGATAGAATTGAGTATGAAGAATTACACAAGGGATTCCCAACTTTTGTCCTCCATCGACCCGTTTTATAAAAATTGTTTGTTTTGATTCCTCTTCCATTGTCTCTATAGATAATCATAACACAAAGAATTGCACATAAATGAATAAAAGATAATTCCTCATACCAATTTCGGAAATATATCTATTAACCGACACCTATCAATCTGAGGAACTTCTTATTCTGACTGTGAGAAACTGAATTTCTACTCTTCATTGTTGTGTAATGGTTTCAAAAAGCAACCTGTTGCAATATGCAAGGACTGGCTATAATATTTCTGCAGTTCATAATATTATGGACAATATTTTCTTCCGCTATAATGTAATTATATAGTAATGTAAATATATAATTATATTTTCTTGAATTTTCTCAACATTATTATGATTAACAATGAACGCAAAAGAAGTGCGAATTTGTAACTTATTATTTGAGGTTTTGTATTTTTATATCAGATAATAATTAAGTACCAACTTCATTAATAGCTTTTTCTAATGAAAGGTTTTGTTGTTGTTGTTGTTGTTTTGTTGTTGTTTTTTTTCTTCCTGCAAATTGGCGATCCTGCAAATTGGGGCCACACAAACACGCAACCCACTGGTACTCAGTCATGTTTATCGAGGGTAAATGCACGTAACTTATATTCAGAATTTTCATACTGAATCCATTTTTGTATGAGGTGAGATGATAATGATAAAAGATGAAATGAACATTCATGAACATACAGACACACACACTTACACAACAATGCCCGAGGCGGGACTCAAACCCACTATCCTTCGGACCGCGACCGCCTGGGCTCGGCCACCCGGATCGACAGGAATTTTTATATTATTATTGCACCAATTAGTTTGCAGTTCATGTTCAGCTATTGACACTCAGTCAACCCCTTATCTCATCAACCCCCAAGGGGTTAACAAAGAATTATATAAATACCAGAAGAAGCAAAACCCAAATTTTTAGATATATTAAATCTCTGCTGCCAACAAAGAAAAATTCCTGAAAGCTGGAAAACAGTCCTATTTCTCCCAATATTTAAAGAGTCTCAAAAACTATTCTAATTACAGGAGAATAAGCCTGCTGAATTATTCATACAAAATAAATGCGAAAATAATTACTAAACAATTAAGAAACAATAGATGGCTTACTTCTAGACGTGCAAATAATGGAAAAGAAAAGAATAAATTCTTCCATCATATTTGGTATTTGTAGATTACAGCAAGGCATTCGATGTTTTAAAAAACAAACTGGAACATCGGGGACAGTGCAGGCATTCCCCAACACATTATTGAAGTTATTAGGAACAATGCTACACAAATGTAGGTAATATAAAGAAAATACAGGAGAGATTCTACTCAAATATATTAATAAAGGTGTTAGACAAGAGTAAATCTTACTACCCATCTTATTTAATCTTTATTTAGAAAATTGTTAGAGAATAAAAACAGAAATTTAAATTTTTAGATATTACATACAATTTCAAAGAATGAAAATTTGTTAAAAGTTTAATATTAGCTGATAATTAAGTGTTTACTGCAGACAATGAGAGCAATTTTCAGATAGATCTGTTTGAATAACAATGGATAACAGCAGAGCACTTACGAAACTCAATTACACAAAACCAAGTCCATGGCTTTTTGAGCTAGCTTTTGAGGTAAGATGTAAATTGGTAATAAGTGATAAAATCATTGAACAAGTGAGTGTTTAAGTTTCTGGTGTGTGACATTTTTCATACAGAGGGGAAGTTGCAGTAAAAGAAAATAGAGCATTTTAATCATCTATGCAGAACAATTAAAATAACTCTAAAAATAAGGCAAGGAAAGACAACCCTCCTAAACTTTTATTTAACTTAGCTGGTTTCTACCAGATTCCACAGCAAAATTCAGGCTTCTGAAGTGAGATTTTTGAGATCATTGCTTCACGTGAGCTTCACGTGGCTTCACGTGAGAAACCAGAAGAAAAAAAATAAGACATAAGAAATAAGTTAGAGATATTTATTTTCTCACAGAAAGTATGGACAAGCCATGTACAGAATATGGATAATTCTAGAACACCAAAAGAAGTCTCAAAATAACACTCTAAAGGACATCTGTGTGATGAACGACTGGAAACAAGATGGAAGATTCAATGAGTGCTCAAGAGATTTATGGTCCATTTCTAGGAGAAGAGAAAAGAGACTACATCAATTTAAAGTATTAATAGGACATAATATTGGACAAATGAAACCTGGAAATAGTGATGAATTGAGCAAAGTATTCATAAAAGTCATCATTAAATCCTTCATGAATAAACATGAATGTAGATCAGAGGAAAATTGCTTACGTTGTGTTGAGGAATAGAGAGTGAGACACCAACAACAGACCAGGGGAATCAGTCATACTGTGAATAAATTTAATGAAATAAAGATCATCTGTAGCTTTCTTCGAACAACAACACTGTCGAGATGGAAGTCATGGTATAATGTCAATTACCATGACTGGTAATTCTGGTATCAACCTTATCTTAATTTAAAATGTATGAAATACAATTTCCAGATAATAATCAGAACTCCTTCACCTCTTTGATGTTTCTGCATATATCATAAGAATGCTATATAAGAAAGCACATAACACAACTCTATGTTCTCTAAGACCAACTGCTCTTTACTTGTTTAAACCATTCACTTTAAGTGGAATAGGAAGGACATCAAAATCATTCTCTTTACAGCTTTGTATGATAGTAAAGAAATGGACTAACAAATTCAGTAATTATTTTGGAAGTAGCATTAAAATTATTCAGAGTATTGCTAATACTGCAAATGCAGTTATTTATTTACAATTCTTTAAAAATTACCAGTTATCCTGGACCTTGCTCATTACTTATTTAAGTCCATAAGCAATAAAATATTATTATTTATTTATTTGTTTTAAATTATGACAGCAGCCATAATTAGCCACAGAAGTAAGAGAAACCAAATTATTTACCACTGTCTGAAGAAATACAACGGGTATTCAAAATGAAATATTTGGAAGTAATTATCAATAGTAAAGATTAAGTAGAGTTTATAGTTAGGACAACTGGAAAAATGGTGAATATTTTAAACAGAATTGGATCATTATATAAGTGGCTATACAAGATGTTTGATATATATTCCATAATTACATCCTATTTTGATTACTGTGCAAAAGGCACTAATTTTTATTGATAAATTAATTAAACATCAGTTAACTGAAATTTAATAAACAAAATCAAAATAAATGTTTAGTCACTAATTTAAGTAAAACTGTTCAGGTGAAAACAATTACTTGATAAAGGGTTTGAATTATTTAATAAATTACCATTACAAATAATAGTGATAAAATTAAAGAATTTAAAAGAAAAATTGTAAAATATGTGAAAACAAAATTATTTGTGTAAATATTTAATATAGAAATACCTGCCATTGCAAAATGTATATGTATTTAATATTTCACAAATAGCTGAGAAGGCATTAAATATTTCTATCCTTTTGATTTTACTAAAGGAAAAAGAATGATGTAAGGTGCACATTAACTATATTTTTAATTTAAAAATTGATAAGAGATCAAAATATAAGTAATGTATAAGCTCAGCTTTCCTATACATATTTTGAAGCTTGAATATTTTTTAAGTAATATGTTTGATTAGAGTTAGGTCACAAAAATAATTAATGCACAAAGGAAAGATACATTGTCATCTTAATACAAAATGCACAGTAGTGTGCTTCAGAACTTGTACTTTATTTTGTTGTTAATAATGAAGCAGTATAAAAATACTATTATAGATGCCTTACAGCAGATCAAATGCCTTACTTTCAGTTTGTTTATTCTTACACATCATTAGATTTCCAAAGATCATATTCTAATACACTAATTTTGTTTTTAATTCTTTACAGGAAGCTGATCAGATTCGAAGGAGAGCAAATGACACTAAATTGGAAGCTGTAAGGTTAAGTGATAAAGCAGATGAATTAGCAGCTAATGTTGCACTTACTGCAGATCAAATGCAGAGTTTGGAAGAACAAGCCAAAGAAGATGAAGAACTTACTGCTCAGGTATATCTTCCCCATCTCGAAGTTTGATTAATAGCATTTTTAAAATTAATGAATATAGTTCTATTTGTTATATTATTAATATATTTTGAATGTCAGTGTCAACAAATTTTATTAAAAAATTAACATATAATGATTGATCTTCATATTTTAACTTTGCAATTGAATATAAATTTTGTAGATTAAAAGTATAATGTAGACTTATTCAGTCACTTGGTTTTCCTTCTCTTTTGAAACTTCTGAATTTTAAGATTTCTGTGATAAACCTTCAAAATCTCTACCTCACCATCAAGATCTAGATTGTAAATTTTATTTCTGTTTGATACTAATATTTATCTTTTTACTCCCCTATTATTTGTTCATATAGACAAAGAAACTATTTATTGGATAATCTACAGTTTTATGTAAAACATTAAATTCAGATGTTCCAATGTATTTTAATGTTAGTTACAATTTGTAATAAATGTTTCAGGATGATAACTAAATTTGCAGCTCAAAATTGTAAATTATTGTTTATTCTATTATCAAGTTGTTACTACAATTACATTTAATTCGTGTTTATTCATTTTGAATTAAGATAAATATTTCGTGTATGAAATATACAGGGTAGTTCAAAATTGTCTTTGGACCCAGAAGCTGGGGCTTTTGTTATCCATAATGACACTATTTCCACAAAAAAGGAATATCAAAATCATTATTGCTTTGAAGTTATCAAAAAAACGTTATGTACTAGCAATATGAAGAGTCAAACTCATGAAACATGGCCTTGTGATAAAATGCTTTGTTTTTACTAACATGTTGAAATACTGTTGACGCATGATAATGTACGCGTAAGGTACAAAATGTGGTACTTCAGATTTCAAGCGCACAATAATGTTAAGGCATACAGTACTATTAAGGCATATTATGCTACAGTGAACACAGCACCATTATAAAGCTAAGCAGAAACACTCTCACAATTTCCTTTAGTTTATATGTTTAGGATTCTTTGGTGTATTTTTCCAAGAAATGGCTTAATGTTTAATTTTCTGACTTCTCTCCATCAAGATGTTTCTTTTGAAAAGCTAGTGAACTGAAATCATTAGGTTTTCACAGCTCACTGAAAAGTTAAACTATAATTGACCGATATCGCTGACAGATATATTTTTGATTACTTTATCCCCATGTCTCTAAACAGTTGAAATCTGTTCTTTTGACCTAAATATGTCAGAAAATATTTGACTATACACCTTTCATGAAACTGCTTACTTTTGATATTTGCTAATTAATATTTTTTTAAATGTGCAAGGATTGCATAACACAAATTTAGGCAAAAATATGTGTTTATCACAAAATAAATTTAAAAAAAGGCAGAATAGAAAATTGCTATTGATACCTCAAAGGTGTCATTTGTTAACTTTCATTTTAAAATTCTAGCTAATAACTTACGTGAATAAAGAAAGCACAGGTGCTAAGTTTTGGTCTCTAATTATTATATAGTGTAGCCATTACAAGTAATGTGAGAGGGTGTGTTTTATAGCACCACTAGTTACGCACATGTTTAGGGTGCCTATAGGAATATGTGCCTAATGTGAAGTAAATGTACTGTTGTTTTAACCTCCATTTATTTTTTCTTGAAGGCTCGTCAGAAAGTTGGCCAAGCTAAAAGTAATACCGCAGAGGCAACTTGGCAAGTAAAATATGCATTGGATGAAGTAAACTTTATTATGCAAGAACTGGAAGACATGAAAGAAATAGGTAACTTGAAAACCTCAGTAACATTTAATAACTTTAATTCACAATTTCATCAATTTTAAAAGAAATCAAACTAAGCTCCTTTTTATTATTTGAATATTATTTTCTCCCCTCTGAAATTATTGAGGAAAAAGAAAAATTCTTACGAAAAATGAAATTTAATCTCTGACACATTGTCTGTGTGTCTGTCTGTGCGTGTGAGTGTATGCATTCTTGTGGGTGTATATATGCATGCGTTTGCAAATACATTTGTACTTGTACAGTGCTTATATGTGAAGATCATATGCTTTTAACATAAGCTGTAACTTCTTTTAGATGTTGCTACTCTTGATGACCTAGAAAGGAGGCTTGAAGATGTTGAGATGGAGTATAAAGACGCAAATATTGATTTTCACATGTCAAGCCTCTCTTCAGAAAGAAATGCACAGGTATTAATATTTTGAGTTCTTTCTTTTGGGATGTTACGGGATTACAAGATTCAGTGAGGTTGTTTTTGTTGTGTGTTTACTGTGGAATATTTCACTTTCATATTTCTTTACCATTATCTTCAAATAATTTTCTGAGTGAACAATAAAACTTTTGTCCTGAAAAGAAAGAAATAATGATACTAACACCACTTTTAGATGGTGCTCTAAAAACCAACCATCAACATGCAATCTTTATCTTTGAATAATAGACAGGGCTATTATCCTAAGTCGATAATATTGTGAAATATATTGTGGATTAAGTTTACTGAATAACAATGAATTATTATTATTATTATTATTTTTATAGAATCAGCATATCAAAAATTATGAAGAAGAACTCTATAAACTTCAACTGGAAGTTGACAATGTGCGAGAAATTAGTGAATCTCTGCCAAATAATTGTTGGAAAAGATTGAAGTTAGAACCATAAATGGAAAACATTCAGTGGTAGAAGGTGTGGAGACATTAAGTGTGCATTACCAGTATACTTAGTTGTACGTGCTCTAGTGCAGTTCTGTTTTATTTTAATTATGATTTTGTAAATTCATACAAGATATCAGAGAATACCATGAGAATTCTGATACCTAACTGTGAATCTACTTCACCAGAATTGTTACTGAGCCAGAAACTTTAACTATCACTGTCAAATATTTATTTGCCACTGTCAGGAGCGCGTCAATACAAATTAATTGTATTTCTTCATCTTCGAAGCTCATCAAGAGGGGATCAAGTTTGCTGTATAGTGATTTTCGTAAGTTCTCTTTTTAAAAAAAATGCATGTAATTACTTTTGTGAATGGTTCACTTTGTAATTTTTATTTGCTTACAGAAAATTTCTTATTGAAATTGATATTTGAACAAATTTCATTAATACTGCAAGATGTAGATATACTTGTACAGATTTTTTGTGCCAAATAATAATAAGAGTAAATATTTGCCCATACTTTAAATAATTATAGTGCCTTTAGAATGAAGACAGACAGAATTCACAGCATATTTAAGAACAGAGACTACTATGTACAAGAATTGCATTTGTTATTATGAGTGTATGTTTGTTATCATGTGGAAATTACTGATGTTTAAACTATGTACAGTTTTACAGGTAGAACATCAAATTAATAAGAATTCTGTTAAGAACCTGTTAAAGAGAAAGTATTTTGAAGTTTTTATTCAGTATCCTAAAGCAAGATATTTAGCTTCCTGTTGGTAATACAACATTCCTAATCAGTAATTATTGTGTTGTGTAATGCTACTTATTTCTACAAGATCAGCTCCAAGTCATATTTAATTCCATTTCAAAGTAGTCTACTTTAGATCTGTGCCATACGATCATAAACTACCTAGTTTTATTAATTAATAATATGTAGTAAAATTAAGATTTAGTTTAAGGACGTGGTAGTATTGTTATTGAAAAACCCATACATACATTCATGTCAATATAGTAGGAAATTAGCAAGTATGTTAGTGTGTGGAAACGTGTGTGTATATGTGTGGGACCTATGCAATATTCTTGTATACCAAAGAAAATGTTACGCTCATAATTTCATAATGCACACAGGATATTTGTAATTTCTTAACAATATATTTTGTGTAAAATAATGTGTTCACTGCCAATTCATTGCATTGTGTGTTTTGTATCTATAAAGCTAACTTGTGTGTTTATTGTAGAGTGAAATGTGCAAACCATAAAGCAAAATGAGCCAATAATTTTTCATTAATTTTTTTTTTTTTTATTATTTTTTTTTATGTTCAACTTTGTATTGTACAAGATAATAAATTTTTGATTAAATTTTTAAAATCATTTACTGTCTTTAATTTTAAGCAGCATGGATTTTTGAATTGTTGGCGCTAAGATACTTTCTGACTGAACCACCTGTTTTACAGTTTGTAGAGACTTAACAGATTAAACATAATGTTTCAAAGGAAATTGAAAGATTGTGAAGTGGGAGCAGGAAGAAGGTGAGAGAAAACTGCATGTTAAGCAAAAACAAGGAGACTGTGAAAAGGGAAACAGGAAGTCAGCAAGCAAATGCACCATCAACCAAGCTGGTTTAAAAAACAAGGAATGGGTTAACCTTTTCTGATCAATGTACCACTTGATGCTTAACTGTCTACAACAAACCTATTCAATTAAGTTGCTTGGTGAATGGTTCACGATCCACAAGCTGTATTCTGACAGCTTGGATGGATATCACTCAGTGGCAGGAGAAAGTGCTATGGAGGAATACAGTAACATTCATCCATGAAAGGGCTTTGGGTGTGGGCTATGGGGACGTTGGTTTGGAAACAGCTATCACCTCTTGAGCTCATCTGGGGGCAACACACATTATTTACATGTCTCATTTTCTTTATTACTTTAAAATTGTTTGAAATTACGAAAGTAAACAAAATTTTGGAACCCCTCTACCTACTACATTTTTGAAGATGGAATTTTTTTTTCTTAATGCAATCTGGTACATTGAAATGAGGGCCTCTAATAATGTAATTTATACCTTTTGTAAATTTAGTACTTTTCACAAAATTTTGAGTGAAATAGATAATTTTAAAAAAAATTGGTAAACAATATTTCATAGAAAATGGATCTGAAATTTTTTTGGTCGCAGACAGTAAGGTTTGCTAAATGACGTCAGTGGCCAAATGTTCATGAAAAGCTTTAGAGTTTTGATAGTTCCAAAAGTTTAATTTTTTTTCGAAGTCCTTTTACACCTTTAATATTGAAGCTAGTGGTATATACCAAACATCCCAGGGGAAAATTTGATACAAACTTAAGGGAACAATAACTTATTTTAGGGCATTGGAATTCGGAAATGACAATATACGAGTTTAATAACACAATAACGCATTTACAAAGAGGACATATGGTAGCCATATTAGACATGACGAAAATAAAGGAAAAACATTACAACACGAATTACAGGACTCGTGAGTGTACGAGATTGAAGTAGATAGTACATATTAAACGTTGGATACTCGATAGAACATAAATACATTCATGATTTGGGACGTGGTGGATTTTAAAATATAAATTTTTATGAGACCGTGTCATATGAAGAGGCATACTATCAATGGTGATGTGTTTCACAACCGGTGTGGGCATGAGGGCAGAATAAGAGACATCTGCAAACGGGTTAAGGTCAATCATAAAATAGATCTTTTTCTCCCTTTTTTTTCTTTTCCAAGAACTAATTTTGTCAGACAATATTCAGTTACGGAAGGTGACGCTCCTGCTTCGTGTTTAGACACGAAGGGTGACGCTCGTGTAAGAAGAATTATAGATGATGTTCAGATTCGGAAGGAGACGTGTGTCAGGAGGTATTCAGATACGGGAGGTGACGCTTGTAGAGCTATTAAGATTTAGAAGAAAAAAATAATTTCCGGGAGTTTGAAATGATTATGTTGTAGTTAAAATTTTATGTTGTTTTTATAAGAGAAATATTTCAATTAAGATTATTTTTGGAAAGCAAGACGTTTAGATAACGCAAGTGAAAAATCTGTCGAAAAAGAAATGTCCATCCGAGGCATTCTCGGACGCAGTCAAGTGTAAAAAGTTTATGCTAGTATTAAGGCTCCCACAGACCGGCGCGGAAGATCCGCAGCGGGCGCGGCGCGGGAAGTTCCGCGCTAGACGCGGCAGCGGAATTCGCTGGTCCCTTCACACCGGAGCATCAATTATGAGTCGGCGTTTGGTGACAGTTTTCATCCGATATAGAAGAGGTGCTCGCTTTCTATTCTTGCAGGGGATAGAAGTGCGAAGTTACTCGTACGTTTTCTGAGCGCATGCGGTATGGTACAATTTACTTTCTCGTATATACGGAGCACTACGTAGTGTACAGACAGTTGTGTAATGCTACGGAAAATCGATTTCGAGATTTCAATGAAAATACACGGGTTGGGGTCCCCTGCTATCGAAAAAGTGTTTTTTTTTAATGTACGTCTTCGTGTACACCGCTAGCTCCTAAACCATACGTACGATTTCTTCCGAAATGGATATTTCCCAGTCAATCTGACGCGACTAGAAGCGCTGTGATTTTCAAGATCTTTCTTCAGAAATTGGGGGTACTGTACATTAACCCCCGCCGTACATTTTCAGTTGTTTTTTTCAAAAACGGTTCCAATTGTTTTCTTTAAATGTCTTGTAAAAATAGAGTAAAATACACTTATGGTGTCATAGGTCCAATTTTCATGGTAATTGATTATTGTTTTGGAGGGGGCGACAATTTAAATTGCTACATCAAGATATAAGAACTGAAGGTTCCCGATTGACCTCAATATTGTTCATAGGAAAAATTTCTCTTCGGCGACATCGCAGTCTACAGTCTACCTGTAAGTGCCAGGGAAAACGCAGTGCAACCAAATTTACTAGTTCTTTGCAAAGGAATATATAGACATTTCAAAGATCTTAAAAAATTAAAGAAATTAATATTTCGATTAAAATGGCATGCCCAAAAGAAAAATTGAATAGACCTAAGCTAAAATGTGTAAATGCAAAATCAAAGTTCAAATGAAAGAATGTTTGAATTCAATAAATGTTGTAAATATTTGTATTGAAGAAAGGCTGATTTATTTAATAATTAGATTCCGCAAACCAATCATTTTTTGTATACAATAACTTTTCAAAGAATACCCAGTCCAGTCTGAACGGGACGGGTCGTCGACTTAATGATCAAGAAATCGTTGTTTTTTTACGACGTTTTAAACGACGCAATTGATAGTAAGGACAGTGATAGTGACGCTAGTTATGATAGTGAGGAAATGGGTATCAGTGACGGCGGAAAAGATATGGATGATGAGAGCAGAGCTGGAGCATCATCAATATTTCATGAGAGCAGAACCATACAGCAAATTAATTTCCAAAGAAGTTCGCTAGGACGTACGGTGCGGTAATATTTTTGGTATGGGCAGACGCCAGCGAGACGCCTGGCTCTCTCCCCACCACTTTGAGCTTCCCCCTCTACTTGCGAATCCCAGCGGCCACCGAAAAATTTAGCTGTACGCCACTGGCCACAATGTTGATTTGGCACCCCCGCACTGTTCACTGCCGTTCGTCAAAAATGACAAAGCATCCCTAGCTAAACGGTCGACAAAATGAATAGCATCCGAACAGTAGTTGACTGTAGCGTCCATATTTCAAAGCAATTTGTCATGCGCAAGTACCACTCCGGTTAAACCCATGTTATACCGTGCAACGCACAAATAAACGCACAGATAGAATGAGTCAGGAGGCGAAACAGAAAAAGACTCCGACTTCAGACAGAAAGGTTCTGGAAGGCATTGACTAAAATCCACGGTGCAATTGCAAACACCTCTTATATTTAGCGACACTTGTCACACATACGCTCCGGTGTACTGTGACGACCGGAAGAGTGTAAGAGGCACTCAAGATACGTGTAAGTCAAAAATGCGTTATCCAGATTTGCCATCGACATCCTATTCACCGCTCGTGACCGTCCTCTGCTGGCTGACTTCCAGGGCAACATTCCGCGAGGCGAACTCGTCCTTCATCAACACTGCTACGGAAAATCATTCCGAAAGGCTACCCGCAACGCGTCATCGACGTGGGCCATATCCGTCTCCGGAAGCCAAGTCTCGTGCAATTGCCGGAGGGTCATTTCAACGGCAAGGTACTCAGTCGTCTAAGCCGCTGCCAATTAATAATGGACTGTAATATTTTACGATGGCAGTAGGCCATACTTAGCCAATAACGCGTTCATTCAGAATTACAAGATCTGTAAATGCATGTATTTCTTAAGATCGATTTCTATTTTTTTATTAAGAAACATGCGTCGTCACTTCGGCAATAGGATTGTATCAATATGAACAATTAATAATTTTAAATTAGCCGCATAGCCCGACCAAGGACCAATCTCTAGAGCCGGCTTTATTTCCGGCGAAGCCAACACCATACAATGCGCCCAACCCACCCCCCATGTACTTGGCCTATGTCCCATCGTATAAAATATTATGTATGACACCGGGCCTTGGCATAAAATTGGCGGCCCAACGAGGTTGAACGTATGGTCCAATGCATAAAATTGGCACACCAACGTGTTTCTTCCTAAAATAATATTATGTATGACGTCTAGGTCATAACAATATTGACAGAAATGAAGGTATCATAATATAATGTAACCGCTACTAAGCGCGAGAAAGTGCGAGCTGTTTTAGCATCACTAGTTCCTTTAAACCTTCTCTTTGTCAAAGGACAGCAAAATATTGGTGTTGGTTCTATTTCTGGCGAACTCTGTATTTTCGAAAATTGCAAACAATTAACATTGCAAAAGAACTATACTGAAGATGGAGACATACGTCTTAAATGAAATTTATTCTAAAAACATCAGATCGTTAAAAAAAGGTCATGTACAATTTTTTTGAAAAAACAAAATAAAAAACAGTAGTCTCACGCATTTTTTCTTGAAGTCCATGCAAATTGTAAAAAAGAAAAAAAATGTCAAAAACGGCTCCGAATGTTTCCTTTCCTTTTTACGGATAGAACAAGGAACGCCTAAAAGAATGGCGCAGGTCTCATTTTCGTTGAATTCTGAATTTTCGAAAATAGTAAGTTATAAATCTTTCGAGAAAGTATGTGCTGCAGCACTTTGTTTTAATTTTGTATTCAAAGCAGGGGCTAATCCAGTAAACTAGTATATGTGCGGTGTAAAGGAGCTGATTCAAAATCCGAAAGCTACGCACTGCATCTATATGGTCTTGAGGTGCTGAAATTGAGATTTGCTGCCTCGAGAAAGGTCGACTTCACAGAGAAATTTTAAACAAATTCCTAAAACTTTTTCAGTTTTTCGCGTATATTTCAAAAACCTCAAGTGTCCCTAAATACCCGCACACGGTAGGTGCCACTGTGTGCATCATATGTAGAAGGGCCAGTGTTGATTTTCTTGGCGGCTACAGATTTGTAATAACGCCGAAACCACTATTTAATTGCATGCTGCAAACATAAACTTTGGCCTACTAGAACAGAGCACTCAACGTGCCTGATTACTGTTGTAACAGCGATAACGAAACAACCTTTTAGAACGTACCTTGACGCTGTCAGTTGCAATGTTAAGCTGGTGTACTTGCATCAGTTCCAAGCGAGCAACCGAGAGAAGTGGCGGAAATGAAGACGACTGTGCATCAGTGGTGGCTCTTTGGGGGTAGACATTACTTAACCTGGTGAATATGTACTTGTTTAATATATTTTATAATAATAAAAAATAGATGTATCTTGCAATTTTAATATAGTGTAAGTATTATTCATCTGGAAATGTATAATGAACGTTTCATTATCGTGGCACGAGCCATATTTCCATTTCAAGCGTTTTGTAATAGCCCGTGCGGCCTGCGATCTGTCTCATCCCGCTGAGACATGCGCCCGCTTGCATTTCTCAGGGTAGGCACGCCCGGGCACTGCCTGTCCTTGTATACTTGGATTTTTTAATCCTACGTGTGAAGTAAACCAGCTGTTCACGGTTTCATCAAATCGGGAGCTTGAACGTTCCCATAGTGACGTCACTGTAGCGACATATGAGCTCCCGATTGGATGAAACCGCAACAGCTGATTTACTTCAAACACACTGTTAAATAAATCCTAGTATAGTGAGCGTAGAGCAGTAGCATGCTGATCTATACTTGACGCATGTGCTTCGAACGTAGGCCGGCGAATTCGCTTGCTGCCTGCTCGCACGGAAGACTCAGATTTCCACACGCATGCACGCCGCGTAGCGCGTGTGTTCCTTTTGTTGACGAGTTAACAAGCGAAGAAAGTGATTATTATATAGGAAGTATTTCTTTTTCACTTTAATTTAGTGAGCTGCGGATTATTAGTTACTCGATTTTTTGTATTAAAATCTGTTTTTACGTTAATATGAGAAATGCAGTGAATGAACTACTACGTACACCGTTTCAACGATGTAGAAAAGAGAAAGTTTGGACCATGGTCGACCTGTTCCTATATGTATCGTCAGCACGATGTACGGTTATACATCGTGCTGGCGAGAAAAATGGAAGAAAATTCAGTCCTTCGTTCTTTGATTCAAATAAATGGCTAACAGGTAGTGAAGTTAAAGCTAAGCTTTATTGTTGGCCATGTCTTATATTGTCAAAAAGAAAACTTGGCATAGAGATGTCATGAAACATGGACATGAGATATGTGGAGATGACATTTTGATATGAAAATGTATCAAAAGCTATACAAAATATTAAATATAAAAAATCACATATGTAATTCAGTTAATCTTAAACCTCTGGAAAATAATTGAGTCATATTTATGAATTATTGTCAAAGCAACACAAACTCTCAACATTCTTTAGAATCTAAATATCTTGAAATGAGGTTTGCAAGTGTTATGAATCAGTCTGCAAATGTAATGTTGTCAATTGTTTTGAATAAATTACATACAATTACAAAAAAATTGAATTGCGTTGGGGCTTCGCTCCCATGCTCCCTTCCCGGGAGCCTGGGACCTGCTTGGCCTGCCCTGTGCATTTGTTCACGAGCCGCCACTGCTGTGTATCGAGTTCTGCAGGGGAAAGCCCAGCTCCAATTTCATTTCACGTTGGCGCAAGGGCTACGAGATGGCGACCTTCCTCAGCGGATGGACTGAGGGGCTGCTGCACCGCGGCGCAAATGCACTGAGCGCATGTCGTCGAGGCCACATTCGCACGAGGCGGGGTCTTCAATGCGCACAATCACCATTGGCGGGCACCCGAAAAATCCCCGTGGCATGCGGCTGCACATCCAGTTTCCGTGGAAAATAAATCTCAGAGGCGGCGTTCTGGACGATCAGATAATTTGCGTTCGTAGGCTTCCGCGGCCGGAGTCAATACATTCTTGGCTATGCGGGTTGAGCCGCGTCTCGGTCAATTGAACTGACGTTTCAGCAATCTTGCTGTGACCTTCTTCAGAGCTATACTGCTGTCAAGAGGTTGGCGTGTCTCATCTCATAGGAATGGCGTGTGGGCCGACTGGAGCCGACTGGCGACCAATAGGAGGAGGTTGGGTGTCCCGTGATTGGCGGAGAAGGAAAAGGGCGATGGCGGGTGACCAGCTGTGGGGCGGAAGGGTAGATAATAGAAAACCGAACAGGATAGACACCTAGAAGATACGCCTGTCTGGGGGGGGGGGACGGGCGGAAAAACCGAAAAAAGAACGACCCAAAGGGCGGCCACGTCGTGGCCGTCCGCGGGGGGGGGGGGGTGTCTCCTCGGGGTGGGACCGGAATGGCGGGGGGCATTGGCCCGTCTCCAGCTGTTGCTAAGACGGAGCCCGTCATCTCTATTGAGGTTTGCGGGCCTCCTAGAGATTTCCAAAGCCTCTTTGATCAAACGAGGCCACCACCGGTCTTCTGTTGTTATAGTGCGGGTTTCCTGGGTTTCGTGGTAATTGACGAGGTGACCCGTTTCCGCAGCGTGATGGGCCAAGGCCGATTTGTGGATATGTTGAAGCCAGTCATGTCGCATGTGTTCCCGCATACGCTCTTCTACCGTGCGTCCGGTTTGTCCGATGTAAACTAGACCACAGCTGCACGGGATTTTATACACACTGGCATCTTGAAGAGGCTCCCGACGATCCTTTACCTGTAACAGGCTCCTCCCGATCTTGTTGCGAGCGTGAATCACGATGCGGATATCAGCTCTGCGCAACAATCTCCCGATCTTGTCAGTGGCTCCATCGATGTAAGGCATTCGGGCTGTCTTGCGGGGCGGGCTGGAAGGTTCGTTACGTGTATTCGAGGTGGTAGAGTGGAGCCTCGATGGGGCTTGGTTCACGACGGATCCGCTATAGCCATTAGCCAGAAAGGTCTTCCTCAGCAGTACCTTCTCCGACGTCAGGATGTTGTGGTCACATATAAGGGAGGCCCGGCGAGTGAGTGTGGAAAGGACACCACGTTTCGTGGCAGGATGGTGGTGTGAGTCAACATGTGGGTAGCGTTTGGTAGGGGTGGGTTTGTGGTAGACAGAATGACCGAGTGTGCCGTCAGGGCGCCTGGTCCCTAGCACGTCCAGGAAAGGGAGCTGCCCGTTTTCTTCTGTTCTATGGTAAAGCTGATGCGAGGATGGATGCTGTTGAGGTGTGCGAGAAAGGTTTGAAGAGAGTCGGAGCCATGGGCCCAGATGACGAATGTATTGTCGACGTAACGCAGCCATAGCGATGGTTTTATGGGCGCGTTTTCTAGAACCTGCTCTTCAAAAGCTCACAGGTTCGCGACGACTGGTGACAGCGGTGAGCCCACAGCGGTGCCTTCTGTCTCAGCGTAAAACTCTGACCCGTATTGGAAAAAGGTGGTCGTAAGGCAGATCTCAGTGAGCCTGGTCCACTCCCTCGGAGGGTGATGTAGCGTGAGGCTGTCCGCTACGATCGGGATAGCATCACGTACTGGCACCCTAGTGAAGAGAGAGGTAACATCGAAACTGACCAGGATATCGTCGGGGCATATTCTAGTGGAGCGGATGAGTTCGACGAAGTGTGTGGAGTTGAGGACGGCAAATGATTGGTGAGAGGTTTCACTTTGTTGGCCAAGAAACGTGCTAATCTGTAAAGTATGAAGTCCTAGATTTTTTCCAAAAATTTCATGTTTTCTACCTAATTGCTTCCCCATCTCACCTCATTGGAGCTGCCCTCAATTTATACCTTGCCTCCTGAATAATTGCAAGTGCATCTACCAACGTTTCCCTTGAAATCTCCATTTGAGTTTGGAAGAAAACCAAAATGTGCTCCAATAGAGTTCCTCGTGGGAGTTTTCTGTTGCTCCTCTCTTGGCTTTCTTTATGGAAGCAGCCTTCGCCTTATCAAGCGTGTTAAACATCTCTTTAATCTTCTCCAGTTTTTTTTTGCATAGAATATATCTGCATTTACTCAGTTCCCTCACCGAGTAATAATATGCTCTTGGAGTAAAGGAAGGTCTTCCATCTCCTTGTATATAGAAATTATTTTTGGAGCCTTGCGAAATATCTTCTTGACCTGTCTGACAGCTTTGTAGACATTTGGACTGAATTCTCTTATTTTTCTGCTACTTTGTGCAATGCAGCTGCACAGCATGAAGCATGTTCCATACTAGGAAACATGTTTTCTTACGTTATGAATGCTTTAATTATGTACGGGGCAGCATCAGTAGAAATTGGATGTTTAGGAAAATGCCTATTTCATTCTAATGAAAATATTCAAAGGCTATTAATACACGTATATGAATTCTGGAAAACTAAATATTCTGAAGAATTTTTATTTTGCTGTTTTTTGGTCTTTTGTCACATAAATGCCTTTTTAGACATATTTTTTCATTTTAAATGCTTTTTTCTTAAAATTTAGATTTATTTTATTTTTATTGTTGGTTAAAAACACAATTTTAAATCATTTTAAGTTCTATTAATCACATAAATTTTCTATTGGTAACAAATTTCCATTGTTTTGTCTCAAATTTTTGGAATCGAAAAGCTTGCATTGCGACTTCAGATTTCTTTTTCTCGTTTCTTTGCACAAATAAAAGAAAATAAAAAACAGTGGTATCTGGGCACTTGGTGGAATTGTAGATGCTTACGTGAGTGCTGAGCACTGATTCGCAACGCAATCAAAGCACTCGTGCAAGGCGATGATCCCCCACTTCCAACATCAATATCTTTACATGCCAATGTTCTTCTGGGAAGTGCGCAGTGTAAGCCCATCTCTGTCGGGTGTGAAGCGAGTCTTCATTCTGTCCACAGTTGTCAGAGTTGTGCTCCATGCAAAGTACTTCATCAGTGCCTCTAAGTGTATATAGTAACTGAGCTCGATCCTGTGAAGATGCCAAAGTCTCTCACTCGCTATGATTCATTAATAGTCTACTCTCTCATGCTATATTATTTTTTGGTATTGGCTAATTTTAGATGCAAGTGCAGTGAAATGTTTTCCATTTCCCCCCTCCAATTTTAAGTTTTTAATGCCTTTTTCGGTGCCTATTAAAAAAAAAATTTAGTGCCTTTTTAGGCTCCTAAGACGTGAGTTTTTAGTGCTTTAACATCCAATGTCTAAGAATCAGTTACCACAAGGAGCATCCTCTCATCCCGCATCATACCATTTGGCTACAAAATTCTCAGAATGGTTGATTAATCTTCTGATGGTTCCAAAATTAGTGTTTTCAACAAATTAATAGTCATTACGTCTGTGGTAGGATGTGACAACAATGTCAATTAGTAGACGCAACTCTTTCTGTAGGGGAAGGATTGGGGAAGAGCGTGTCTTGCCACAGAAGGTCCATCAGAGGACAGCGAAAGAAAGTGTGGGGGATGAAGTCTTGGAGACAAAGACAGCAGATAATACTTCGACGGTATCGGCAGTCAGTAACGTGAAAATTATTGTTCTAACATATTTGAAGCAATTTAAGTTCATGTTTTGCATTAATTATCTTTTATGTGAAAATTAATATTTTAATGTTATTTTAGGCAAGAATTTGAAAAACGTGCAGTAACCTTCATTTGTATGCCAAAAAGCTTTAAATATGCAAAACGTTTATTTTATTTTCTATTTTTGCCATGAAACATTAGAACTTTCAGGAACATATGATTAACAAAAACATGCAACTGCATGAACTTTCCAGCTCTAGTAATTGTGAATTGCAGTGCTGGAACTTGACAATTTAGGGCCTGGGTGAATGCTGAAACATAGCCCTCCCTCCCAATTAAAATTGTGAAAGTAGTATCAAGAAACTAGACAAGTTGTTTTATTTCAACAAATAACCAAAGTCGTGTTTAAGCTAGGAAATGTTTTTGGAAATATATTTTAATTAATAGTCTTAAGTAAAAGCATTTAGAGATCAAATAAATCCACGGTGATCTTGAAACACTAAAAAAATTGTTCAGTTAGTGCTTAATTAAATCACGTGTTGTTAAACCCATGAAAAATATGAATTTCAGTAGAACCCATTTTAATGTTAGCGTCACTTTATTTATTTTATAGAATCCTACCATAGAAGTAATGACTATAATTAAATAAGGTAATAATTTAAGGTGAAAAATTAATTGAAATGTTTTTGAAATATCAGACTACTGTATCCTGAATTTAAAAAATTACAATAACAATTTTTCTTGAGCTCTAATTTCTTTTGAAACTTTTAATAATTTTCCCCCTCAGTCCCATCATTGGGCCCTGACTGCCCATGCCTAGTGCCAGCACTGGTGTATTACTAATGCAATTAACCAACAGCTGTGAAATGTTTCGAGGTCCTCAGTTCAGCTAATGTTTATTGATTCCTACAAGCCAGAGGCAACCATCGTGTCCTTGTGGCAAAACCTGATGGTTAGCCAACCTCTGTGGCAGAAGGTAATGATACACTGTATCAGTAATAGTCACTGTGTAGTGCAGCCAGGCTTCCAAATGTGCTAGCGGGTGTTAGAATGCTGGTGGGAACAAAGGGCAGCGCAAAAACAGGGCCAGCTGAGGGGGAGTAGGGACTCCCAGGACGCAGGGCAGGAGAGGATGATCCCCTTGGGGCAGGTATATGTTGGCCAAGCAGACAACCTCACCCCCCAGGCTGTGGTAATCACATGACTGCCAAAAATAAGTGAGCAGAAATGCCAGTAGCAAAAGGACTTCCCTTTTAGAGTGCCTTGAGTGCAGTCGCAACTGCTAACCTGAGAGGCGGACCTATACTCATTGTGACACTGCAAGTGCGTTGCACTGGGAGGTAAAGCGTCTGGGTGGAGGCTGCACCAGCAAGGGGATGGGGAGCAGTTTGCATGGAAGTAACCGAGGTAAATAGCACTTATAACCCCACAGCTGTACATAGTTGTACAAATCTTGTAAATAAATAGATTGTAAATAGACCTCATGGCTGCGTCTTCATTTTGCTACCACAACGCCACAATACCACCTTCAAAGGTTCCTTGGAATGACTCGCAGGAGTCAAAAAATTAAAGAGAGATTCTGACACTGGCATTGACGCTTTAACCGTTATAACTGGACTATTTCAGACAAACCAATTGGGAGAATTTGAAAATGAAGACTGCTAATGTCTAACTTACCAGTACAAGTGTGTAGACAATGTAACTGCAAATAATAAGAAAATATATAGTAGGTACAAATAAAATATAATTTTCTATCACAAAAACAATAGCAAAGATTTTTTTATTTGTTTAAATAACAATTACATTGTTTTTCAACCGCAAATGATAATGGACAAAATTCAGTTTAAAATATTAAATTTACTTTAAAATATGACCTTAATATACATATAAAATAATGGATTATTTGTTGTCTGAAATATTTTATTTTTATAACTTCAAAATGCTTTGAAGTGACATCTGATGTTAGAAAAATATTTTCAGTCTCCTTTCTCAATACACAATTCATCTTCTGAACTTCCGTCCATCTCTCCATCCTCAATACCATCGTCTAATTTGATTCTGTTGCGTAAATTTTTCAAGTTTTGAGTCCTAAAAAAATAAAATTAAAATAAATGTAAATTAAAACAAGTGATGCTAGTACCATACACATTCTTGTATTATTTATAATGGTTACATAACATATGCTATTTGAACCTGCAAAAATCTGCAAAAGTTGGGGTTCAAACTTTGGTACATAGGCACCCCAAATATTTCCAGTATATTACACGGAGAAAAAATTAAAATCACATAAAGAAAATAATGTATGGAATAGATATGCTTACTCTACTAAACTACCAGCTGTCTCTTCAACCCCAGCACCATTTTTGATTCCTTTTGGTAAAGCTCTCGCGTCTGGAGACCTAAAAATTAAAGTAAAATAAATATAAAGTAAAACTAGAGGTACGACAAGATTACATACTATCTCGTGTTAATGGTAATATTATAGTAATAGGTGAAAATAACAGTGCTTTCAAGTAGCAAAAATATTCGCCTGGACCAGGATTAGAACTTACGGCTTTGAGAGCAGCCATCTTATCCTCTTTACCACCAAGTGTTTGCCTGCATCAAAAAAGAAGTTCAACTATTGCAGCGAAATTTCAGACGTATAAATGAAAATCGTCTGAAATTACCATATTATTAAGCTCTATTCGAATAAAAACGCTGGAGCAGCTTTTGAGAAAACCTTGTTTACGTTATTTTCAAACTGTTGTCATGATTTGAATGAAAATTGTGGGAAACTAGGTTATATTTACAAAATAAGTAAATAGAATCCACCGTCACCCTCAGAAAAATTTGCCGGTGAAATTTTATCTTCCCACCGTTCCCTTTAATCTGGGAAAGGGGTGTATTGATCAATCTCTAGGCGGTAGAACAGCAGTAGTCAGTGATTGTGCAAAATCCCAAGGGGTAGAAAGGGCGCTGTCTCAAGGGCAGAGCTTAGTTCGTTAACATACGAGGCGGAAATATCGTCATATTTCCCTGCCGAAGGAGAGATTTTGCTGAAAATATTTTCATATAATGAGGGGGGGTTTTCTGTCCAAAATTACTCAATAGACCAGTAAATATTTTGCATCAATTATACCAACTTTTAGCAATCAATTCACTTCTCACTCCTGCCAAACTAGTATTTTAAAATGTTCATCTTGGGCACAATTTGTGGAGCCTTCCCGGCAGTTTTAGCACATATTTTGGATTTGTTTATAAAATTGTAAACTGTCGGAAAATTGTTAACTCGATGTTCTAGGTTCTGGGACATCAGGGAATCCTTCTCACTTCAGAATTGCAAAACGTGGAAATTGTTTATTATTTTGCAAATTGTTTAGTGTTTTCTAAACAGCCTTTAAACGAGATTCAAAATTTTGCAATGCGATTGGTGCTATCGCCTTTCGTTTCTGAGATATATAAATGTTTAAAACAAATTAACATCTCATGAAAACTTCATTCCTTTGGGAGTCAGTTCTTTTGCAGTTCCCACACAAGATTTCTCTTCAAGCTGTTTTGCAAATGCTAAGTGTACTCTTTTTCCATTCAACCCTGACAACACAATGCTATTTGAAACTACCTTCAGAATGCAGGTCAATTGTTTGGGGCCAGTGCTTATCGAGTCAACATCATGGAAACGAGTTCTTACAAATGTTCCCATAATACATAAATGCCAAGGTCATCTTATGGGAATGCACAAAATCTCCAAGCACATGAAAGTATCAGTCATTTCAACAACGAAGCTACTACCTTATAATAGTCATAACAACCCAAATTTCTTTAATTTATTGTGTTCTTTAAATGCATCTTGTGTCTTGGAAAAGCAAAATTAAAAATATCATTTACACTAATAATTACTATTGTTAGGATCAATACATTAAAAAAAAAAAAAAAAAAATATTGCACCTTCCTAACGCGTCTTTAAGCCCTTCTGGGTACACTGAAGGTGTATCATGTTGGTATCATCTTCCTTGAAGTTGTTGTTTTAAAGATTTAGAACCACATGAAAGCAACAAAGAAATTTTCAAAACTGACAAATTTTGAATGCAATCATCAGATTTGAACCACCATATAAAAAGGAAACAGCAGTTCAATGCCATCGGTGCCAAAAATACAGTTGTACGAGAACCTACTAAGAAGCAACGCGTAGATACATAAAATGCAGCTTAGAATTTTTAACAAATTAATGTCGAAAAGGTAAATCACAGCCGACTAGTTGGGTGCTGAGCTCATGAAACCACCCAGCCAATTACAAGGGTTGTGAAGTATATTAAAAATTATATAAATAAATAAAACAGAAAAAGAAATATTCCCACCATTTACAAACCACCAAAAAGCCCCCGTTGTCACAGAATTTCTTCCTCTCCTCCCCCCACTCAAACAATACATTTTTTCAGCTCAGAAAATTCCCCAACTTAAAGAATCCAACCCATTTACAGAAAAATACCATTTATTGCCAGCCTCCTCGCATGTGCAGTAATCCATTACACCCCCTCAATATAATTTACCTTTTATCCCATCACAGATGGACCTGTGCAAACTAAATGAATATTCCTTCCAAAACCTTGAAAACATTCTAAAACAGCAATTTGAACTAATCCGAATGCTGCTATATCTGTTAACGATATTAATATCCAGAATGCACTAATGGAGTTGAATCTCCTTCCAATTAACATACTAGTTAAGTGAATGAGTATCTACTTTAAAATTTTTTTTGAAAAATAAAACAACTTTCCATTATAGATCCGGCCCAAATTGCAGCCCTGCAACTTGAAAAGAATTCTTTAAAAATTGTGAGTGATTTAGTTGAAGAAATTTTTTTCTTCAGATGAAATTAGTTCTTCACAATTAGTTCATTATAAAATATCGTGAAAACTTTCCTGAAAATATTAGTAGTTTTTGCGTCATCTTAATTGAAATATGAGCAATATTAAAAAAGATTACAAAGATTTTCTCAAAACTGCTGTTTTTGTTCTTTAAACATTCTGCATGTATAGCGCTGAATTTACTGAATAAAATGACAAACTGTATTTCAGATGCATTATGTTTTTTCAAAAAATTGTCTTCAACAAATGTAAATTTTTTATACATTACTGCATTTGTGAGTGCAAGTACTTCACATAATTTCAAACGCAGTTTCTCTTTCTTGTGAAAATGAACTAAAAATTGTACTTGAACAACGTGTTTTCAAAAACGTTTACAAATGTTTCAATGAAAATTTGCGTATAAAAAGGAGGTTCATCCTTCTATGATATTCATAAAGTCTTATTTCAATTCAACTATACGGGAGTGAATAATCAAGAATATGAAAAACTAGGTTCTAGAACAGCGCATGCTTTCTCACATTTTCAAACATTCAGAGACAACGAAAATGAAATTTTTCTTTGAAGCTTTTCTTGTTCTATTTGTGAAAAAAATGGGATGGTTTTTAAAAAAGGTTTTCCTATAAAGAGCATACATGTTAAGCACAAATTACGCAAAAACTACTAGTTTTTCGAACAATTATAAATTACAATTTTTAAAGAGCTGATTTTTTTAGAACAGATTCAGCTGTACTAATAAAAGCTTGGAGTAACTTCGTTATAACACGCTTATCCCAGGAATAGTTACTTCCAGTGTAAGTTCGGAGTAAGAATGGATTGAATTTTTACCAATAATGGCCGCTAGACCGTAGCTTAACTAGTCCTTGTTAAATTCGAAATCAACCTTGCTTCATACACCATTGTTGGCTTATTTTCTGGTACCCCTGTAAAGACTTAGCAGGAACTTCGTGATACGTTTCAACAGAATATTTCGCATTTTCCCCTGAATTGTGTGATTGCATTAGTAGATAGTGGACTCATATTGATGAAAAAATTGTTTTCGAAGTACAATGGTTTTGAATGCTGGTGTACATTAAAAAAAAAAATTTAATTACTGACCAAAAGCACAAGGTTAAGGATAGATAAATGATTGCAGAAAGAGCTCAGTTTAAAAATGAAATCTGACAAATATCATGAGAAATAGATGTGAATTTGGTGAAACCCTTGAATATCACCCTTTCAGAAATGCATTTATAACCCTTTTTTTATTTTTATCAGAGAAACACTGAACATTTTAAAAATTTGGGTGAAAATCTTTATTCATCTCACAAAAACTATTATAATTTACGTATTTCATATGCATCTAAAAATTTTGCTTTAGGACAAAATTATTTCCAAATCCTCAAATACGTTAGTGATTCCTTAAGAACATTTCCCATCCTCCTTAATTTAAATAATTTCCTTCTTTTCAATTCACTTCTTTTTAAACAGAATGGTATTTATTCAAATATAGTTAATAAGGTTTTCTTTTAAATTGTGGGTAATATTATTTACCTTCAGATTATATGCTGGCATCAAGCCATATATAATTAATGTAAACAAAGTTAAAATACATGGAAAATGTTACGATGGAATAGATACAAAATAAACATAATAAAAAAAAAAAAGAATAAGTGTATCCTAACCTATTTGTTGAATAATAATTATTAGAGAAGAAGAAATCTTCCATTCAACTTTATTACTAATTAAAACTGCAACTTCAATTCCTTTTACTCATATATCATTACGAACTCTTAATTCTGATATAAGGATAGAATGTTGTTCAATTTTTGTGCTATACAATTGGACAATGATACCGTTTGTGAACTAATTTATATTGAATTTATTACCATTTTATTTAATTCCAATTATATGAATTATTAAAAGTTCAATTGATCAAAGCAAGCCCAAGACAAGTTGAATTTTTCCTTGCTCACAAAAAAAGAAGCTTTTTTCATTTTTGTTGACATACAACTAATTGAAAATGTGTGTAAATAATAGTGAGTGAATGAAATTAGTCTCAGACCCATATTAGATGATTTCTCATCTCAAGAATATCTATTTTTTATTTATTCATTATCTGAACCCTTACCCTCAGAAACTTAATATAAAAAAATATATCACTAAATTCTTTCTTACATTCTTTCACTTGAAAGAATGTAATAAAATAGTTTTGCATTTTCTTACTACAGTTTAACGTAAAGGCAGGCATCAACTTAAAACTGCATGCTAAAATACCCCAATATCATGATTATTTTTTTCTATTTTAAGATTAGTTGATGAATTCAAATACTCATTTACATGAGTATTGTTCATAAACGACTAACTTTGATACTGACATGTTCATCACTATTGCCTACCGAATTCACATTAAAGCACTATGACAATTATTTATATTATTCAGGTATGGTCCTTAAAGATTTGTTAGAATCAAATTAATAAATTTGAGTTCATAATGAACCAATCTTTAATCCGATACATGGGAAAGACTCGATATTTGCGTCATTTTCCCCCCACTGTTTTTATGTGAATTTGGTACACAACTTTTAGTTATCAAATGTTGGTTAAAAATAATATCATATACATGTAATTGGATACAATTAATCCTTTATGTGAAGTTTACGAGAAGATTCTGCAGAATTATATTTGGGATAACATTTTCTTTTATTTACATTGAAAACCAATCCACTCCTTTCTTGTATTTGTCCAAAAGAGTATTTCTGTTATTGTAATATCCTGGAGATTATTGATGTTGCAGAGAGGGATGATCTGACAGCCAATAAAAAGGGACAAGTTCTTGTATTTTTTGTAGAAAAACTAGTAAATTTAGATTTGAAACGTGTAAGAAACTAGCAGTAGGGAAATTAATTTTAAAATATAAAGTTTTCTCAGAACACTCAATGCAAATAAATGTTCTGTATTCTTGAGCATAAAGAAGAATTTATTACCAAAAGATTTAAATGTTCAATAGCTGCAACACTGGAGCATATTTATAAAATGAAAAATCTTATCAGACACATATACAAGTGTAACTTTTATTTGAAATTAGTACATTCATAAAATGTGAAGTCAATTATGTATCATAAATTTTATTTTAATTGTTTTCTCTAAGTTCTCTCCGACCTGTGCTCCCCATGGAACATCTGCTACTATTCGTAGTATAAGTGGTCGATCACTTTTTCCTCCACATAAAATTCTGTCCTGAGCATTGAAACCAGATTTTCAATATAACAAACCTCTCTAATTAGTATTTCCTTCTTGTTTTTCATATTTTTTCATGGGAGCAGATAAATTATTCACAGAGGTAGAAGTAGATTCCACCAAAAATCTGCCATGAAATTTCTCATCTTCAGTCTTTGTTTTAATGTTGAATAATTGAAAATATGAGAATGGTGTGTCACGTCATTTTATTTATTTAATTGTTCATGGTTAACACTATTTACTTTATTAAAATAAAATAATTCATATCCTTAATTTTTTATTAGGTATTTTATGTATGCACATTTAATGATTAAAAATACTTATAATAGACATCAAACACTTTGGGCCTATTAGGGATATGGTTGCTTACTGTTAATGACATCCTTCAATACACTTCGTTAACTCCTGCATTGCTTCCCACGAAAACAAGTTTTTATTTCAAAATTCAGCTGTATACACTTCTAAAAGATTACCCGTCTAAGTTAGAAACACCAACAAAATCACTTGGGAAGTTTCCAATGCCAAAAATCCAAGAAAACAAGAAAAAAAAGTAATGACTCACAAAATAAACTAGGTTGCCAAATATTCGAGAACACACAAGAAATGAAGTACAGTTGAATTGAAAATGACAATGATACAATGAAGCAAAACGCACCGGTTCGTTCTTATTTGCCTCTGTGTTTTCGCATTTCTAGGTTATTCCACGCTTAAACTATGTCTCTCCGAGGTTTAGTGGTTGTCATAGAAACTACACTTCTCTTATTTCCTGCTCAAGTTATTCCATGTTTATTGGTAGGCATTTTCGCAATTCTCCTGCACTTCTAGGATTAAATACAGAATACAATTTACACCATGATTATTAGTAAGGCCGATTATGTTTAAGGCATGAATCTCTACCTTCAATTTTGTAGTTTCAAAATGTTACGATGGTATAATTTTCAAAAATACAGTTCACTGGTAATAGGACTACCGGTGAACTACTACAGTTCACCGGTAATAGGCCATTTTCTACTGTCCTTTGATACATACAAGGAGAAAACTTACAGAAAAATGCAACCTTTGTGAGGACAAAAATTGTTTAAAAAAATGTAAAAGTGCCTATATTTCACACAAAATTATGCGAAAGCCAGTTATTTTTTATAAATTGCACTACATGACCATATTTTAAGATTTGTTTTCAATGAATAATTTTCATTAAGAAAAACCCTTCAATATTATAGTTGCATCTTTTTTGTTGATGTCACCTGTACCATTCACGTGAGTGTTCTGTATGCTATCCGAGCCCTAAGTTTAATAAAAATGTTGGAGGCATTTTTGAGAAAATTTTGAAAATGCTGACGCTCTTTATAAAGAACCTCTCAAAATTAAAATGTCTGTTAGAAACTGAGAGGGCCTTGAGTGAAATCTATCAAGGAATATCAATTTCAGGGAAAACTGGCAGTACGGTTTAAGCGCTAGAGTTAACCTCAGACGGAAGAATAAACAGACATTTTGCAGTCAATTTATTTTTGGGTATCAAGTACCCAAAAAGCCATGGATTCGGATTTCATGTGTTAGAGGAATCATCCACAAACAACGATGCCTTTACAGGTTCTCATACAGTCTACACAATACCATTTATGACAATGGCCAACAGAGACACTCAAAACCGATCTTTGATGAATACCAAACATACATTTCAATTTTCTAGAGGGTGTCTGGTAGAAATCTTATCATTATGTGAACACGGAAAAATCCGTTAGAAAGGAAGCTTTGGAGGTATAGAGAGAGAATCCTCTTAAATCCCCAGGAGTGCATGGCTTGCTGAATGCCATACTTCCAAGTGGTGTTGTAGGTCTTTTCTACGTCAAATAATAAGGCCACAAGATTTTGTGTGAAGACGAACGATGTAGAGAGTGCTGTTGCTAACGTGAGGTGCTCCAAGGTTGACTGGATACTTCTAAACCCACTTTGAAATGAAGCCAACAGATTTTTACACTCCAAGGTCCAGACCAAACTCCCATTCACCATGCGTTCCAGCACTTTGCATACATAGCTTGTCAGAGAAACAAACCAAGAGCTTGATGGCAGTGATCAGTGAATGGGAGGGGGGACCTAGCTCAGGCACTGAAACTGCTGGACCTCTGGCACTAAAAACTGCGCAAAGGATTACGCACATATTGCCACACATGGAGGTTATAGAAGCCCAGGGAGATTCTTTCAGAGGGAGATGGAAGATCGAATGTCAGAATCAGATTAAAGTGGGGTTTTCTCGTCCATGCACCTTCCTCCTGATTCTCGTCACACCTTGGCTCTTAAAGAACAAGACTAATTCGTCCTCACACTGCAGTAAAATCCTCGTGGTTGACTACTGCCTTGCAGATAATAAGAGTTGGGTGGGTGGTCACCTGCTGGCAATCTGCTCGGTTTTCTGAATCCTTATGATTTGGTCATCGTAGCATGCGTCAAAAAGAATGGTACCATTTCTTTGTAATACCATGGCTTGAAGTTTCCCATAAACTTCCTGAATAACACACACTAAAGGAACAGAATGATTGAAAGATTTACCTTCCTCGTTGCATGCCACGAGGAAACCAGGGTTCTTCGATCTGTCTTCGTCCTTTAAAATAATGCTATTCAAATCAATACTTCTTTCTGCACATCTCTCCCATGCGGAAGAGAGCAGGGGGTCATTTAGTATCAATATGATGGATAGTAATTCATCTCCGTGCTTTCCACTCACCATGGAGTCCAACACAGGGACGTAACGCCAGGGTGCCAGGGCTGACACGGATACATAGTGGGGCGACGTCACAGTGCTGCCCCGTCATAGATCCACCCCCTCCCACCCTAGAGTTCATTATAGGACCTAGTCCGAGCCGATTGATTGGGTGTGGGTTAGCTTCCGACCACTCGCCTAGACGATGCAAAGGCCCAAGAAAGCAAGTTGGAATCTACAAGATGCAGAGATATTCCCTTAGTGACCAGGGCTCACCGGTGTTCGCACAGCGAACTCAGCTAGAATGGGTCTACCTACAAGGAATGAACATCAATGTGACATTCAGGAATACATACACAGACCCATCAACTCCCAGGTCACCCTTTGAGACAGGTCGCTATACACGTCAAACACAAAGGTGGGCTTTCAGCATAAAGAGAAGGCCAGTGAGAAAGAAAAAAGGGTGATAAAAGAATGTGACATGAAATTAAAAGCAGGAGGATGAAAGATGGAATAAGGAACACATGAGAGCCTTCTCTCAATCCGTCTGTCAGGACATGTACCGACTCACCTCGATTGGGAGAGAGAGAAAGAAGAGGGAAAAAGAAAAAATCCAATTTGTTTCATTTGGAAGAGTTCAATTGTTTTATGTTGTGCAATTGACTCACAAACCACCTAAAAATGATCAACAAAAATTCAGTAAAGAAATTTCCAACAAGATCTTATGTATGAAGAATTGATAAAATTTTGGATTTGTTTATTGCGATACCTTGCTATAAGTTGGAGGCCTCTGCACCACGACATGGACACTTTCATTAAATGAAAACAAAACATTAACAAAACTCGTATGGTGTTTAGCCAGTTTCAATTATCTGAGCAAATTACGAACCATTTTCATAACCATTCTCTAATTATATCTTACTAATAATTTTTCAAGACTCTTAAGACAACAATACTACAAATAAATTATGTGAAAAATTTGTTCATAGAGGTTCACTCACATGCTCGCATTTTGAGGTGGGTCCCAGCTGTGGAGCTTCTGGCGCCAGACCTTTATCAGTCCATCCCATGCTCTTCTACTGAATTGAATGTTCTTTGGAGGAGTACTAGGATCATTACGTTGTCTTTTATCCCTGTAATAAAAGATTCTTCATTCCTTCTTTCCATGTGCACATTAATTGTGAAACTATCTGTCAACATAAAATTTAACTCCAAACTGGTTTGTCAGTTTTCAATACTTAACCTTTTTGAACGAATTATTTACAGACAATTTATTCTTGAATTTCCTTGCTACCTATTTTATACTAACTGTTATTAATTATAAAATATATTATATTTTATTTTTACTATTATTATATGACTTATAAAATTATAATTAATTATAATTCATTAACTAAATATAACTGATAAAATCAAAGAATAAATTGTCTGTAAATGATTGGTTCAAAAAGTTTAACAGATAATGTCACTATTGTATATTGGTTTTGCGATTTTTGTATTTATGCAACAAATATAGCAAATTTTATCATTTTGTTTAGAGGTAATTAATGAAAACTTAATAGTTTTAATTGTGATTTAAAAAAGTCACTTGCCATGCTATATTCACTAGACAACTAATAAATTTTAGAAGTGAAAACTATTATACATATAATAATAATAATGATAATAATAATAATAATAATAATAATAATAATAATAATAATAATAATAATAATAATAATGATGATGGAGACATGTTCAAAAAGTTGTAAAGCCTCGGAACATGACCCGCTCTCTGGGGAGTGCCAGGACATGTGCAGTCAGCAATGTATATAATGACAGCATGCAAGCCGCTGACAGCATGATAATAATAATAATAATAATGATAATAATAATAAATAAATTTAAAAAAAGCAGCAGCAAAACTACGAAAAAAGTTTTGAAGATGAATATGATAAATGCAGAAAATATGAATTATAAGGCAAAAAAATTGAACATATTGTGGTGGGCTGCTTGTCATTATCAGACAATGCATATCTTGGAAGGCACAATCAAATCACAAAATTGATACATCAAGAACTTGCTGCTAAAACATGGGTTGCATAACTCTTTTACGCCATATTATGAATTTGGTCCAGCCCCTGTATTGAAAACCAAGAACCATAAGATGTACTAGACCAATTTGTTATCACTGACAAAACAATGGATTACAGCAGGCCTGATATCCTCCTCATTGATAAAACCAATAAAATAGCTTCTATAATTCTGTTCCCGTTAAGCACGCTTGCTAGAATTCCAAAAGTATCATAAAGTGCTATGCTAAAAGAGTAGATTCATGGAGAAGGTGGTTTCATGAAGGACAGAAATTTTGTCAGTGTTGTGAATAAGTGGTAAGAAAAACATACCTTTCAAAATAGAACAATGCAACTTATGCAAAAAAAATGCAGGAAAATTGAGAAAAAAATATTCAACCCTTTCTGCAGCAAGTGTACTCACAAATTGAAGATAAGAAAAATTGACTTGAGCCATACGCTGACTGCCACGAACTTTCCTATTTTAAAACTTGGAAATCAGACAACAAACTGGAAATTCAACTTTTAGTTCAACCATTTCTTCACAAAATTTACAAAATATAAATTTCCCCAGGAGTTGACTCTCAGGAAATGTTATCTAACTCTGCAATGTTTTTGCAATCTAAGATATCCAATTTTTTTTTTAAAGAGAATTGTGTTCATCCTTAATGTATGTTTTACGTCTAAATTTGAATATTGAAGGCGTTTGTGAGCCTATTATCAACTATAATGCCCATTTTCTTCCTAGGTTTTTGTTCCTCATTGCCTGCCTATTTTTCAACATTTTTATTTACAAGACTAAGTACACTACTATTCGGTATAACTATACATACTGTCAGATATCGCAGATGGAAGCAGATCGAGTGTAGTTATACAAAAATAACAAGGTAATAATAAAACAGAATAGAATTTAAATAGAACATACATAAATAAATGAAAATAAATTAAATTTGGAACAATTAGTATCTGTACAGAGTATACTAGAGCAAAGTTCTATGGAACAGATCAAGGTTAACGTTACATAACGTTTCAGGAAGAGCATTATAAAATGTGGGGGCAAGATAACTTAAAGCAGATTTAAATTTATGGGTACGATATCTAGATAATGATAACAATTCAGTTAATAATGATATCCCTAATAATGATAACAATTCACATAATGATAACAAACAAGTCACAGAGAGACTCGAATGACCTATTGTTTTTGAGAAAACTGATATTGGGTGTGGTCGATTTGTACACTATCAGGTTTTGCAAGATTTTGCAAACGCCTAACTCTAATTCTAGAACCAAAGATATTTTTGGTATTAGATTTTACCATCAATCTTACACAGCAAATAATGTTATAAATCGATGTTGCAAATCAGCCAACAGTTTGAATATTGAATAGGTGAAAGGATATATCTGCTTTTTTATCACAAGCAAGCAACAAAATCTTGAAATTTGAATGAGTAGGTGTGGTAGAGCTACAGTTATACCAGATATATTTCACATGTTATTATTGAACGTTTTTCTTTATAAAGAATTCTATTTTTATAATTATGTTGCTACATGCAATTTTTTTTATTGCATTCTTTTTATAAATAATGGACTTACTTGTCCGTATAATAATAAATAAACAATGTAGAGTTTAACAGATTCAAGGAACGTCTCATCTGTTGTTGTTCACGAAGATACAATTTCTCACGAAGATAGGAAGGTTCCCTGGATATCATGATCGAATGAACCAAACATGAACATAAAAATGGCAGATCCAAAGTTGTTTGAAAATAACCACTTGGAGAGATTCCATGCATTTGTCAGGTGAATGTACATCCGCAGGTCAAAACAAAAACCCAGACATGAATTTTGAATCGCCTGATTATATCAGGATATGGATATTATTTATTGGTAAAACATTGCAAAGTGGAAATAATTTTCTCATTCTGAGGTCTAAGGCATGACCTTTGTTACACGAGATGTGAAAGACCAATACGAATCAATAAGTATTTACACATTTAATTGTGTAATGTTTTATCTTAGCACTGTTCACATGCAGTGTAAAATTCATTTCTGGAGGTAAACTATTGGTTGGATCAATCACGTTCAGTAACGTTTTCTCAGCATTCAACATCAGAGAATTTAGTAAGGACCATGCATGCACAACATCTAAATAATGTTGCAGTTTATCCACAGCATGCGTAACCTGATCTGGGGCAAAAGGCAACACAAGCAGAGTATCATCCACATACATTATGGTTTTCGAATTCAGTTTTGTAACAGGGCAATCTGAAACATACAAAGTGAATATAAGATATCCTAGGACGGAGCCCTGAGGAACACCACAATTTACAGAACGTTCTGGAGAGAAGCTCATCGATCCATCAGGTAGAATAATTCTTTAGAAGGCGTACATCAAGAAAGAGAAGATAAATACGCTCTCCAAAACGTCATTTTGCTTTCGCATATGACCTTCTCACCCTGGCTCTACACCCTTTATGTATTCGATTAAATTTTTGATTGAAAGAAACTTATTGATCCTTCTCAAAGCTTGTTTCCGCTCACAGACCATGGTCGCGCGGAATCTGTATTCAGAGTCCATATCGTTTCATAAATTAACCAAAAATTTTCAAAACCCAAATAATTTATTCATAATTGGTTACTTATATAATATTGAAGTTACCTTATTATATATTAGCTGTTAATTATAATTATTGATTAAATAAAAGCACTTTCCTTTCAACACTGCTATTGAGATCTCATATTTTTATACCCACAACTTTTTGCGGTCATCCAAAACAAGTAATATACTGGCCAAAACCAGTAGTATCAAATCAACAAACTTAAGTGATGTTTGTAGATTGCAGGATAACAACATAAAGAAAAAAATTACATTCACCAAGATCCTATAAAGCAAAATTAGTACATGGTGTTTCAGAAATGTACTTGGCTTTAAAGGGTTCACAAAACTGGAAGAGAGGTGTGCCTCTTGTGGATGCATTAACTACAATTCAAAATCTTCAAACTGATTTAAATCAAGCCCCAGGTAACATCTGTAAAGACGTAGCAACCAAATTTTAAACTACTGCAATGCTATCCAGGTTGGACCACTATGGTTAATGTGAGTTCGATATGAGAAGGTACAAGGAAGACATCTAATTTTGAAACCATGGAACTTTCTTCTATGAAATGTGTGCCTATGTGTTCATGTGAGGTAAAAAGGTTGTTTTCAAGATACAAAAATGTTTTGAATGACAGGAGACCAGTTCACTTTGGCACATCATGAACAGTATTTGGAAATACACTGCCATTTCAACAAGTGATGCTTTTCATGATGTTTCGTTTCGCACTTTTGCCTTAGCTTTAGCAGATACATATACTACTTACTATTGAAATAAGTTTGCTTGATCAAGTTGTCATGTGCAGTTAATGATTACAAGAACAGTTAATTATTTATGGTGGTTGATTGGTGGCAATGAAAAGCTCATAACTCCACTGGGTTACCTATGGAGATGCAAGGTTTTCATCGCCTAGCATTGGTGTGTGTGCACACGCGCGAACGCACATGCTCATACTATTTTCCAAAACATCATAAATTGACCCTATTATCATTTACAATTAAAAGAACATCATTATATAAATTACAGAAACGTGGGCAAAATAGACCTCTTATATTATATAAAACTCAATATCAAGATAACTACTACTTAGCATGTATATTGAACATTAAAACATTTTGTATGTCTTGTCAGGTCTCTTAATGAGAAAATTCACATTTTAGAAGAAGTTGATGCTCATATTGGGAAGCAAGTAGGCCTTGCTGCGAAAATCTCTCTCGAGTTGGTTTCAGCAAGCAAGAACATCTAATTTAGCCATTGATGAATCTCATCTAAAAGAAAAGCAACACATCTGGGACTTGAAGACTTCATGTGTCCGATGGCAAGCTGAATCACTTCAAAAGGCATCAGAATCTAATTTACAAAACTGTCTCTGGAGAATGTGCAATATGAATCCAGCCAGTTGTGGACTAGAAATAGCAGATTCATCAGATAACTGAGGGCTACAAATAAATATTTTCAATGCAGACAAAACTGGTCAGGCAAACAAAACACTGGCTTTGAAATAGGACCCATGCCATGGAGGCTCTAAATGAAAACAAAGAATCACCATGCTACTGACATTTAATGCCAACAGAAGCAAAAAATTTCCCTTTTGTTATCAGTAAATTTCAGAATGATCAATGTTTTAAAAACTGGACTAGAAGAATTTTTAAAGACTTTCTCTTACAATGAGATAGGCAGATGGGGGGCCAGAAATCACAAAATTGTCCTCTTCATTGATCATTGTGCTGCTCATCTAAAGAAACTAGTAAGCTGAGAAATGTAAGTTAGGGGGTTTACTGTAATTTAGAATGAGAAATAATGATACTCATTACACACAAATGGTTTGTCAATAACGATTGAATGGATGCAAGTCAAAACTTGTTTGCATAATCCAAGAACTTTCACTCCACCCTTCCCTCGCTAGTATGATTAAAAAAATTCACAATCATTTAGATAAAATATTTGTAACTTACTTGGGAACACAACGTCGATATTCGTCATAGCAAATTGTATTTTTCCCATAGTCAATTTGTTTTTGACGTCTAGCTAGAATAGATGGATCCGTTTCAATCACAAGTCTCCTTTTGGATTTAAAATTTTGAGGCGAACGTTGAGACTCATTGAAACTACCATCACGATGATTATTGGCCCAAGATGAATCTCTGTGACACACACACAAACATAATATTAGCTCAACTCTTTAATTATTACTAATTATGAACACTTTAACAATGATAACTACCATTACAATAATCACAGAACATCTGACCTTCAGAATTTCTCAATCATGGACAATGAAGAAATACAAAAATTATTATACATATCAGATTCAAAAATGAACACAATAAGTTTATTACTACATCCATTTCTCACAATTATTATGCTTTCAAAAATTCACACTTTAACAATCTCCGCACAACATTTGAAAGGTTTAGGACATTATTTTCAATAACACAAAAATTCCTTGAAATGCAACACGTGTTTCCACTGAAATGCAAGTTCTGTGTGAAATCCACTGAATTTCAGAAACACACCTTTATTAATATACAAATTAAGTAAAAGTAGACACAACAGAACTTCAAAAATATTACCCTTTTTCTTTCACACTGGAATCAAATTTTACAGACTGCAAAGGCAAGAATGATATCTTAAATTTTCAAGCAGTATCCACAGTAACTTGAAGTTATCAAATATTTTAGTAACAAAGAATACAACAATAAGTGTGCACGCAAATTCAGAAGTATTTATGACATTGCATCCAATGCAGTTCAAGTTTCCTAAAAACTCTAAACTATGAAGTCAGCAATTGGGAATAAATAATTAATCTGATTTAAAACCAAACTAACCTGTGTACTTTATTATCATGAAAAGTAATGTCATCATCTTGTGTTCTTTTTCGCTTTGTATCCCATGTACCTGAAATTGGAGAAAAGAACTTCTGAATTCATTAATTCCATCTTGAGCACTAAATCACACCATTAAACATCGCCTCATTAATGTTTATAAATGTAATTTTCTGTACAAAAACAGAAAATATTTCTCTCTTCTGCTGGAATATTAAAATGACCCCTGTATTACCCACCTACTTTCCTTGCGCGTTTTGCCATTCTTTGTTGAAATACATTTAACTTAGGAGCAAAACTTTGGGTCCCTTCTGAATTCTCCGAATGCTCTGAGTTACTTCCAAAATTGTTCCAATATGAGGTCTTCCAGTGTTGTAGTTTCCGTGTTTCTTTCGAGTTACTGGGAGACTTCGTCAATTCTGTTACTTCATGTTTTATATCTAAATCTGACATTTCTCTGAATTTGTGCCACTAAAAAACAAAGAATATTACAATAAAATAATTATTCAGAAATGATCACCAATTTAAATGGAAAAATTGAAAACAAAGGGGAAAGGTATAAAAAAGCAGAAAAAAAATTCAGCAACCACTTACCAGCAAATTCGCCTCAATATAGTGCTTTCAATCACTGTAAGATCCCACACAAATAAATATGATAATCAATATCGTAATGGCATTGGAACGCAAGTATAGCCAAGCGTATCTAAACCCCAACACAAGGCACTTCTCCTCACCACTTAGCAATGCTCTCTCATCCTTTTTCGAAAGCGGCAGTCAAAATGCCGCGAACAGGAGCATCAGCTGGAAAATCTCATTACTCCAAAGAGTTGTCAAGGCAAGGTTGCCACATAATTATTTTCTACATGCATGTCATGATTTATCATATGGATTGTATGTCTAGGGCCTGTTTCACCTGTTCTTGATAAAGTTTCGAATACTAATCCGAAAGATATATTATCCGTCCAATAAAAGTTCCTGATATTTATTTTGCGTTTCATCAAGGCTTATCTGGTTAAAATATCTGACAGATATGTTTCAGATAAATAATCTGGCTGTTTGCTCATTTACCAGCGCCAATGCCGCATTTTCGAGTCGCTCTGTACGCGCGAATTCGAATGTATTTTGGTAATGTGTCAGGCGTTTTCCCATTCATTCGTTGTTATATTGTGCTGCAGTTTACTTCGGCGTGAGCTGTGTGCTAATTCGGTGTAAAAGTTTGTTTATTGCATCGTACTTTGTGTGTGTAGGAGTTTCAAAATGGAAAGGGGAAAGAAGCGACAAAGAGGAGTTAATATTACACGTGAAGAAACAAACTTGTATCCTTCGTTGCAGAGAGGAAAAATATTAAATATAAAGTAAATGGTGCTAGCATGTGGTAGGATAGGGATTGGCATGAATAGCTATTGAAAGGGTTTTCAATAACTTGGTGGAGGATGCTTTGTGCAAAGGGATACATCTTTAATAAAAATATGAAGCTCTGAAGAGAGATTAAGAAAACCTGATTATAACTGTTCAATTAAAAAAATATATAATGGAAATGATGCTTACTAAAAACGATCGATTCTGAAATCATAATTGTAGTAAGGCAAGGAAATCCATTACAATTTTTGACATGATTATGGAGGATATCATGGAAAATGGTTTCATTAAAAGATTCATTCATTGAGGATATCATTGAAAATGGAAAATGGACTTTTAGTGCTTCTGAGGGCAGCACCGTCGCTTTTAGGAAACACAAGTCAGATGCTGGGAAAATGGATCCCACGAGCTAATAGTTATAAAATACGGTATGTGTCGATTTTCTTTTAGTACGCCCAAGATGGAAATATCATCATGAATACAACGAGTATTTCCGGCGGAAAAGAGTTGGGTTGGCTACCTCTGCCGTGCGCGTAAGCAATTCCTAGAGAATTGCTAGGTTTTTGGTTGTATTATGAGGTACCGAGGTGTGTGTGTCTTATATTTGTTATTTACAACGATATTAGATTTCTTTCGGTTTATTTAGGTTCTGGTTGCGAATTTCGTCAACAAATTGGGTTTAAAAAAGCACTAATTTTTTAACACGTCAAGTCGCTACATTTTCGTTTTGAAAGAGGTTTGAAGTAAATATTATCATCAGCTTAGCGATGATACTAAGGTGCTGCTTTACAATAAAATGAAATGTATGAAACATTAGGTTCCACCTGACCTTTCACCGATTATGAAAAATACCAATGAATTTCAAGCACCTGTGCTATTAGTGTAGAAGTGACTTCTTCCGTATATTTTTATAAACGATCGGCTTTTTAAATATTTATTTTAGAAATTTGTATTAGTTATTATTATTGAGAGAAATATTACCTACATTAAACTTTAATAATCGTTTGAAAAAAATCCAGAATGTTCATAAACACAGTCCCAAAAATGTTCATAATATTTTACAGAGTGGAGGAACTTTCAACACTAAGTTAACCATAATTTAATATAATCCAACTATTAATTTTTCACTGCATTAATTGTAATAAATCTATTATTATTATTATTATTATTTTACATTATTCACAGTATCTACTGGTCGGTATGTCAACCACACACAGGAATGATGACCAGGTGCGTGGTTGCTTTACTGAAGGTTCAGATGGCTTCTGACAATACGGCATGTATTCAAAATTACTGACTTTTGCATATTATATACATTCCTGGCATCCAAGTGAAGACACTCCAGTGCCCGAAGTGTCATTTTCGGGATCACTCCTGTAGCTGATATTATTATAGGCACAGTTGTCACTTTACTGAAGTTCCACTGAGTTGCGACTTCATGGGCGAGATCGGTATACTTTTGGATCTTCTCTTGGTATTTTCCCGATATGTTGTGGGTATTGGGTATTG
Source organism: Gryllus longicercus (assembly GCA_038098605.1). Classification (NCBI taxonomy): domain Eukaryota; kingdom Metazoa; phylum Arthropoda; class Insecta; order Orthoptera; family Gryllidae; genus Gryllus; species Gryllus longicercus. Next base: position 491,021 of record JAZDUA010000771.1, on the reverse strand, counting down.
ATATATCGAAAAGGAAAACTTGCTGATGGTTTCTATCAATGTCCGTTATATCGGGTCTATTGCCGCCGACGTGTCTGTCAGTGATAATGGAGCGATCCCAGTAGAGTGTGTGCTTACTACTTTCAAGCACATTCTGAGGCACATATTTATAATACGGCACGGAAGGGGCGAGTAAGCCCGTTCTCAATGCCAATAATTGGTGGACCTGCTTCGCCACTTCATCATGCCTCTTTTTGTATTCCAACTGTGCGTGGCTGCTACATCCACTTGTCACGTGTTGGATAGTTTCGCTTGCAGCCTCACATCTTCTACACGAGTCGGAATGAATGGTAGAATCTCTCAGAATGTGTTTTCTGTAGTTCAATGTTGGTACCACTTGGTCCTGGATAGCTATCATGGAAGGCTTCTGTCTCCGGAAAGAGATTCCCGTGCTGGAGCCATGCGTGCGACGCAGAGATGTCGACTTCTGGTTTACTCTGCTCGTGAGGGTACCTTCCATGCAGTGCCTTCGCTTTCCATAAGGTTATCTTCTCTTCCGTTTCAATGATTGGTTGAACAGGCGGATCAAGCTTTTTCAAGTTCAGAGGACATAGGACTATAGTTATTATCAACTGCGCTCACTGCTTGCTGAACTCTTCCACAGTGTTCCAAGAAGTATCTTCTGAGTGAAACAATTTGAGAGCTGGGTAGATTTAAGAGATCTACAATACCTCGCTCTCCTTGCGACCTTGGAAGGGTAAAACGCTCAGTAATTGAATGGGAATGATGTTTTCGGTGTTGAGTCATAGCGGTTCGAATTGTCCTCTGGAGGTTGTCGAGGTCGATATTGCTCCATTTAATAACGCCAAAGGAGTATGTCAGCACTGGAATAACAAATGAATTGATGGCCTGCACAAGGTTCCTAGCAGAGAGTTGAGTTTTTAAGAATCCATGCAATCGTTTACATACTTCAGTTGTTAGTATGTTCTTGGTAACAGTGTGTTTGATTCGGAGTGACTGTTGGAAACCCAAGTATTGGTAAGTTTTATGGGGTTCCATGAAGGTAATATTTGGTTCATTATCATTTCCAAAGTTATAACTTGCATATGACCCCGAATGATATTCACTCTCTCTTATTATTATTATTATTATTATTATTATTATTATTATTTTAAAATATAAATAAATATTGCACTTTTTATCATATTTTTAAAGTCTTTGCATTTTGTGCGCTGAATTCGAATTTCGATGGTTGAATTTCAATATTTAAGTTACGCGTTTTAAATATTGGTTATCCCCAACGATTTTGATGTTAAAATTTTTTATGAAACGTATTTTCATTATCTTTTGCTTGGCAAGTTTTAATGAACATTTGATGCCATTTCTTGCAATACAATGGGGACACGACTTGATAGCCCTAGTGACAGAGGAAAACAGTTGATTTGGTGACAAGGGGCGGATTCAGAGACGAATTTTGGAACAAAATGTATGTATGTTGTAACAGGACATAACTGTAAGCTACAATGAAGCTTATTTTATTATAGAAAAAGGCCGTCCAGCAGCGGGGAAAATGAAATTATTTTCAAATTCACGCCTCGTTATGTAAATGCCGAAAAACATAGCTGTCTGGAATTGTGCACGGACAAGGAAACTTTTGCGTTGCGAAGCTGCAAATCCGGACGTCTCCTTTGTGTGCGCCCAGGAGCTGAAGGGAAGGGCCGTGACATCAGGGGACGGGCGTGCAGAGCAAGACCCCACATCACGGGCAAATTTAGAAAAGGCGCTGTCAGGTGGCGCCAGCGACCGGGAAGGGCCAAAGTCACGGGACCCTCCAACGGGTACGCGACTGGCAGGGAGGCCACCGTGTCATGAGCGGGGGAGGCAGCTCGGCGGAGCCTTTAAACACGGGAGATCGCGTTCCCCGGCCTACTTGACTATTTTTTCGGCTGCCACTTCTTGTCTACTTTTTCGGCTGCTTATTACTTGTAATTTCGACGAGTTCGGCTGCTACTTTTTGGCTGCTACTCACTTAATTTTACTATGTCGACGAGTTCGGTTACTGCTATTACTATGCCGACTTCATTGGAAAATCTAAACCGATCTGCGTCACAAGTTTCAACGAGCGTCCGCCAGTAATGCTTGTGTTAATCGGCTGCCGAATTTTCCCCGAACGCGCTCGCTTTCAGCCACTTTCATGTGAGCTCAGTTAGTCGCGTTGAACACGTGGCGTCTCCCCGCAGGCATTGCACTCGCTTCATCGCCGCCGGAGAGCGAGAGCGAGGCCACCGCGCCCACGCGCATCTACACGGAGCCCGGATCCACTGGACGTGCGCGCGGGAGGATCAACCGATCCCCGCCACACCCTCGGGCCTCGCCACCAACCTGCATCACTTCGCCAGCCAACAAGCATGAGCGAATGGGTGAAATCGCCACAAGGGCGGAACAATATGAACAGGGAAAGAGAGAGAATAGGGTGTTATGATTTTGAAAAGGGGGTTGTGTACGCCGGAAAGCGAGAATGTAATGTAAATTCAGTAATAAGTTCAATTAGTTATAAAAGTCCATGTAAAGAAAATTACAGATTGTCAATAGTAGTATGAGTAGGTGCATGCGCCGGCATACATGCGTTCCCTCATCCCATCACAGTTACAGAGGTCAAAAGCAACATCTGCCAACTGAGAACCGGGCAAACTCCATCGCAGCGAGGTATGTCTTACTTCGACGCCTGTCTTCGAGGGACCTACACTTTTAGGGCCATGTGAGGTTACAATATATGTATACGTATGTATGAAGATAATATATTATAAACGACGTAAATTATTTGTCATAAAATGCTTTAAACGAAATTGAAATGTTAAGTTAAATATTTAATGATTACTTTATGGTTTTAAATTAAACTAGTGGTGCTACAGAATGCCACAGACTTTCTCGTACTAATCAGTTTCTTAAGTTCTTTGGCCAGGGCTAGCTTTTGGATCGTGCCCCATTCTATTTCCAGCTGCCATCTCCATCATCAATTTTGTAGTTGTAGGAAGTCAAATTCAAACTTTTGTAATTATCGAACATTTAGAGTTAATAGTGAAAATCTGACATTTGTCAAGTGTATTTTACACTATCCTGACAACAAATTTAAAGCAATTTACATTTTAGCAATTTTTGTATAGGTTCACTTCCTTGCAGTGATATATTCCTTTTTCTCTAAAATAAAGTTGTATTTTTCGAAAAGCAAGTTGTGTGCGATAGTACACTGGAGCGAAAGGGGACGGGAGATACAGAGAAAGATTTTTTAATTTCCATGCTGTCCCCGGAACTCAGGAAAGTAAAATTATCGCAGTAGGGGGAAAATGCGGGTTCTGGGACAGGAATTAGATAAGATAAGCAGATAAGAATAGCACTTTTTGGTACAGACCCCAACAGTCGATGTCAACAACCGGCGCCACCAATTATAATGGACCCGAACGCCCCCCGCCGAATGTCAACAGCCGGGATCAGCCCCCACCCCCACCCCCCCTCCCCCTCCCCACGTCCGGTCCCAGACCGCAACAGCCGATGTCAACAACCGGCGCCACCAATTATAATGGGCCCCCCGCCGAAGCAGCCGGGGTCAACGACCCCTCCCCTCGCTCCCCCCTCCCTCCCCCCAGTGTTTCATCAATTGACGCCACCTTAGCGGGTCGAGCCCGATTGTCAGCCGCAAAAAATGGCCCCAAATTCATTAAAACGTGGGAAGCAAAATATATTCAAAAAATAAAAATTTGATTAAAAATGTCAATATTTTTATTTCTATCTATCTATTTAGCGGTTTTTTACAGCCTTGGCCGTTTTCCGCATCCCAATTTCCATGCCTCTTTATCCCATACATCGTTTTCTTCCATTTCTCTTTTTTCCATGGCTTCAGTTATTGCCATGTTCCTTGTTCTTCTCGGTCTTCCCCTGTATCTTCTTCGATTTGGTATCCACTTCCAAACTTTTTGAGGAAGTCTATCCGATTTCAACCTTCTCATATGTCCATACCATTTTAGTTGTCTCATTTCGATTGTATCGTTCAAGGTTGTTTGCACTTTCATTTTATTTCTTATTTCATCATTTCTTATTTTATCTAACAGAGAAAGTTTACAACATCTTCGCCAGAACATCATTTCTGGTGATTGAAATTTGTCTTTCAATTTTTTTGATAGTGTCCAGACTTCTGCCCCATAAAGTGTGGTACTCTCTATGAACGAGCTATATATGCGTTTCTTTGTTTTCATTGCAATAATTGAGTTCCATAGCACTGGGTTCAACTGCCTCGTGGCTATTTTTCCTCTTATATTTTTATTTTTCACATCCTGTTCGTCTCTACCATCTGCTGTTAGTGTGACTCCCAAATACTTATATTGTGTTTTACCTTTAATTATTCCTATACTAGTCTCTAAATCATGGGGCTTACCTTCCACCACCATATATGCAGTTTTGTGTAAATTTATTTCCATCCCCCATTTTTCATAATCTTTTACTAATTTTCTGAACATATAAGTTACATCGTCTTCATCTTCAGCCATTATCACCTGGTCATCTGCAAATAGTAGACTAAACAATGTTTCATCACCTATTTTCACACCCATGCTTCTGCACTTTCTTTTCCGTTCTTTTAGGGCTTTATCAATGTATATCTTAAACAGGGTTGGAGATATACAGCATCCTTGCCGTAATCCTTTATTTACTGGGAAGTTGTCTGATAGACATTTTCCCACTTTTACTTGACTTTTGTTATCTTTATAAAGTTGTTTGACTGCATTTATGTATGTTGTTGATATTCCTTTTTCTTCCATTGCCCCCCATACTTCTTTTACTGGTACATTATCAAAAGCCTTTTTGAGGTCAATGAAAATTATGTGAAGTTCTCTTTCTCGCTCAATTGTTTTTTCCATCAGTTGTTTGAGACAGAAAATATTGTCAATAGACGATCTTCCTGGTCTAAAACCACTTTGCTCTTCTGAGTCTGATGTTTGCATTTCAATTCTATTCTTTAGCACTCGTCCATACAGTCTAACCAAAGATGAAGTCACACTTATCCCTCTATAATTATTACAATCTTTTTTACAACCTTTTTTGTAAATTGAATTTATGTTGGCCAATTTCCATATTTCAGGTATTTTACCTCCTTTTAAAATGCCATTGAATATTTCAGTAATTAATTCCAAACCTACGATAGGATAATGTTTAACCAGTTCTATGGATATACCTCCAGGCCCAGGTGCTTTATTATTTTTCATGTTTCTTAACGCTTTTTTTAACTCTTCCAAAGTCACATCTGGTATGATGGAATTTACGTGCAGTGGTTCATAATTTATTCCCTGAAATTTAGCTCTATTTTCTGTCAAAAGATTTTCATAGTATTTTTGCCATTTTTCAATACCAATTGGGTCTACTAAATGCCATTCTTGGGTTGTATTCAATTTCATGGAATGTAACATTTTCCATGCCTCTCTGGATTTGGTGTTACCAATGCACTTGTCTAATCTGTCACATTTTTGTTCCCAGAATACATTTTTTGCCTTCTTCACTTCTTTCTTGACCAAATATTTCATTCTGTTGTATTCACTTCTGTCTTCTAAATCCTTTGTGGAAAGCCATCTCAAATATAACTTTTTCTTTTCTTCGACCAGGTTCTTTATATCTTCTGTCCACCACAAGTCTATTTGTTTATATTCACATTTTCCCTCCTCTCCCAAAGCTTCTTTAGCGGCTTCATGAGTGCATTTTTCTAAAAATTGGTATTTTTCTTCAGTACTTCCTATTGGGATGTAATTTAATTTTTCTGCCATGTTCTGCAATGCGCAATTTGTACAAAAATGCAATAGAATCATCTTGAAGGCTCTCAATATTGTATTTCGGCCACATCTGACTCTCTGTTTTTCCACCTTTTGTACTTGGTTTTGTGTTTCTGTAACTTTTGAAGTACGGTTTATTCATAAGGTAAGCTTTTCCTTTTAGTAGGTAGTGATCTGATCCACAGGAAGCACCTCTTTGAACCCGAACATCGCTCCACTTTATTGATGACTGTTGTTTAGTAATTATGTAGTCAATTATTGATTGCAATTTTCTAGTGGGTTGGGTCCACGTGAATTTATGTATTACTTTATGTGGAAAATAGCCATTCAATATTTTAAGGTCATACAGTTCACATGTCTCTATAAGTCTTTCTCCGTTGTCATTTAATACATTTTCACCATATCGCCCCACAACATTATGCGTCATTCGTTTTCCAACTCTTCCATTAAAATCACCTAGAAGCACCACTTCTTTGCGATTTCCAATAGAATCCAGCAGCATAGTCAGTTTCTCTAAAAATATATCTTTTTCTGCAACACTTGCATCGTCTGTTGGAGCATAAATTCCTATAATAAAAACATTGCGTCCTCTTAGTACAAGTTCGAGACATGCTATTCTCTCATCAATTGCTACCCAGCTTTGAATATTTTTCTCCAATCTTTTATGTACAGCTATGGACACTCCTGCTCTTGCTCGCTTTTCTTTTCCCACTCCGCTAAAAAAGTGAACATAATTTCCTTTCCTTTCATTTCCATTTCCCTTCTCTTTTGTTTCACTCAACACTATTATATCTATGTTAAACTCCTCTATTGCGTTAAAAACTTCATTTACTTTAGTGCTTAAATCTTGAACATTCCAACATCCAAAATTCATAGACCATTTTCTTTGCCTTTGTCGACGTCGTGAGTTAATCCGAGGCTCATTTCCATTGAGAGTTTGAGCGGCTTTTTTTATTTTCCGAGTATGGGGGTGCTGGCCCCATGCCTCAACCCCCTTCCAGGAGGACCGGGTAATTTTCTTTTAGGGTTTTCTTCCCTTAGATTGAGTGTCTTCCAAGACTCCGGAGCAAAATCTATTCCTATTTGAAGCACTTCTGCTTCTGAACAGGAAAAAGGGAATGGTAAGGATACACCTAAGGTTAGAAAACGGAAGCCTCCGAGCTACTGAATCCACCCATTGGCTCCCGGGGTTCGGGAAAGTATTTTAGGTAAGAAGGATATCTTACAGTTATGGACAGCGGTCAGCCACTCCTTTGTATGTAGGAGAAACCAGGCTAATTGCTGCATTCCCCATCCACCGGTAAGGGCGTGCAGGGCGATGGGGTCGCTTCATCCCTACGCCATATTTTTATTTTTTAATCGAAATCAGCATTGACCGCAATTTTTGACTGAAAATTCAGTAATATTTTGTTACAAATTAATTATTTTATTTTAAAAAATTGTAACCCTTTAAATATCAAACTTTAAACGGGTCTCTCTCATTTTGAAGTAAAATCGCAGTTTTTGATATCATTAAAATACGGTTAGAGGAAGAGAATATTTATAACGCAAGAAAGTATTTGGGATAACTTAAAATTTTAAATACATGACAGATAGGTATATAAAACAAATATTTTAAAATACTCGTATAATTCATTCACAAAACAAGAAAGAACTTGCGTTCGAAAATACGGTGATCGACTACAGCACATTGCAACAAGCACTATTGTTTCGATATGTTTGATTCAAATAAAATTATTTTATCTCGAAAATTTAGCTGGTATATTTTGTAATAATGAAATATCCTTCCACACTCACGTTCGTAATCCTACCAGCGCTGTCCGACTGTAACTGCCGGCTGCTGCAGACGGAAATATGCATCCACTGTGAGATACAGGAAGGGACTTCCTTCCAGAACGGCAGCCTTTACACAGAGGAGTCATCAAATGTACATTATGAATCAATAAACCTAACATCAAATGAAAACAAACAATAAATAATGCATTCCATTCCGTCAATAATTGACCGAACATGTGTACTTTGCACACGCGAAACATTACGCGAAACACACGAAACTTGTGTACACGCGAAATTCATCAAATTAAGTTACAGCTAGTGTGAGGCGAAAATTAGGATTCCCCACGGGACACCGCGCGGCGGTTAGCAAGGCTTCCTCTCACGTATTTGTTCTGCGTATTGACACGTCAGTTGGCCGCTCTTTTGTTTCAAAATGATTTCACATACATCGATATTGCTGCAATATCTTGAATGTTGAATGTCATTAAAACGAGAATGTATATTTCTAACGTATTATCAATTATTTTTCGATTATATGGAGGTTGTGCAACCATGCAACCTAAGAACGAGCCTCCACTGAAAAACTCGTTAGGTTCTGAGATTTTTTGTCCGGGGTGGCAGATTTCGACTTAGATCATACTGTGCATATATGTACAAGATTTATCCACTTTTCCGTTTCCACGGTCCGGCAATGAGTTTTCCTTTCGAAAATTGAAGTTTTTCCCCGTCAGCATAACAATACTTTCTCTATACTGCGTAAGATTTCATTAACAGTGCAAACTTAAACGTAAACATAACGTAGTCGCAAAACATAGAAATTAGTTATTAAGCGAAACCATTTATAATGCCTTGACGTAACCGTAGACGTAAAGCCGTATAAGTGGAATGCTCACATCTCAAATTTTAACAATAAACTCACCAATTCTTACTATGCCCTATACACCCTTAGGTCATTGAGACACTTCGGACAATGTATTATGCAAATGTGCACTCACACCTAATATATGGAATAATATTGTGAGGAAATGCCCCTGAAAGCGCTCGCACATTTATTAACCAAAAAATAATACTGCGAACAATGACCAGCACTCATAAGCTGGGCCTCTACCACGCATGTATGTATTTGAAATAGTGGTCTTCACAAAAACAATTCTCATGGAAAACAAAGACACTTTTACTTTGAATTCTGATGTACACCACTACAATACTCGTCAAAGGATGACCGAAATGATCCCCACTCTGAAACTACACTTTCAAAAAAGTACCATAGTAGAGGTCATTACACTTTACAACAAACTGGGCAATGATATTAAAGACATAAGCACAATTGATACATTTAAAAGTAAATTGAAAATGCTTAACATGATCTACAGAGTGAAGGAATATTCAAATCACAACAATACTTCCCTTAAAAAATATAAATGCATAAAAATTCTTATCCCGTTTGATTTTCTATTTCATGTTGACTGTTTCGAGCTGCAGAAAAAAAGAAGAAAAAAAGAAGAAAGAACTGGCATATCCCGTCCTGCCTGTGTTAAATTACAGTTGGACCGACGGAGAAGGACGATGCATGACCAAAATATCTATTTCCTTCACCCTGGATTTTCTAGATGCATTAGGTGCTGCAGTAGAACTAGGTGTAGAAATAGAAAACAAACTGGCCAAAACCTGCCTCGTACTCCTCACCATTTCAAGATTTAAACATAGAATGAGTTAATATTGTTAAATTATATGCATTTGCTATCAAAATTGATTTCAAATTCACCTTCACCTTCACCTTCACCTTCACCTTCACCTTCACCTTCACCTCCACCTCCACCTCCACCTCCACTTCCACTTCCACTTCCACTTCCACCTCCACCCCCACCTCCACGTAAGGATCAGTTTCCCTGATCCTCGAGAAAATGCTGAGATGGCCCCTCGTTTTGCTTCTGAACATAAATGTAACTTCAAATTAACTTCTCTCCATGGCACGTCACACACAGTATTTAACTGTTTCTGACATAAATAAATAAACATCAGAAGTTCAGTGTCTGTGTTATTCTGCGTATCTTGCATAGTTTTCTTTGCAATGCTTCTTGCTACACTAACAGTGCCTGTTTCCTATACTTCTGTCATATTTCAAGACCTGACTCATTAGAGGTCTCTTCCGCCTTCCTTACCTAACACATAAGATCAATGTACATCAGGTGGGCGACATGATGCATTGTTAGCAGTTTTTCGATCCATAATTCGAATTTCTTGCTCAGTTCACGAGTCCGAAACTGTACTCGACTACAAGCACCGCCAAACTACCAATTGCAGATATTATATTCGTGGAGTTAAGGGCGGACTGCAGGATACTTCTGTAATACTGCCTACGAATTCTCTCTTTCATTGTGTCGTTCGAGATGGTCTCACATTCTTCAAGGTTCATGATCCTTCCCACTCTCCTCTGGGGTACTTCTTGGTCTGATCCCTCCCCTTCAACCTATTCAGCAAGGGAGGCCCTTCCAGTAGCTAGGTTACCACTGACAGCTCTCAGGCTCTTGGGAGTACTCAAGGGGGAACCCTTATCAACCCTCGAGTAGAAAAGGGTCACTTTGAGTCCAACTTCATGTCTTCTGTGAACTGCCTCCTTTAAGTATGAAAGTATTAGAATGTTCTTTGAAAATAAATAGAAATATAAAAGCTGCAAGAATAGACAATATGAATATTGAACTATTGAACTATGGTGGTCCTGCTTTAATATCGAGATTTTTGTACTTCTTTAATCTATGCTGGAGCTATTGTGAAATACCAGAAGAGTGGAAAGTGGCTATTGTAAAACCCATTTATAAAAGAGGTAATACATCACTCTGTGGAGATTATAGAGAAATAAGTTTGTTAACTGCTGGTTATAAAGTATACCCTAGAATACTCTCCGAAAGACTGAAACCAATAGCTGACACCATCATCAGTGAACAACAAAACGGGTTTAGACGATCTTCTTAAGATAGCGTATTTACACTCAAAATACTAATAGAAATAAGGAGAGAATACAATCTTGAAACACACATAGACTTTATTGACTATGTGAAAGCTTTTGACAAAGATAGACGACCACTGCTGTGGGAAATTTGAATAAAGAAGGGGATACCATACCATCTCATCCAAGTAATTAAAAACCTGTATACTGGAACAAGAATATGTACCGACACTTGTTTAAAAATCGGCAAAACGTTTCTGAATATAAACCTTGAAGTTCGAGAGGGTTGTAGCTTATTGGCAACGCTGTTTAACGTATACATAGATGAAATGCTAAAGGAATGGAACTATTATGCTTCTTGTGGTAATTTAGACTGCAGTAAACTGTTTTATAAATTCTATCTTAAATGCAGACCATCAAGTTCTGATTTCTGAAACAGAAGATGAACTTCAGCTCAATATCTACAAGCTCAGCAAAATAGCGTTATATATTAACTGGGAAATACCCACATCTAAAACCCAAATTATGGCATTTTGCGGAAAGGAACCACTAAGATCTAAGATAGTGGAAGAAAATCAGGTTCTGAATTATTAAGCAAGTTTAATTATCTAGGAAACTCTGTTTCATACGACTAGAGACATAAATAACAAACTCTCGCAGTTCTAGCTAATGTGTGGAACCATAAGAAGAACCCTTGGTAAGAAAACCCGAAAAGAAACACAGTTGAAATCCTATAAGACAATGGCAATACCTACCCTGCTATACAGTAGCGAATGCTGGGTTTTGAAACAAAGAGAAATGTGCAGAATACAGGCGTCAGAGATGAAATTTCGGAGGTCACTAAAAGGTTGTACGAAAACTGTTCTCGAAAGAAATCAAGATATTCAAAAAGAGCTAAAAGTTGTATCAGTCCTTGATCAAATCCAAAAGTATAAAAGAAATTGGACCCAACATCTATATAGAAAGGAAGAGCAGCGGCTTCCTAAAAAGGCATGGAAATATCGTCCGCATGGAAAACGAGATCCCGGGAGGCCAAGAAACGGTGGACCACTAAACCGGAACAGGCAGTTAGGCCTACACCATTGAGATTGAGATGATTACTATTATTATTATTATTATTATTATTATTATTATTATTATTATTATTATTATTATTACTTAAGAGTTCACAAGCACCAAGCTTTTTCGTTAAGTTTGTTTTTACATCAGAATTCTACCGAAGACCAGTCAGAGAGCAGCAGAAAGAAACAAACATGAATTGTGTTCAGGTAGTTTGTAGTTATGTCATTTCATTGGTGGTATGTACTGAACTAGTTTGCAAACTGTTTTGACGCGTGTAGTGAATTCAAAGTAAAATTTTGGGCCATTTTTTGTGACTTTAACTTGACGTGCCGAATAAAGTAATGACGTTCGACGAATCACTTGTGAATTTGATACAAGAGAACCCTGTTTATGAAGTAGAGGAAATGCGAGCCCTAATATAACTACTCACATTTATACATGAAGACAAATCGATAGGAAAATCGAAGAAAAGGCCAGAAACCATGGTGGAAAGATCTTTCCACTAGAAACGAGCTTCAATACCTTGAAATTTGATTGGCTCAGGCGAAAAATACGTTTCAGCTCACGTTCGTCGCGAATGCTCGTTTTTACGTGTAAATTTTACTGCTAAGTTTACGCATTACGTTACGTTTAAGTTTGCATTATGAACGAGGTCTAAGCAGTTTCCAAAAAAGTAAAAATCAGTGGTAAGGCGATTGGTCATCCATAGATTCGGTGATGATCACACGAAATTATAAAAATAATACATTTTCAATGTTTTAGAGGGGAATTGAATATTAGAAAAATCTCCATATATTTTAACGGTAATAGTAAATAACAGCTGGGAAATAGCCATGAAACAACGAGAATAACGCAGAAGATTCATCAATATACGTGCATCGATTTATGGCGAGCTCGGCCGCCGTTCAAGGTGACATCTGGCCGCTTCGTGCCATAGGAGAAGCGGGGGTAATGGGGGTCATGGGGTAATGGGAATCAGCGAAAAATTATCGATAATTATAGTGAACAAACCATATTGAAAGGCAGGAACATATGCTTCTACCTACCATTAGCCATGATAACTATACCCAGTTGAACGCCGCAGTCAAAGAAAGCTTACGTCGACGATTATCGCGTTCGTTCCAGGAAAGTGAGTGGTTGATGTTAGAAAGTCTTCTCAGAAATTAAGGTCTTACTCACGCGAACTTAGAGATTTCTGAAAGAATTAAAATTTATTGGAAGGTAAGTATTTCATCAAATCATTTGATACAAATTGCGAGTAATGAACATTCTATAAAATTTAAGAGTAGTTATAATAAAAATGGGCTTGTGGGGTAATGGTGATCTGTCATTATCATTATTTATTTAGTCAAAAAACTGTATATGACGTATAGGGGGAGAAAATCATCTGCTCACGTTTTCTTGAGTTCCAGAATCCCTTTCCATCATTTTATCTATAAATAGTTGATGGATAAGTAAAAGTTAAAGATAAATAAATAAAAAATAAAATTAAAAAAGCGCGAGATCAGCAACATTTGAAAATAATAGACATTTTCGTTCCCGAGTTATAGAAAACTTAGTTGCAACGGTAAACGAACTGCAGGTTTGATTTTTCTGTATTGCTAACAAAATAGTAACTCATCCTTATCTCTACTTCTACCGCTACAAGCAAAAGGAGAGTTCAACTAAACGTGCGCATAGAGAATCGTAGTGTGATCGTGATCATTATCGTAGCGTGACTGCCATTGCCCCCCCCCCAAAATAATTTATTGATCTGAATGATTTTAAATGCCCCCTGGTGCTACTATTTACACATGTAGCAAGAAGAACTGGACGGTTATTTATCGAATTGCTAGAACACTTTAAAACCCTTTCTTGAGGACCCAGTACTGCTGATCTTGGACATATTTGGGAGTTATATCACTTTAGACGCCTACAATTATTGTAAACAAAATAAATACTGTTTGAGGTACTAATGTATTCATTTTGCTTCATGTTTATTTAGTGACTCTTAAATTTTGCATGTGAGGGTAATGGGGGTCAAATGCAAACTTTGAAAATTCGATATTTGAGAGGGTTTTGGTGATTTTTTGATTATTTTTTGTTTAAGCTTAATAACTAAAGCGTGATATAAAATCACATACTTTTTCATGGGAACAATTCGTACTAATTTATAATGAAAATACAAAAAGTGACCCTCATTATTATTGCCCCCGCTCAGTGGCGTAACGTTGTCATAGACTGAAAAAAAATTGAAGGTGAATTGTAGTTTAGCTGAACCCAAAACTATTTGGTTCACTTACGATTGGAAATGAGCTTTTGATCTATTGAAAATGTTAAAATATAAACACAAGGAACAAAACGAATGGACAAATTGTCCGTTATTAATTGAGAAAGAACTCTTGGAATCAATAGGAAATAAATAATTTCTACAACAGACATACAAAAATTTGCAATTACAACACGACCGTTGAGCTCTAGGTATTTTGCTATGTACGATATTTAGGAATATTTATCTATTGAAATTATTTTTTAATACCATCACTGACCTTAACATTTTCTGAGTTTAATAAAGCTCTGTGACGGGCAAGAAAGTTTTGGAGAAATAAGCATGATTTAAACTCTGTGGAAGTGCAGTATCCGAGCAAGTTTCAAAATCACTGGCGTTTGTATTTATCACCTTCTCTGTCACTAAATAAATAAATTCTCGTAAAAGTCTTTTCGATCAGCGATCAATCTCACGCGTTCTTCGAACGTGGTGAAGTATGTCAGTATTAGGTGACAAGAAATTGGAAAATGTAGTATCTTGTTCATGGGAAGTGTTGAATGAGAGAAGTCTGCAGGATGCCCTCACGTTGGAAACATGTGAAGTCAAAAGGAAGTGAGATGACTTTCTGATAACTTAAGAAATCAAAAATGATGTTCAAGTGTTGTTTAATATATTTGTTTCATTTTGTAGGAGAAGCCTGGAATGTATGGTTAGTTTGGAAACCTGTGTTCATTTAGGATCTCAGAGTGACTCTGTTCCCTGTCAGTTGGAAATCAATGTAAAGAAAGAAAATCTGAGAATTACGGAAATTTCTATTGTTTCAGAGGTGCGTATTTATAAACATATTGCAATGAAATATTTGTCTTGAAATTTGTATTGTACTTTTGCATGTTGTGTTAAATGTGCATTCATTTTAATCAATTTTGTTGGTTAGAATTATTAAACTGATTATTATTTGCAATAATTATTTAATTTTATAGTACTGTAATAATTATTTAATATAATAGTACTGTAATTTATTCAACAAGGCCTTCCTAAGAGTATTGATGTATTCATGTTCATCTAATTTTTAGTAGTTCTATTTGGGAAGTGTCATTATATACTAATTCACTAACCTCCAAGTGTCATGTTACATAAATGTGTACCTCTGGTTTTACACTCTGTTTAATGGCTTCTTAAAAGCAAAATTGTGTTGCTGTTGAAAATTTTGAATCTCGGATAATAGATATTTTGCCTAGAACAAGATAAGCACATTAAAATATGTTGCAATTTTTAGTGAATTGTGTTATTTTGTGTTCTGAGCTAGATTACTCTATAGAAGTTAGTAAGCAATATAAAGTTTTTTTTAATTAGGAGTTTTATGTACAGTGAAACTTCTTAACAGCTATGGTTTGGCTGTTATTCTGAGAAAATTTCAGAAATAGAAAAGATTTTTCAAAAATATAATAATTGTCATGTTCTGTTTTAATGAAAATAATAAATTGAGGTTCATTTTTAGACGGTTGAAACTTCTTTTGTTCAGGCTTACAATAGATATTAATAAAACAAGTTTGATATGAATATCCTAATGAAAAATATGAAGAATTTTATTTTGTTATGTCAAATGTGTATCGTTCAAACTTTCATTGACAATGATTAAAAAGTCAATTCACATTTGTGTTATTATTTATTTTGAAGATTATTTTTACATAAATATCTTAGTAAAGAAATTTCTTTGGTTCAAGATGACTTTCTTTTGTCTTGAAAAGGAATACTATAATGAAGTCGTTAAGCAGCTAGTGCTGTAATAAAACTATTAGACCACTAGTGCTATAATGAAACTTCTTATTGCATACATATGAATGTGCTAATTGATCATTATCACATTGTTGTAGATAAGTTATTTCAACATCTCTGAAAGAAATGAAACAGTGTAAGCAAACTAGTAACGGCAACATCAAAAGTACAGTTGGATTAAATTTTATTTTGTAGGAGTTTTTAAGTTTTTTTTATATTTCTTTTCTGCGTTTGTTTTTGTAATGTTTATTTTGGTTTTTAATTAATATTGATCTTGTGACAGACATCTTATGATGTGAAACTGTCTAGTTCTAAGAAGACATAATCTCTCTAATCTGCTTTCATATTGACTTACATTGTGAGATATTGTGTTATTGCACTAAGAATCCTGTATAATTGATGTGGTAAGCTTTAAGGATTGTATGAAATGGGTGCATTTTCATTACATATAGTGTGTGTGTGTGTGTGTGTGTGAATTATTAAAATAACTTGATATTTTAACATTAAATGTTAAATTATTTATTTATTCTAGGTAGGCACGTGTGATATATTGATGCTCTCATCACACATTCTTACTTTTATAATGTAGTAGGAGTTTTACAGTATTTTTAACCTACAATGTAGTAATTAGAGGATCGATTTTATGTGCTCTTAAAATCAATATATGTGTGCCTTGAATTAGTGAAATACGAACAAATAATCTCAAATTATACTTACAAAAGGAGGATGTATTATCAGTAAATAACATAAAACAACTTCTTAAATTACTTTTACAGCTTGTCTAAGGTCTCAGATTACCACATTGTACAGGGGCAACAGTTATCCCCTTTCCAATCTATTGTATCTCTGTCATTTTTTTTTGATAATAATGTTCCAGGAAATTTTGAAACAGCCATTATTTAATTATTCTGAGTAGTATTATGCTGTTTATTATTTTTAAATAGAATGTTGGTAAAAATGAGAGTATTGCACATATGTGCATGCTAAAAACCTGCTGCTGCTGCTGCTGCTGCTTGCTGCTGCTGCTGCTTGCTGCTGCTGCTGCTGCTGCTGCTGCTCTAATTTGTTGCCATCTATCTCTTCCAATATAACCATTTCCTGTGAACCGCCTTTGATGTATTTCTCCCATGTACCACTATCTTGATGTGCTGCACGGTGTAGAATTTTTTGACAGAAATCACCCTGAATTCATCTAAAACATGCCAATCAATCAAATGTGTAAAAAGGATTCTAAACCAATTTTATTAAAAGTGATATTATCTTATATTTGTTTGTTACATGGTTGGCATAAAATAATTTCTGGCAGGTGACAGAAGGATGATCCTTTGAGTACATTTTTGTAGCAAAACACTTTGAATGTTTTATTCTTCACCACCATAGTGGCACTCCTTACTGTAATTACCAGCTCTTATATAAATACTGAGTTTTCAATACTTTGAACTGAATTTGAATTATGTTCCCTTCAGTGAGTCTTTTTTTTCTCCAAATTACCTCCTTTGCTGTGTGCCCAAACCTTTCAGACAACAGATCACAAAGTTACACATTGTTGTTCTCCAGATACAGCAACTATCAGCTTCCAATTAATGGAGCCAATAATCTGGTGCCATTTAATGATACTACTTAAAATTATTGCCTCTGTCCAATACCCTGCTTTATGTGATACTCTCATGGCAGATTAGAAAGAACTTATTTCTTTATCAATCAGCAGCTAAGGTAATGAGTAAAGCAAGTCTCCACAAAGTCAATAATAATAATAATAATAATAAAATTGCATCAATATACACAAGTTACTGAAATGAAGACCTATTGCCAATGTACTTTAAAACTCACATGTTCTCTTCTTGTAGTCTGAAACATGTTTTCTTTTAAAAAGCATATAATTTGCTTGTGAGGAATAAAATATGCAATTACGGTAAACACCTAAATGGTAATCTTCCTAGTAACGAATACATACAAAAGATATTTTACAGCACAAATTGTTTAAAAGTATTACTATTTAATGAAGACAGGATTTAGACATTCTTATTTATTATTTTTCAAATTATGTTTTGCCAATTAAATTTATTTTATTTATTTTTTATTTATTTATTTTGTAGGCACGTATTATTGAAATCTATGGGAAGTGTGGTGAATATCTGGCCACAAGTCATGCAGAATTTCTTGACGAGTGTGAGGATATGGTAGTTTACGTTGCAGATTACAAATTTCCTCAACCTACTCCAGAGTGTTCTCTGAAGGTATATTGTGCAGTTAATTCTTGTTTCAAACGTGACTTCAGCTTTTTACAAACTAAAACTATGAAAATAGATTTAGTTGGTGACAGTTCTCTTAAGTGCATGTTAAAATGTCAATGAAGTATCCAGAATTTAGTATGGTTTGTAGGAAAGACTTATCATACCATATCAATGTGTCACTTATTGCTGTAATTTTGGGCAAATATCTTAGTTTTATAAACCTATGTGGAAACGTAATATAAAGTAAATTCTGGATGCTCTGTTGTGTGATAATGGAATGTGGTAATAAAATAAAAGTAGCCTAGTTCTAGGTAATGTTCAGTGGATATTTAAATTTCTGGACACTTTCACTTTATTTGTTCAATTAAGACTGTAAGTAGAATTTTCAAAAATTGTTTCAATTGTTTGTTTCCTGATTGAGTGTTACTTGTATGCTACTATGAGCGGCCAGAGATGATATTGAATTCAGAGTCTCTGTAGCCATTTTTTTCTTCAAATTTTATTCAGTGTCTCTTGTAAAATTATCCATTCAGGTCCATCAGCTGTTTTAAGTAAGATTTAGATCTGAGGTTCTCAAACTGGAACTCATACCTCCAGGGATATGCAGTAGGTTTGTAGGAGGTATGTGAAAAACTTCTCTGAGAGTATGTGAAGAAATTAAACACTGAACTGAAGTCTGAGTCAGTCTAAAAATACTCTGGATTTTTGAATATGTGTGAATCTTCATTCTAGTATGTGTGTACAAATATAAATACATTGTTTACTTGGTTGTAATTTTACTTAGTTGAATTTCTTTCTCATTCTTGTAGTTATTTACTCTGAATTTCAGGCAACACAGTAAACCCTGGTTATAGTGAGCATGTAGGGACTAACATTTTTGGTTCACTCAAGGTTGAATATATCTAATGATTTTAAATTTAAATGGAATTTCCCAACAATAATTAATTTAATTAATATAGAGACACAGCAAAATACATTTACAGCACCAATTGAAAATTTCTATAACTATATTTGACCTTACAAATAAATTATAGTTCTATAAGACAATGGCTGCTCCAGTTCTCCTGTATGGAAGTGAATAATGGATAATGAAAAAAAGAGACCAAAGTAAGCTCCAAGCTGCAGAAATGAGATTTCTTAGGAAAGTTAAAGGCTGCATTAAACAAGACCAGATAAGAAATGAGGATATCCATAAAGAACTAGATATATACAACATAAATGAAAGGATCTTAGAAAACAGGAAAGTATGGTGGCGCCATATCAAAAGAATGGAGGAAGATCGTATTCCAGAATTAGTGATGAACTACCAACCGAAGGGAAGAAGAGATATCGGCCGACCCAGAAAGAGATGGTCCTGAAGTGCAAAGTGAAGACGGAACAGACATTCCTGCCTAATCCTTGAAATGGAGAAGAAGAAGAAGAAGAAGAAGAAGAACAAATAAATTATTTTGAATTTTTTGCTTTGTACATTTTTCATTAATAATTTCTCTAGATCCTCCAGAGTTCATGCTCTCTCCATTCTTGATTCTGCAATGTCTACTGTCTCTAAGTATTGTAATGCAGTTTTGACACCCTTTAATTCCTCTTGCACTCTTGAAACACTATCCCACTCTCTCAGGCACGGATCCACAAGGAGGGAAATGAGGGAAATTTCCCCTCCCACAATTTTTCAGTAACTATTAACTTTAACTTGTCACAAAATTTCAAACAAAAGTATTTTCATATAAACATTTAAATGAATAAAATTGTATAGCAAGATAGCTGAGTTATGCCTGCGTCATTCTACATAATCTGTTATGTGTCGCATTTGATCAAAACATTTTGAATAAAAAAATTTCACTTCCAAAAATTCGTCTCTGGATCCGCCCCTCCACTCTCTGTAGGCCCTTTAACTCACCTAATAACATACGAGATCCTTTTGGAAGCAGCATGGTGCAAGCGGCTAATGAAACTGATTGCTGAATGAAACATCCCAGGTCCGCTACTTCCACCTCAGGGGAGACTTCTTGGATTATGACCTTTGACAGACAATGTTTTTTCCAAGTTGCCTAGTGTTGGAATTTGTGGCACTGAGGCGATATATTTCTTTCCGTAGGGAATCCATTTCCAGGGTGTATTTCCTACGTACAGCAAAGCCGAGGTTCAGAGTTCACTACAACCAAATCTTCTGCTTATTTTTAATGAAAGTGAAATGGAATCAGTGACCGAGGTTCACTATAACCGAAAGTTTACTATATCCTAGTTCACTATTGCCGGAGACTATTGTATTTTCAATATATTAGAGAATGATTCAATAATTTAGCAAGATAATATTTAAAATCTGTATTTTAGGGAAATTTTATTGTGGGATACAATAATAAATGTTAGTCATGTGAGGGTTGTAATTTTAATAATGTTTGAAGACTTTTGATCTTGATAGAAAGCGAAAAGCAATGTTGTCTGGATGTAGGGAACCGGGTACAAATATGCTTACTGGGGGAATATTTGTTATGAAATCACAATGTTTACAGTTAGGCCAGATGTAACTTTAAGAAGACCTTGGCGATATTTGTTACAGTTCTCTTCAGTTGTATTATTGTTTTGTAATGCAACAGATTGCTGTCCTCTAATTACCTGCCCCTAACTGAATGATGGATGTGTTTCGAATGAAGTCATGAATTCTTTGGTAATAGGTTGAATCACAGTTCAGATTTCAACAGGAATTTTGTATCTCTAATTGAACCAGAATCTTTATTCCCAGTCATTTCAGAATCTGCTTCTTTAATGTTGAAACAGTCTTTATAGTTAGAACTGAGAGTTAGACATCTACCAGTTTAGGCTCTAGTCAGTATATTGGGCCAGTAAAGTCTAAGAACACATTTGAGACTTTTTAACCCTTAAGTCCTCTTAAAATGTGTTTCATAATTTGAATTGTATTGATGATTGAGAGGTTACTCAACCCTCCAAACCAACATTGAACAGGTGCTGAAGTATGAATTTGGTGTGTTGAATTCAAATCTGGGAACCATTTCTTATCTTGTAGTAGGCATTTTTTAGTACATGTATTGAGACCTTAGTTTTTACTTTTGAATATAGGTACCATTTTATAGAAAAGAAAAAGTAATGTAATACTGTAGTGAAAAGTGAGTTTTTTCATCAGAAAAATGCTCTCTTGGTTTCCTTACTCTAAAAAATGTATTATTCTTGCCTATATATTGTAAAGTACTTTATCAAATATGTAATATAGTCAAAATTCAGTGTATGGATTCTTGATAGTGAAAAATTGTTTTTTGATATTCTCTGCGAATAGCAATAGGATTAAAGTGTGTAAATTTGTTAACCAAAATTGATATTTTCTGATTGACCTGCATAATTCCTTAGCCTGAATTTGAACAGGAAGCCTGAATAACATTTTCAAAATTTTCTCAAAAATGCCTCCAATTTTGTGCGTGTGTGTGTGTGTGTGTGCACGCACGCATTTCATTACAAAGTTGATCATTCATTAATTCATTACAAAGTTGATTTTGTTTCAAACTTGCCCGAACATCTGTAATATTGCTGCTAGAGAATTCTTACTTCAAGAAAAAAATATTCCTCAATATTAATTTACGAAACTTTTTCACAAATTTGTTTGATAATGTTTGTAGTTGTCTTGAAATTCCAAAAGAAAATGTTGAAAATTGCAGGAACATATCTAATGGCATAGTGCAGAATTCAATTGTAGCTGGATCCAAGTCACAGCGAGGCTTGGGCCTTCGGCCCTCGCGTTCACTATAAACATTCTTGAGTCTATCCACCACATAATTACCAATTCACTTTTATAAGAAAGCATCCAGAATTCAAACTGCACGGTTACCACCAGAGCTGAATTTGACCTCAGAACAAATGAAACTTTCAGGAGCATTTTTCCAACTGGTTTTTCCTGGAGAAAATTGTACTCAAATTGTTCTGATGTGTATATGTTCCAATAGTATTATTTTGGAGTGCTTTATCGATCCTTGGGAAGTTGCTCACTGCATCTGCATGCAAAAAGGAAATTTTTTTACTCTTCATAACTTCTTGTTAATATGTCAGAATAAAAAAATATATTGCCAATATTTCTTTCGTTCAGAGATTTGTTCGTAAGTCTCTTTAAACTTCTGGACCACATTCTTAACAGGTTCAGCTGGCTAATTAGGTGTGAATCTATGTCTATGAATCATACTATGGATACTATGGACATTTGTAGATCGCATGCCGTTGCCAAAATATTCTAAATTTTTGAAAGATTTTTTAACTGTGTTGTCTTTAATCTTGAGAGTATTGAAAAGATTGTAAAGGCTTACAGTTTTTTCAGAAATATTTTTTTAGAAAGTGTGAGACAATATGTCAGCAAAGTTTGTGGGCCTATTCTTATTGCAAATATGCATGTTGCTATACTTTCGAAAAGCTTGCAGCATGATCACAAATGAGAGAAAATAAATTTTTCTGCACTCATGCATTGAGACAAGTACTTACCTTCATTAATAATGATTATAAAGTATTACTTCACGGGACACACAAGGCTTTTTCAGTCTACTTACGAAGTGAGTCTTTGGTGTACGTATACAATTTTGAAAGCTGAGGTGACGAAAGGAGTCAAGTTTAACATTTTGAAATGAGTATACCAAAGACACTTTTGAAAGAGGTGCGTACATTAATTTTTTAGTATGAATTTGTAGAAACTCACCCTTTGGATTATTCTCATAATGCACGACAGCAGCTATGTTGTTTCATGTAGCCCCAGTATTTTGTGTACTTCCTAGTATATAGTTGTTTTATATGGCCATGACTTCTTTGCAGTTCGTGTATGGCAAATACTATTTTGCTGTATGCATACCACAAAGTAACACTTTTCTATCGATAAACAGGGTAGGTAGGTTTCCATGCACAAGTGCTGAAAAATAATGTGCACACATCGTTCAAAAGTGTCTTTGGTCATTTCAAAATGTCGGATTCGGCTCGTATTGTCGCCTTGCCTGCCAACATTTCCTTTGTATGCCAAAGACTTACTATCAGTACTAGTTACGTAAATAGTGAATTTGCTTGCTATTTTTAATCCCAAGTCTTTCCTGGTGACTGAGGCAATTATAGAATTTTTCTATATGTCAGTGGTTCCTAAGTTTTTCTAGAAGTTCCACAAACACATCTTAAGAGAAAAATATCAAAAATCAAATTTGGAACAAGCTTTAAAATAAAACCACAAAGATGATTATTAGAAATATCACTGACCATCAAAGCTGCAACTGAGCAAATCAGTCAAGTTGTTTGATTCCTAAAACATCAATTCTGAATTCAAATTGTTTTTAAAGTTCAATTTAAGTTTCTCTTAACCTGCCACCATTCGGCATGAAATTCCTTCCTCTTTGCCTACTTTCTCGTTTTCTTGCTCCTTCTTTTTCTTCTTCCTCTTCCATTTTCTTCTTTTCTTCCTGTCTTTAGATAACATTAGTTGGAGACAGTTAATTCGCACATTAGTCAGATAGGAGTCACTGAGGGTGTTGCAAATAATTTCGTACTATATCTGGCTAATGTTGGCATTAGCCAGAAGGTGTAGATTAAGTAAGGAGATTGTTGAAGTAGTGGTTCATTTGTGTTTAAAAAAAGTTTTTGGCATAAAAATGCGTTGAAATCCTGTGTTGCATGTACTCAAGGTTTGATGTAAATTCCAAAGACCAGAGTCTCGTCACCAACTCTCAGATTCTTAGCAAAATGTTATTGGTGTATTTAGGTTATCCTAGGTGGCACCGTTAATAGAAATTAACAACTGAATATTAGAATTGGGAACAACTTACTAAATACATTTCCTAGATCTCTATGTAGTTTTCTGAACATGACTTGATTGTCTTGCTAGCTTTTCTTTCTTTTGTGCATGTTCATTTATCACCTCAAAAGAAATATTTTTCAAAATACTTTTGAATTCTCTTCTGACTTCCTCTAAACATTTCATAGTTTGTAGCACTTTAGATTGTCAATATCCAATATCCATAGATTTTGTGTTGTAATATGAAGAGGACATCAGTATGCCCATAGATTATTTTAAGAGATTAGAGAATATTTTTGTATAATGTTGTATTATACACTCAATTTTATAATAATTAAAGAAGTTTAATTTCTGATATAAATTAAAAATGGATACATTCCATCGTACTTACCTTAACTACAAAATACGTAAGTATTTTGCTGTTATCTAATTTATTTTGCCTTTTTTGTAAATAGAGGCTGTCGATACAAGCTTTATGTATTTATTTAGGGAAATTAAAGCTATAATTTCTGGTGTGTTACTGGGGAATGGGGTATCCAAAATACTCAAAATTTGCATTCACAAAATTTATGGATGGCCCCAGAACAAACACATTATCCGCTCATTTACAAATATTACTGATAATTATTCAATTTTTTGTGGCAACTGTTGTGATAAGATATTTCTACTACCACAAACTTTGGCAGGGACAAGCATTGTATCATTTAAAGTGTCTCCGTTGCCAGTGCAAAACTGACATTTTTTGTATCCTTCTCATCTAATTAAACAACCTGAAATTAATAAACATGAAAATACTTTTAAACTTGTTGAAAACTACACTAAGCTAGTTAATTGTATCGAATGTTGTAAAGCAACGTAAATGATAATACCACAATTTCCTTTGGCCCCCCTCATGCACATTGTTAATCCTATTGGAAATCTTGACATAAGATTGTCTGTGGACTTTCTGAAAATAATACTAGTTGACTGCCACAGCAGAAATACTGCTGAACAAAACCATTCAAAATGGTTTCAAAAAAAATAGTATGCATACTGCTGAAAAACAAAACTTTGTGAAGCACTGCAACAAATTAAATATTTTAACAAAATCAGTAAAATTAAAATATAAACTTCTGGATGTCCAAAAAATCAAAATAAATGTTGATATAAAATTTCTTTACTTACCAAGAATATAAAAAATTGCTGCTGCGAAGCAATATATGTGAATATCGTTTATTTAATGGCGGGCGGCCTCTTCTAGTCTTGTTGTTGCATAGTGTCAAGTGTGTTGTTCACCTTTATGCACTGAGAATGAGTTCAGTCACTATGAATGGTAGGGCAGTATGAAAATAGAATAACATGAGCATTTTTCAATGAAAATTGAAACTGTTTCATTGCTTGTAGATTTTTCCCAACTTGCTGAATATCCAAAAAAACTATAGATACCTCTCACATGGCCAGAAGGAGCATAGTTTTCTTTCAATTTCTGGGTATGTTAGAAATTAGTAGTATATATTGGAAAAGTTGGAAGAATTGTACAAAAATAATGCATTCGCAGCAAAAACATTGTGTTCAAAGATGTCTTTGGGAAACAATTTTGAGAGATAGTGAGTTTTTGCATGGAAATAGATGAAGATGATTAACTCATAGCTAATGTAGTTTCAATTCATTTAAATAGATTAGCCTGTTTGAGAAACAAATTTAACTTTTAAATTTAAGCATGAAGAAAACTGGAACAGTTTTTGAAACAACAGAAACTGTTGCCAACAGAACTGTTGCCAACTAAAATATACAAATCTATCCATCATGTTTGTTTACTGTGTATTTGTCTTTTTTCAAGTTTGCTCGCATGAAAGTCAAAGGACAAATGTGGCTATATGGAATATACATAAACACGGAGAAGGATACTGCGTCTCCTGATTCAACTGTTAACTTCCACAATGTCAACAAAATTCTCAAAGAATCAAGTCATCAGATAACTGATAAAGCAGATAAGTGCAAAAAGTTTTTGCAGATGTACAGTGCGTATTGTGTTTCAGGCAGTTCTCAAACACTTCCAAATCCACAGAGTCTTTTAAAGGTATTTGATTCGTTATATTTGAGTCAGGGTTCTGGAGTAGGTAGTCAAGCTAAAAATGCAAGCAAATGTTTTTCTGATTATATCCCAGCATTTGCATCATTTTCCAAAAGTAAAAATGAGGGTGTTTTTGAATCCAGCTCAGTGGATACAGCAGAAAAGACTGCCACTAGTGTAGAAGCAGATGACTGTGTAAAATTTATTGTTCAAGAATTACAAAAACACATTGACAGGAAATTTTGTGAATTAGCTGCATCATTGTCATGTCAGATTGACAAAAAATTAGGTGAAATTCAGGAACGACAGGATAAAAAGCTAGATGAAATAATGCATCTTCTTCAGACTGTAAAAAATGCCTAAGTTTTTGCTAATGTAAATAAGTGACATTAATTATTAATAATGATTATAAATGTACAAATTGTCTCAAATATATGTAAATTGTTGAAGAGTCAGAAATATAATTTGTTGAAAGATTTTGCCATTGTGTTGATCTTTATACAAGCCTAAACATACAAAATTTATAATATGTTGAACAGAATACACTTTAGAAAAAGTTCCTTTAGTGTACAAGTCTTCAAGAGTGATTGCCCATGTGAATGAATGTGGTTTATCAGTAATTTGTTTCACTTATTTTTACTTATTTAAGTAAATCATATCTTTTATCTGAGAGACTACGAGTTATGTTTAAAATTGAAAAAGTCAGAATTGACTATTGGCGTACAGTACTTAACTAGGTACTTAATATATTGTTGTGTTTTATATTAGAGGAATATTTTAAAGTGTTTTTTGTTTCAACTAATTTCTTTCTTTATTTTATCCCCCCCCCCCCCAATTCCAATTTGTTGGATATGTTGGTTGAAATAATATATTGAAGTAAAGTAAAAAATGTTATTGTTAATTGATGCAAACATTTTCAATAAACTGGCTGTAATTATTCTTAGGTTTGCTGTTTGTATTTGGGATCTGTTAAAAAAAATGAATAGAATTCTGAGAAATAACTTTTATTACGAATCACATTTGTATTGGTTTGTTTCTTTGTATGTGGAAATTGTAAATTTTGAAATCATTATTTTCAGATTTAGTGTTCATTGTGAATTCATTGTCATTTTTCTAGTGTTTTATGAATTATAACTTAGCTAGCTACTATTCTCACTCCTCGGAAACAATAGTCATTGCAGTGATTGATGTACAATAGAAAAAGCAAGTGGCATACATTTATTCAGGTGTTCTATCAATTATCTTCAGTCAATGCATTTTAAATAGAAAAAACATTCATAGACCATTTGCTAATTACACATTCTACAGATATTTGAGGAGTGTTTGTAGGAAACAGTGAAAGTGTCAAAAAGAATGATTTTTCATATTTTTTGTCAGAAATGTTGTGTGTTATGATAGGTTACAATGATTCGATTTTTTTGCATTTCTTAGGCCTAACATAATTATCCGTAACTTAATCAAACTCCAATTTCTACTTTGTGAGGAAAAAAGTAGCTGCTGATAAGGAACTTCCAGTTCATGAAAAGGCTTATGTGACACTAAACCCTTATATATTTTTTGATACAAAAAGATAGAAAAGCTTATTTGTTATGATTTGTCAAAATAATTACCAATAGAACAGGTTTAATATATGTCCATAAATAACTCCACGGGAAACAATACAAATGCCATTTACTGTGAACAGCAATTGGTATATATTTCCCTCTCCTTTTGTGCACTCAGTATGGGGTTTACATTATTTTCTTGATTGAATTTATTTAATGTAATTATTAGTAACTGAAGAGTAAATTAGTTCCATTTTTGTGAGGAGGAAAGTAGCTTCTAATAAGGAATTGAGAGGTCATGGAAAGGGTTATGTGACAACAAAAGGGAAAAGATAAACCTGAAAAGACTCTAGTTTTAGCTGAGGAATGTAGTCTTCAATGTGTTCTTTAACCCTTGAATACTAATGCATTCCTATCTATAAAAAATGCGTACTCTATGTAAAATTTACGTAGGTGTGTTTTAAAATTGTTATGTAAACGAATATTATATTCCTGAAAGATAATATTTATGTTAAAATTTGTATTTGCAAATAAGGAATGTTAGAAGAATTTTAATAATTAATTGTTTATTATTTGAATAATTGATGAAATATATCGTTAGTTGCCTTTTATAGAGAGTTTATTGGCAAGTAATGCACATTTTCTTCTGATGTTTACCACATATTGGTGTACTGCATTTCACACAGTACAGTCATGATCCCTGTTTTTTGAGAAATGACAATAAGTACAGTATTTCCTTGGTCCTTTGTTGGGTGCAACCTCTTGTGGTTCTTTGTTCTTTTCCAGTGCTTTTTATATCACATTCTTTAGCTCCTTATTCAGACTGGGTACTGAAGCTCTTTCAATCTGCCAGTGATGAGTAAGTTGTTGATGTAGTTCCAGCTTAAAGTTCAATCTTGACAAATGAGTTTTATTTGAAGTACTTTTGAAGAAATTGTGGACATAAATTACACAAGAATTTACTGTTGCTGAATTCAGCACATTATAAAACATACACAATGGCCATACCCTGGTTTTATGGCCACAGTTTGTATTCTGACACTTTTGGTCCAGAGTATGAATCGTGTTTGGCCTGTTTGTAAGTGAGAACAATTTCTGGCTTCTTTTTTGTGTTGTGAATGGATGATTCTTCATAAATACTTGATACTAGCATTACAATTTGGTTTCATCTGTGCTTATAAGAAACAGGAGAATTGAAACCAGAAGAATGATGAATTCACATCTCTCTACAGATGTTCCAAGTCAAGAAAATCAACTGGAAGTTCTTTTTTAAAGTTTCAACAACCATAAGACTATAGTCTTAAAGTGATTTTTTGACAAGACTTATACTCCTAAACCAGTTGTTCATGGTAATATTTTGGTGTCTATCTCTTATGCTAATAATTGTTCCATAAAGTAATCTGCTACTCTGCATCCTTCAGGAGTACTTTCTTTGCTAAGATAAGGAATGGCTTCTATCATGAACTTAGATGCATTATCTCAAATTATAATGATTTTCAGTCCTTATTTGTATGACTTGTTAGACATGTTAACTCTAAATGAACATCTGCCGCGAAAACCAGTGATCTGTTTATCAATTGTACAGTATGACCTTGGTTTATAGTTTCTAGTACAATTTGAAACAAACATATCTCATATTTTTTTTATAGGTTGTTATTTGCTCCTCTCGTGTTTCCTTTTCATTAAACATGATACAATGTGTTAAAAACATAAACCGTTCCTTGGACATTGTTGCACGATATTTATCACCTCAAACCTCCTGTTGATTGTACGTACGTTTTACATGGGCATATATTTTACATTGATATTAATATACGTTAACACTATACATAAAACACCAGTAGTGAACTGTATTGCAGATGAACTAAGGAAAAGTAACATATGTTTTGACTGTAATCTGATCCAACAATGACTGCAGAAAGCACTGCTAGAGACAGTGCTCAGATGTGAACGATTGCAAAATTACAGTTGATAAATTGGGGGTGATCGTAAATACTTACAGTTTGTATTCTAGGGTCAAATTGCACTCATATCTATATTATCTATGGCCAGTAATAGATTAAATTGTACAAATATGTACAAACACAAAGTTAAATTTAAAAAACACACCATTTTGTTGTAGGCAAGCTGCAAATGCAAATGCAGGGCAAGTCATTTCAGGTGAAAAATTACAATATGCATTTCTCATAAATCATAATTTTTCCTCTTTCATCACAGCATGTATATCACCACACCTTCATGTGCATTTCAAATGCTCAAAATGCTTTTATAGACTTGAGATCATAGCTTCATCTGAAAACAGCGAGTGCACTAAAATTGTGATGGCCAGCTAGGATGCCAAGAATCTGAAGGGCATGATTGCAGAGACATGCACGGTACAGGGCTCTCTTAATTTGCACCTGGATTCTGTCAATTCACAAATTTCCTTTTTTCTGTAATTTGTATTTTAAAAACAGATTTTACATATTTATTACTCGCTCAAATGATTTATATTCAAGAAAGAATTGAGACTGCAGCATGTTAAATGACCAGAGAACCTTCCTCAATTAAATTCACTATTCATGCTATTATTGATCGACAGGAGGAGGGCTTTATGACCATGCTCGACTTCATTGATGCAAACTATCATAGCTTTTATACAAATATTTGCCAATAAAAGACTTAACTCTGGGTTAAAAAATAAAATTCAGTTTAGGACTCAAAAAAAAAATTTTTTTTACCTGAAAAATTTCCTGTTTAGTACTTACACCGTTCCCACAAACACTCCTCATTTTTACCAACTGATATGAATAAGTAAATAATAATTCTCAATTCATGAAAAGTATGAAAATATCATTTGTACAACAAGCTGTCAAGTGTATTTTGTATGCTGGACATCATAAAATTCTTAATTCAGTTGTGTACGCCTAACAATGCATACAACTCAGCTTACTATGGTTCAGATCAATAAACAACTTCTGCCAATTATGGTTTATGTGAGAAAATGTTCAAATATCACATGATAGTGTACTTTGTACGCCAACATGCCCACCAGTACGTTTTACATATTTTCTTTCCTTGTTTGATACAATTTTACCACTAAATGAAATGCTACCTTACATGCATGTCTTGTACCATTTCTGTAGATTAAACTAAAATGTACTTGTTCATACAGTAAACAAATTTACATATTTGCATACTGTGATGATATAATAATAAAATTTAGATGAATCTAACAGAGGATCTGACAATGGATTAAGAATTACACACTCACACATGTATGAAAAAACTTATTTGGTTGGTGCATGAACTGTATGACCATGACCTTCACCAGATACATAAATTATGATGAGATAAAGAAACTTTTGGACCAGTAAAGCAAAGAATTGAGGTTTTGTCTAGAAAATAACCTTCATGAAATGTTTTGAAATGTACATATTTTATCAAACACCCAGTATCACAAAACATTTTTTAAACACACTGACGAGAACATGGTTGTTCTGGTTTCAGCTGTATCACAAAGAAGTTTTATAATAAATTCAACTTTGAATAAGGACGAAGATAAAATATTCAGTCTTAGAAGAAAAACTGGATAGCTTATGAGGTTTCAATTTGTGATATTGGTGTTTCATAAATGTACTGAGGAAATGCAAACTGTTGTGTACATGGTATGACAGGATGGATTAATGTCATATTAATCCAACCTGTCATACCATGTTCACAGTACTGACAGTATTTTCACACCAGTACACATACTTTCAATTTTTTTTGATTGTCGTGGAACATATTGAATAAATTCCTATTTTAATTTTTGTATTTTTGCATCTTTTTTGCATCACAGATGTTCATAATTGAAGATTGGAATCTGCCAATGGATTAAGTACTAAAATTAATGTTGTTGGAATATTTACATACATTTATATTAGAGAATTAGTATTTACTGACATCTATAGGATTACTGTGTAACTAGTGACTATGTATATAAGTGTATGCACGATGCGCATTCTTCTTACTGTCCTGAAGATTGAGCTGTATGGATGTTGCTTGCACACACATCAATAAACAGAGTTTGTAAGTCCATGTGTTCTTATTTTATTTAACATGGTAGCAGTTCGTTGGTTTAGAAATTTTGTGAAGTGAAATTAAAGAAAACTTAAAGAAAGAAAAATGGCAGATGTTACGATTCCAGTTTTGGATGGTGAAGATTGTGGAAATTGGAAGGAACGTGTTATTGTGTATTTAAAATTGAAAAAAAATATTATTCAGTTATCACAAGAAAAAAAATTACAAAGATTGGGATGAGAGCAATTTAAAGGCTATAAATTACATAAATAGCGATATTACAAATAAACAATTAGAGTTTACACTACTAATTTACTTGTTTACTATAAACAAGTCGTAGATAAATACGAAACATTTAGAGTAGATCCAAATCTTCACCAAACTGAAGCGGAAATAAAGTAACTAATACATTTTCTTGTGCTTAATTTAGCCTTCATTGAATATATTAAACATTTTTATCCACTAATGTTCTAAATGATCCTGTGCTCTTTAGGTATCTAATCTATCAACCTTCTACTCTTAGGGTACCCTTTGTTATCAACTTGATTCATTTCAATTTTTTGAAGATGAACTGAGTTTGCCTTCCTTCAAAAGAAGAATATTTTAAATTGAAACATAAATGAAAACTTGTCTGTAAAATCCATCACACAGAAATATCATGATATTTTAAATTGAAAGAATATTCAAAGGATTTTTTGAAGAGTATTGAAAGAATCGAAAGCCTTGGGTATTTTGAGAACAGAACAGACAAATAATCTTTGTTGTTTTTTTTTCTGCTGTGGAGATTCACATCTCTAGGAAACACATGAACTCTTTTCTTGTCATGCTGTAAAATACTTGAAAATATATTTCTTTATCATACGGCAACTACAGTTTTAAAGATTTTTAGAGAGTGATTTAGGAGGATCTTGATGCCAAATAGCAGCATTAAAAAGACGTTTCCTCTTATTGGCGCCGCAGCGCTGTGCCATATGGGCCATTACTACATGAGAGGAGGAAACAGAATTCCTCCTCTAAGCAATTTCGAGTTTTTGAGTCGCCTAAAAGCGCACGCAGTTTAAAATGTCGATCAAAGACTCCGATAATTATGAACTAAAAATTTATACATTTTCCTTCTTACTTCAAAGAAAATATTGTATTTGGAAATTACATTCAAAAGAAGAAAACATGTGAGGACTCTCCCTCCCCTGAGAAACCCCCACTGACAGAAACAAATTACTGCTGACCACAAGTCATCGTTTCCAGAGTGATCATGAATCTCCCAAACATATGTCAGAAATGCATTCCAGCCAGCAGTTTCAAAATTACTTCAACGCGTGTCCAAGTTAAACTTTTCGATATGAACTCGTTTCTGCAGACGGGCTCCTCCGGTGCTAGGATTGTTGCTCCCGCTCCACCAGTTTGCGTTTGCACGGGCACTTCGTTTGAAAAGCCAGACCAGACGATGGCTGCCATGTATGGAGAGCGAGAAGTGGCAGTGGCATAAAGTGACAATTTTTAACGGTAACCAATCAAAAATATCACGGTGATAATTTTGGCATTTAAAATTTCCGCTAATATTGTGTCGCAAACTGCTGCCTGAAGCTCATTGGCTGAAGTCAGATAAGACGCGGAAGAGCTCGCACATCTCTTTCCACCATGGACTTTTATCATTCTGCTAACCACCTCGTCTCGATTTCCATGAGAACCCGCGGGGTCTCGCTGTATGTATATATACATACATACACACACACACATATAGCGTACTACCGAATCAGCCCGTTACTATGAAAACCAATTTTTGATAGGACAAAACCTGAAAAATATGCGTTCGAAAAGAAAAAAAATTTGTAGGGTATTTAATGCTCTTCAATTTTGTATATATCAAGATTTTGTACAGGTTGATAGTTATCGAGTTATTAAAAAACGATGTCTTTTTTTTAGTGAATTTTAGCTCGAATTTGTGATTTGAGCTCACTTCTTTTCCGTGTGGATTTTTGACCGTTCCTTTCCCGGGCAACATTAAACGGGTCTACGACATAACCAAAACGATCGAATGTATTTCGAGTACTAACTACAATTTGACTGGACTATAGGGTTTTACCACATCTTCCCCGCAAAACATAGATATTACATCATCAGTCCAAACATTTTGCCTTATTTTAGGGCAAATGGTAACTAATGCATTTTATCGTTTAAATAAATACCATCTTCATTTTTCATAGTACTGTCTGTGATTGTATAGAAACAGTTATGTCACAGAAAATAGAGTACATGCCATCTAACTTTTCGTATCTATTTTAATTGTTTAATGTAATCTGGCAATGTGTTGTAAAATAATCTATTATATATTTATGATTAATTTTTTTGGATGAGGTGTTGATATTGGCCCGCGATGAGTATAATATTATTTTAACGTGTTTTACAGCATACAACGTAATTATGTAGGCGTGTCACGCCTATACTTGTATTTACCAACTTCTAGGACTTGGGGGGGTCATTTGTTGCCAATGAGCAGGTGGTCGGAAATCTCGTATAACGAAATTACATAGCGTGAAGAAGGGGAAAATATGTACTTGGGGTTAATACAAGTATGTACTATTTAAAAAAAAGTGGAAATATGATTGCTCCCTAGTGATTGTAAATTGTACCAACATGGAAAGAAATATTGGAAGTAAAAATATCATGATTGCCCCCCCCCCAAAAAAAAATTCTATACGGTTTTGTTCATCTTGGACGGCTGTTTTGTACACATTAACCCCATCAGTGAAATAACTAGATCTTATAGGAATACCAAGCGCCGCACACATTTACCCCAGTGTGGAGTAAATGTAGACTTGGGAGGTTGTTTCAAAACACTTTGATAAAACAATGAAAAAATAATTTTTTAGGCGTACATAGGGTGATTTACAGCCTAGAATTAGTCCTAAATGATAACATTTTAAAAAAATCAAAATTTTAGTGAATATTGACTCATCAGAAATCGATAAAGTTGAATTTTGCTGAAAATGGTACGCAATTACCACACTCCATCCTGTGTGACATTTGACACTAACTTTAAGCAACTCATCGCCCTCTAATGTTTAGCGGGTATCCGAAATCTCTCCATCAGAACGTATTTTTAGTCTTCAATTAATTTAAATAGGTATTCCATGTGAGGTTTGCTCGAACTGAGACAGCCAAAAATCTTTGTTATCTTAGGCAATTGCAGATTGTTCATTTACAACGGCGTATGTAATTGCCAGATTGAAATGTAAAACTGCGTTGTAACCGTTACTTCATTTGGTAATTAATTTGAAACTTATCGAGCTACTATTTTTTTTTCTTTTCCAAATAATATATCAACTACAAAGAGAACAGTTCTTACGATTATAAAAGACGAGCACATATCGTTTTAGAATAGAATAATCAGCCTGCGGGACCGCATATTCAAATGGCTATAAATAAAAGAGATGAGTAGATAAAGTCCTTTCATTCCAGTAAGCTATTTCTACCCTTTTGAGATCAATGCGAGGTGCAAAGATATCCAATCTAGGTCAATGCCATGAAATCCATTAGTCTTTTTACTTTCTCGCCCTACGAAGTACTTCGTAAGAAGAGAAGGTTATGTAATCGTGCAGAAATCGGCAGAAAAACTCTTATTTAAATGTAAGTCTACTTACATTGTGTGAATTGTTTTCGTTTTAAATGTACAGATAAGGCAAAATAGTTGAAAACAAAAATTGTCAAAGCCATCAGATGCTTTCAAAAGATCTGACAATATGCATGAAGGTGCATGGCATATACAATTGCCTATTTGAAATGCAAATCTACACAGTTTTCCTTTTTTTCTTATTATTTTCTTGTTACGGAACCAATTTAAAACCATACAATACTTTTTTATGCAAAGGATATTCATATCATCTGCAACGAGAACTGTTCCTCAGTTTCTAATGGTCGAGAGCATATCGTTTACTCATAGTAGAAAGGAGACAATGCTTAAAATCGATCTCTGTGGGACCCTACGCTCAATTGACAATGAATCGAAAAGATGAGCAGGTAATGTTTTTGTTATGCCTGTATGATATTTCTACTCTTTGAAATCAGTGTTGAATGTACGAAGATATCCAACTTAGGGCAATGCCACGAATTCCTTCTGTTTGTAAAATGTAAGTCTGTGTAAATAGTGTTACTTTACGTTGGAAATCCAAATAAGGGAGAATAGTTGAAAAAGTGAAACCGTGAAACGACATTTCTGGATCAAGGCAAGCCTAATACGAATAATACATAATTAACAAGATAGCCAAACGTAACATTAAAATAGCGAGTGAAAGTTCCTTATACTCATTGTCATTGGCATAGCGTGATCAAATCATACGGGTAGAGAGCCACACCAAAAGACATCGTTTGAAGCGGTGTCTTCCAAACATAGTTATCTTTATGATTGTAACAGGGAATCTGTCCATTATATTTGAGTTGCCTTTACTCCGGATGTCGTTGTTAAAGCCTGTTAAAAGAGCGACAGGTCAATTGTAAATGTGAAATGGAACAAGGAAATTTTGTAAATGGTATGTATTTATTGAGAGACAAGATTTGTAATTTTCATATAAAATATATTTTTCTGGTAAAAGTAATTACATTATAAATTTTGTAGAGTTCCATACGGGAAACTGGAGTTTCTGAATTTGGCGGAGCCTTCCTGCGCGCAATGTGCAACTGTAGATCTGTAAAACGAAATAACATGTTAAATCATTTATGATTTGCCCTGTTATAAGGTAATGAAATTGTTAATTAAAATCTGCGTACTCGCATTAATCGAGAGCAGAAAATAATTTATCTGGTGGAAAAGTTCGGCCTAAGCTTTCGAGTCTGGTGGACATCTTAATGGCGAAAAAAGTTGTGAAGCAGGGGGAACAAGTGAATACATTTAAACTGAAGTCACTACGCTATGTGTGGTCTGCGATGTTGATATTTGTTGCGGGCATGCACAGGTGCTCATCCCGACCCGGGTTCGTTGACTGGCGTGTACTGCTAGGAACGAGGGGAAGGGATGGGGGGGGGGAGCCTCTCACTACCCCAGACGTGCTATTGTTAGCTATGTGTAAAACGAACAGTTCGTGAATTGGTGTTGAATTAAGTTAGAGTGATTATTGATACAATGAATAATGTAAAAATATTCGGAACTTTTTCTTCAAAAACAGACATTGATACTATTTTTATAATTTTTTATAGTTTTTTTAATGTAAATTTTTCGTATACATCTTGGGTTGAGGTTTGGAAAAAGACTAAGTTAAAATTTTAAAACTATTGGGTAACTTTTTATACTAAAAATATCTTTATTAAAAGTCAATAGTATAAAAATTACCGGTCTGTTGATGAGAACATGTTAACATCACCTGGCCAACAAAAAAAAAGGTCAGAAACGTCAGAAGACGTTAACATGTCCCTTAACAATGAAGCATGTGTTAGCCTTCAACTCGTCGGGC
This sequence comes from Gryllus longicercus, assembly GCA_038098605.1. Classification (NCBI taxonomy): domain Eukaryota; kingdom Metazoa; phylum Arthropoda; class Insecta; order Orthoptera; family Gryllidae; genus Gryllus; species Gryllus longicercus. The sequence goes on along the minus strand of JAZDUA010000771.1, from coordinate 454,343 downwards.
GACGCTGCATCGTAGGTGTGTTAGCCAACGTACATTTATCCTGAAGAGGGCCACAAAATAGAAAGTTGGGTATTAAGCCTAGTTGCTTAGCCTAATCTATGAAAGCAAATATTTCACTTCCAATGCAGAAGCTGCAGGGTATCTCAGAACAAATATTACTGATTTGAGGGAATGCAGAGGGGCCGAAAATCACTTTTTGCCAATGAACATGTAGTGGGAAGTTTCATATAACGCAGTTACACGTGTGGCATTTGCCGCTGATGGTCATGCAGCCTTTTATGGACAGTTATTCGGCAGGTACACGAAACCTGCTTGACTGAGCCAGAAGATTGAATGTGACCTGCTGTGCGTAACGGGTTGCCTGTCCGGGGCCAATGTCTCGCATAACTCCGTTATATGAAATTTCCTACTACATGTTCATTGACAAAAGCGAAGATTTTCGACCCCTCTACATTTCCTATCAGTTTGTAACATTTATTCTTTTTTTCAGGTACCTGTAGTTCATGTAGGTATTGTTTTCTTTTGTCTGCTGTTAGTTTCAGTGCGACGTTAGGGTAGACTTTTCAACCATTATTTTAACCTGATGCGGAATACAAGAAGATAATGTGTTGAGGTGCCAGGTTTGCACATATATTTAATTACCGAAACTATTGCTATGGAATAAAATATCCTTACGTAAATACAGATATATATCATAGAAATATTTTGCATTCATGTTGTAATTATTATTTGAACAAGATATTGAGTGCTTTGGTGATAACACACAAGCATTTTTTAATATTTTTATTTCTAAGAAATAATATTATGTAGTTAAAAATATATGTAAATTACAATCATCCCTGAAGATAAGTCCTCCAATACGTATGTCTGAATTGGCCCCTTAATCCCAATACAAATACGCACTACTCACTTGAAAGAATTTTTCATGTATCCATAGCAGTAGTTGACTCTGCGGAAGAGGGGCCTGCCAGAGTCCCATGCGGCGCACGACGCCCCGAGGGTGGCGATGGTGCCCATGGCGAGTAGGGCAACGCACACATTGGTCTCTTCGCCCTGAACACATCACAGTTGAATAATAGCAATTGACATTTCAAGGCAAGGAAGTGGATGTTTCCATGACTAGAAGTTTCCGGAAGAAAGCGCTAGGCCGAGTGTAGGAATTAAAGGTGTGCATTCTCCGCAATTCTACCGGCCCGCGTCCACCCGCCCCTCGTTCTCTCGAGATCAGGCGGTCGGCCGGCCGTGGTAGCCGGTTGCGAGCTCCCGGTCACCAGAGATCGGCCGAAAACGCTGAGCGCTCGATTTAGATTTAGTAAACAAAAACACACACAAAGAAATAGTAAAAATGTATGTGACGTATGGGCGAGAAGATTATCTGCGCACGTTTTCTTGAGTTCCAGAATCACTTCCCATCATTTTAACTATAAATAATTGAAGGATGAGTAAATTTAAAGATAAATAAATAAATTAAAATTAAAAAAGCGCGAGATTAGCCACATTTTGAAAACGAGACATTTTCGTTCCTGAGTTATAGAAAACTTATTTGCAACTAAACAAACTGTAGATTTGATGTTTCTGCATTGCTAACAAAATAGTAATGCGCCCTTACCTCTACTCCTACCACAACAAGCAAAAGGATACTGCAACAAAACGTGCGAATAGTGAAGCAACATTTACGTCTAGAATCGAAACAAGGGATCTCAGCATTTGCTCAATGTATTAGGGAAACTGGACAAAAACCTGATCGAGATGTGGGTAATTGACCTGGTTATTGACATCGGTCGTTACCGATAACTGGCAGACTTCATCCGGCGAACTTCGCCTCGCAAGACTCGGCCGCCACGTCGGAGTAAATATCAGATGCTACGTTCCAGGAAAAGGAAGGAGTACTGATTTGGTTTTTAAAGTAAACGATCAATAATTTCCATTTGACAAATTGTAATTTATAAAATAAATATATGTATTTTATATTTAAAATTATTTACAACTCCAAAATTCGACTCGCCGACGAACTGCATAACCTGAAGTTGAAATACTGAAGTTTTACTTGGGAAATAAAAGAAAGGGCATTCACGTATATCAGATAAATTTTGTTCTTTGTAATGACTAGACATGATGTTTAGAAAGTTGCCTGATTTATTCTAAAGAACATCGTTAAAGCATTATATACAAGAATAATGAAAAATATTTTGATTCAATGCAATTTATTTTAGAAAGAGAAACAAATCAATCTGTAAATTTTCGTGATATTAATATCAAACGTGATTAAGGAAAACTAATAACAAATTGGTATCGTGAAAATAGTGCTGCAGATCGCACTCTCAATTTCCTATGCATACTCACAGTACCTCTCATTCATCATAAGAGAGATGCCTTCTCCGTTTTGGAAGTTAGTCATAACTTTATCCCACGCCGCTTTCTCATGATTTCAACTCATGACGTATTAACTAAAAATAAATATGACCCGCCACATTTTTTCAAAAACATTTCAACAAAAGGTTGGCAATACCAAGAGAGAGGTGTAAAGATTTATGTCATGGACCTGCTCCATCATCATCAAATTCAAATAATATTATAATTGTACCATACATACCGAGAATTACTAACAAAATCAAAAAATGTTTGAAGCATACTAATTTAGAAATAGAAATTAAAAACATTTTAACAAACATAATCTAATTAGGAATGTTAAGGATTCGATTCCAGCTGCAGAAATGAAAATGACCATTGTCTCCCTTACCAAGACTGATCAATTATACACTGAGGTGACTAGTCACGGGATAGCAATATGCAAATATACAGATGGCAGTACTATTGCGTACAAAAAGTACCAGTATATAAGGGCAGTGCATTAGCAGAGCTTATGTTTGTACTCAAGCGATTCGTGTGAAAATGTTTTTGATGTCAATAGGGTCGCACGACGCTAATTAACAGACATAGAACGCGGAATGGTAGTTGGAGCTAGACGCATGGGACATTCCATTTCGGAAGGGTCTTCAATATTCCGAGACCCACAGTGCCAAGAGTCTACCGAGAATACCTCATTTCAGGCATACTCTCTCACCATGGACTAAATGCAATAGCTGCGACGACTGCGAGCAGCAGCGTCAAGAGTTGGCGGTGTTAACAGACGAGCAACACTGTGTGAAGTAACTTCAGAAGTCAATGTGGGATGTACGACGAACGTATCTGTTAGGATAGTGCAGAGAAATTTGTCTGTAATGAGCTATTGCAGCAGAAGCCGGTTCGAGTGCTTTTGCTCACAGCACGACACCGCCAGCAGCGCCTCTCCTGGGCTCGTGACCATATCTATTAGACCTTAGACGACTGGGAAACAGTGACTTGGTCAGATGAGTCCCGATTTGAGGAGGTAAGAGCTGATAGGAGGGTTCGAGTTTGGCGCAGACCCCACGAAGCTACGGACCCAACTTGTCAACAAGGCACTGTGCAAACTGGGGGTGGCTCCATAACGGTGTGACTTACTGTTTTTCGTGGAATGGACTGGGCCCTCGGTCCAATCCATTTTCGGTTTACATGAACCGATCATTTATTTGAAATGGTTATGTTAAGCTACTTGAAGACCATTTTCAGCCATTCACGGACTTCATGTTCCCAAACAACGATGGAATTTTTTATGGATGACAAAGCGTCATGTCACCGGGTCACAATTATTCGCGATTGGTTTAAAGAACATTCTGGACAATTCGGGCGAAGGATTTGGTCGTCCAGATCGCCCATCATGAATACCATCGAATATTTAACGAACATCAGTTACATGTATTTTTTTTATTACTTTGCTTTACAGTTCGTAAATACTTTTATTTTCAATGATTCATTGGTTAGTGTTTCCGGGCGCGTCAACTGCTAAGGTCCTGTAAGTGTAGTGCACCTTCTATTACTGGAAAAGGCAGTGATTTTCCCCATTGGATGCCGAGATCTGGCGCCAACCTACATGTCGGCTTGTGGCGTTTTCCCTAACCACGTATCTCCCACCAGCGGGGACCCGCCCCAGCTGGGGCACGCTCTAAGCTCCCAACTGGTGTCCCGACGTGTGTGGTAGTTTGCGTGTGTGTGTAAGGCGTGAGGATAAGACAAGGAAGAGAAGGGAAAGATCGCGCGCGGTCTTTGTCCCGTTTGTTAGGGGACTGCTCCGGCATTCACCTGGTGTTGATTGGAGGAATCACGGAAAACTACCGATCAGAGCAGCCGCGTTCTAGAATTCTCCTCCAGATAGCGCTGAATTCGACCTGGTTATCTAGCTAGTGACGAAAATCCTAACATCGTCTGGACTCGAACCCTAGAACTTCCCGGGTAGAGGCACTGCAGAGACATCAATTGTTGCCCTGAGCCCCCTAAGCCGGTACGTTGATTTTTAAATTTATGTATTTGTTTGACTATAATAAGGCGTGGTTCATAAACTAAGATTTCAAATAGACATTGAATCACGATGTCTATCAAATTGTCACGAAGTAACGTACTGTTATCGCCGATTTGTAAAATAATTAAACTAACGGGACTTTTTAAAAGTGATTTTGACTTGAAAAAGTTTCAAATCAAAATTTCTTTTTTATCGGAGAATACAAATCTGGAATATAAAAATTAGGAAATTTCTTAGTTGTTTCCTGTCCCCCCGCACGCAATTTGGTGTGTGGAGACGAGCAGTAGGTAAAAGAAACTTGTTTCACCCTCGAAAATACAATTATTTTACTCCAGAAATTTTTTCGTTGTACGCGTACTTCTCAAAACGACGTTTCAATTTAAATGCACAACCGATTTGGGAGTACGTCTAAAAGTAAAATTATTCTTGAAACGTCTATGCGATGACTCTGAGCACTACTTGAGTGCCACTAGGTGAAAATATTCAGAGCATTGTTTGACACTCACTCCTTTGACATTTGTTGGAAATGCAAGCACTTGCATAAAGTTAAACGACATTGTGTGTGGAACAGTTCAATTGTGACTGACTAGTTATGTTTCATTTTAGGGTCCGGTGTCATAGTGTTAACGGTTTTTACATGAACTGAAGCGAAGCAATATTTGCTATCGATTCTATTATCTTATTCAAAATATTTTCGATGACAAAAAAAATTGACAGGTATGACGTGGCTCAAGAGAATCTTGCAATTCAGCAAACAAAGGAAGAGCTATAAGGGAAATAATGGTATATGGTATCAACTTCTTAAGAGCACTGACTCGTTCATAACAAGAAAATTGCTGGGTTTTATTCGTCTCATTTTTTTTGTTTCTAGTTAGTGGTTATCATCTAAATGGATGAATGAACACAAAAAGTCTGCTTCTCAAAATTAATGGCAATATCACTGGATGTCTTGGAAGACGTATTTCTAAATCTTGGCAAAGAATCCAAGCCCCTTCTTTATACTCGTATGTTTCAGTTATAGACAAGGTTTGTGAGTAATCTTAATCGAATTCGCATCAGAGAGTTACCACGTTTGTATGTGTTATCATTTTGAATACTAAAGAGTTTCATAGTTATTGTACTTTGTTGTTATATAGATATACTATAAACTAAGGCAAAAACACGTTGCACCAGAAAATGTAATTGAAGCAGATCGGACAATCAAAATTCTATATGATAAGCATCAAATTTTATTTTTGTCTCATGAAGAGAGCAGAAGGCGGCAAACGATGGGCAAAGACAGCAGAGGAAACAGAAGACGAACTTACTTGGTCAGTTTCTTTTATTACTCGTATCAAGCATGGAAACCGTCAAATTGGTTCCGTAATAACAAATTAATAGTTAATGAAAAGAAAACTGTTTCAATGCAGTTTTCCATTTCAAATAAACAGCTCTGCACTTCACTGAAAATGAACGGTCTGCCATTGACTGATGTTAAGATAACATTTTTAGGTCTTTCAATTCAGTCAAACCTTAAATGGAAAGTCCATTTAAATGAATTGTACACTAAATTAAGTTCTTTATGCTACGCTTTCAGAATTCTTTCAAATTCAGTCAGTCTAAATACTGTTCGTTGTGTATATTTCGCGAATATTCATTCCCGCATCAGATATGGTATAATATTCTGGGGTAAGATATTTTTTTAGCTCCGAGACTTTTAAATTACAAAAAAGAATTGTACGAATAATAAGCGAATCCCACCCACGTGATTCTTGTAAGCCTATCTTCATCTATTAGGTATGGTCTCTTGATATGTGAATTAGTGTTTTTTTTGTCAAAAAATGACTTTCTTTAGGGCGAGAATATATTTTTAGCAAACGCTGTTGCCTGTAACTACAACACTCGACGTAGTAATCATATTCATCAGGTGACAGTATCAACAGCTCACTACAAAAAATTCACACACAATACATGTACACTATTTCCAACACCTTGCCAGATGACATTAAACGATAAAATTCGATACAAAAGTTTAAGTCCCAAATAAAATATTTTCTGCCATAAAACTGTTTCTATACAATTAGAGATCATACCGAGCATCCAAAAGGAAAGTAATATTAATTTTAACAATGACATTTAATGTATTATATACCATTTCGATTGTATAATTCTAAAGAACCTGTAACAAGCATTGTACTTCAGCTTCTGAGCCAATGACCCCCCTCTCGATCAGGTTTTCGTCCAGTTTCCCTTGAGCAAATGCTGAGATGGCCCCTCGTTTTGCTTCTGAACATAAATGTAACTTCAAATTAACTTCTCTCCATTGCACGTCACACAGTTTTTTACTGTTTTTGACGTAAATAAATTAATTAATTAATTTACGAAGTGATACGTTAGAGTGGCCAGGACCAGCAGTGCACGTTTTTCATCATTGTCACTGCCCAACATATTTGTGGCAGTAACAAGTATGGTCGATTCTCACTTGCTTGAAAAAACGTCACTTTACTCATCATGAGAAGTAATTTTGAAAACTAGTTTTTTCAATAATATATCGTTTCTTGACAGCATACTGTCAACTTTTAACTTCTCAAGAATACTGCTTGTAACAATCTAATCGTACACTTCTGCAATTATAGATTTTCATATTAATAATATGCAAATAACAATGATATTGATATTGTTATTGTAATATCTGTGGTTACTAACTTCACTGAACAAGGCACATGTTTGGCGGAGTCTTCTGTTTAAACAACCGACTCAGTATATATGAGAAAGATGTCTGCTCTGTGTGCTCAGGCAGACCTTAGCAGTGTCAGTTGTTAATAAATAAACTTAATAGTCGCATTTCGTCAGAAGACGTCCATTTGAGAGCGAACATGTTCGATTCATAGCATGCCACTACGATTCATAGCATGCCATTGGCCTCAGGGTTGCTTCATGTTGGGACGTCACGATGCGTCGTGTCATTGACACCCCTTAGTTCGAGCAGCGCATCCGGCGGACAGACTGCCAACGTGCGCCGGTGAACAAACTATTTAAAAATGTTATTTGTGTTCCACTTTGAAATTTGGCATATCTATACAAAATTAGTGTCGATATACACGAGTTACTTTTACAATTAATGTAAGTGTCTTATTGAGTGAATTTACATATTAAAAATTCAAATATGTCTTAAATATTAAATAATATGACTACAAAAATTAAATTTACATCACATGAAAGTACATCTTTTTAAGTTAAATTTATGTGTAATTTATTTTTCTGAAGAAGACGGTATTTGCGCAAAAAATTTAAACGTTTACGCGCACATGATTTTTTTGGAAAAAAATTGGTAATATTTCTGAAAGAGATGGAATTAGAAACCCAAACAAATACGTGTCACTTATTTTCACCCTAGACCTCATAAAAAAGTTTCAATTCCCTAGAAAGTGATGTTTTGTGAGTGTGCGATTTGACGGGGAATGACTCATTTGCCTCCCGTGCTCGCATTATCACAAAAATAATAATTGCCATGACATATGTAAGGCAACATTCTTTTAATATTTTGGAAGATTTCTCTTTGCATAGACAGCACGTAGCTTGGCTGTCATGGACCTGAGTTCGCGTTACGGCGCGGAAATAAATTTTTGTTGGTTGAAAACAGTTTTTTAACAGCGAGCACATTGCGAGCGTCTTATTGAGCAAATTAGGAAGAAGAAGAAAAAGCGAGCTGCAAGACCTAAGGAAGTCGATGATATATTAAATGCAACATCTATGGCGTACGCGTATTGCAAATTGCCTGTCACTAAGACGCCACGATACGATTCTTAAATTTGTCTATATTTGGTCGCAGGTGGGTTCGTAGTGTCAACAGCACGATGTATTCTGAATCTAAGGGAAACTTACCCGATAAATGTGGTGGGTCACATAACCTCAGGCGTAAGTCCAGTATTAGTCCACTCCTTTGACTTTCGAGGACCCTAGGTTACTTCTAAAAAATGGTCATTTGGATGCCCTCCTGCAGCATCTCTTCGGCGATGCTATTTCATACGCATATTTCATACATTTTTTATTTCTTTCAGTTCTTAGAATGTTAAATATATTTTCCCAAAAGTGTAAATTATTAGTAACTTTTATTATAATTTTGTTGTAAAATAAATAAAAAAATTCAAGTTTTAATGTTTTTGTTTTTCTTCTTGTACTAGAAAACTGATGATGATGGCTAAGCCATCGACAGCTGCTTTTTTAATAAATCATATTGTTGGCAATGACGACGTACATAATTATTTCATTTCGCGAACGGCTAACGTGTTCCTTAAACCCAAAGCCCCGTATCGGCGCGGCAGCTGAGGCACGACCATCTTACCAGCCAGGCGAGCAGCACGGCGACGGCCGCTCCCAGGCCCAGCATGGCGTGGGCGTCGGCGGGCGCGCCGCCCGCCAGGGGCTCCGGCCGGCCGGGGCGCGGAGGCGGTGCCGGGGGCGCGCGTCCGCAGCTGAAGGCCACCGCGGCCGCAGAGCGCGCCACCAGCGCCGCCGTCAGCAAAGTACTCACGTCTGCGGGCAGCACCGGCGGTTGCTCTTGTTAATGCTCTCACAAAATTGCGCGCAGACTGTACCGGTATCCTCACGTTTACCGTGGGATACGGTCTTTTGGGGGTTTAGTGGGTCAAACAGGTATGTCAAATTGGCTGGCACTGATGTGTATTTTCGTACATCTTAACCACTCTTTTCGTCCTACGGTGTCAAGGGATCACAACCTCCAAATTATTTCAAGTTGCCTATGGTAAACGATATCACATTTGTAATAAAATAGCCATTCGACAATACAAATATAATCGATATCGTATATTTTTCACTAATGTAACCAATACTATAATTATTATCATCTACTTCTATTTTTCCTCCTAGTTACACAGACGTTTTTTTCTTACACAATTTCTCCACATCACATTATGTTGTCATATTAAAAACATTATTTTTATTTAATTATTAATTAAAAAAAGAAACAGAAATAAATGAAAAGTATTATAAATACATACCATGGGACCAACGCAACCGGCAGTTCATAGGAGAAAACACATATGATATACAGAACCTGGGAAGAGGAATCACGAAGGAGTGCCGACGGTTGACCTTGAAAACGACCAAGAGAAGAGACGAGATGACAGAGAAGAAACGACGGGCTGCCTGACATGCGCGTAGTCCCACGTATGCGGTCACTCAGTGAGTGGTAAACCATCTTCGTAGTGCGCGAGAAACGATGGTATACAACTGCATGACTGTGCAAAATGCACACCTTCCGGTACAAGTTTCCTTGTGAATGTCGCCACTGACAGAGAGGATGCGAAAGTTGTGCCAGGCAGGGTGCAACACAGACTGGCAACGGGTAATATTAAGGCATGCGTCTCACTAGTGTTGTAGTAGCGATGGTATTCGAAACCAACACGAACGCGGCAAGTTGGTTTTTTTTGTTTCTCACATGCACAGTGCCTGTTGTCATACTGCGGGGGTGAGACCCGATCACCGTTGTTTTCATTACGAAAGCTTCAACATCGCATCGATTATCTTGCAACTAGTGATCTGAGCACTTTATACGCCCGAGTTAGTGTGCCATCGCAACAGAAAATCGCTTAAACCTACATCGCGTCCGCCTCAAGAGCTTGACTTGCAGTCGGAATACTCTGACAAGTAAAGTGACATCGGCAATTTACAATGTGTGAGATGCTACTGACCCGTAACGGCTCTATTGAGCCTGCTCTCCTACCCACAGGAATCTTCAGTGAATATTAAAGATGAATTGAATGGAATATGATCACAGAACGCATTAGGGATTTTAATATTTATACTGTACCGACTATCGAATTGCGCTTGCTAACTTGGATGTCTGACGTGGAAAAGAAAGACACATGTGTAGTAAAACTGTAAAATTCGTCTATAAGAGTATCATCCAAACTTTGAGAAAAACTGAAAAACATCTCGAATATTACATTTCTTTTCGTTTCTTCTATAATCTCGTTACATTTTTTAAAGTAAAAATTTCGCGAAGATTTTCCTTAAAAACGGTATAAAATCTCACATTATGTGTTCTGATGCTAGATATTTATATTTTTCTATCAAATGAATTTTTTTGGAAAAAATATATATTGTAAAAACATTTTTCTTTGGACGCTTTACAAAGACAATAAGAGCCTTTCGGAAGTAATTGAAGAAACTGATATTCTTTAGCTTTGTTTCTTCAAGGGGGCATCTTCTTCCTCCCTTCTGGCAAAAGAATTCTGTGTATCCCTGTATTTTGTGAGAGATTTATCGAATTTGATCGATTGATTAAGATAAGGGTGCTTGTGATGCTGGTAAAGCCTGGTTGGAAATATAGGAAATCATAGGACTAGACTAAAACATAGGAGATGGCAGACGAGAGAACCTCTTCCAGGAGACTGCCAATTCCCACTCCTCATGAATTGACTGGGACAGAGGAGGGATTATTGGCGCTTCCTCACCTGCGTCGGGGAGGGCCCCGAGCACCGCCAGCAACACGCCGGCGGCAGCCAGCGCCGCGCACGCCACGCCGCTCCGCAGCTCTTCCGCGCCGCCGCCACCGTCGCCCGCGCGGCCGCAGAACGATTCTTCCGCGCCGCCCACACCGCCCGCGCCGCCCGCGCCGCTCGCGCCGCCCGCGCCGCCCGCGCCGCCCGCGCCGCCCGCGCCGCCCGCGCCGCCCGCGCCGCCCGCGCCGCCCGCGCCGCCCGCGCCGCCCGCGCCGCCCGCGCCGCCCGCGCCGCCGGCCGGGGTGAGCCACAGAAGCAGCACGAGGGGCCACGCCGTGCACTCAGCCACCGCTAGCAGCGCCCCGGCGCGCAGCGGAGGCCCCGACAGCAACTGCGGCGCCACCAACCACTGCCCGAAGTACGCCGTGCTCGCACACATCCTGCGCACACGCGCCCCACCCAAGCATCGCCCTGGACCCGAGAGCGCGAATACTCACCCCATCGCATTCGCCGGCGTTGTCGTTTTGAAGACAAGCTGGTAACAGGCAACGGGCCAGTCCTGAAAGCACTAGCCGGACAAGGTAGTCGAAGCCCCAACTCTTACTTACTTAATTACTCTAGAGTGCCACGTACTAGACTAGACAGACATCGGCTGAGTTTATTTGAGAATCAGCAGCGACTCTGACCGGGAGGTCCCAGTCCCAGTGTCCCGACGGTGACAGATTTTCGACCTACCTAAAGCTGCTGTCATCGGTAGTTTTTCGTGGTTTCTGGTCCAATCCTCTCCACTTATACGCACTTATACTTGCATGCAGTACTCTACTACACATGTCGGAAGACCAGTCGGGAGCTTTGTAGCTTGTCCACTCTGGGGTGGTGTTCCGCTAGAGGGAGATAGCTGCAGGTGGAATATCCCGCAAGCCGAAGTGTAGGTTGGCTCCGGGTCTTACCGTCCAGTGGGGAAGGAATACCGTCACCTACAATTTTTCACCTCACTAAAGGGGATAATGGCCATAGCAGTTGATGTGCTCGGAAACATCAATCAAATTAATCAGTCAATCAACCAAACATCCGTTTGATTTTTTTATTGATGGATTATTTCGAGTTTCCGGACACTTCAATTACTTTAGTCATTAGTCCCGATAGTGTGGTGCATGATGTTCTCAAAGGATGTGACGCTGTTTCTCTCCCTCTGGATAGAGAGATCCTGCGCCAACCTACACGCCGACTTGCGGGGTTTTCCCCACCTAGGTATCTTCCACCAGCGGGGCACCGTTCCAGCAGGGACAAGTTCTAAACTTCCGACTGGTCTCACGCCTTATGGACCATCCGTTGGATGTTTCTACTCAGCCAGATTCTAGTGCTGCCGTGAACTGTAGAGGATATATTCAACGGATATGCTCAAACAGTACGATTACCAAACATGACTATCCCAGACAATTCTCAACGGATATGCTCAAACAGTACGATTACCAAACATGACTATCCCAGACAATTCTGTAATGGACCAAAAAAGATTAAACAGGCGGTACAGCACATTCCTTTTTGCATTATTTCTGCGTTTTGCAATTTTCGGAAATCCAAGGAGTTCAACGATAATGACACCTGCGCTAGTTTGTAAACCTGCTATCCGAGGGAAAAATAAAGTAAACATTTGGAGCCGTTTTTGAGAATTTTTTGAAATAAATTATTTGGACCTCAAGCAAAAATTTCGCAACACCTCTTCGTTCGTTTACAAAATTCTACAATACCTTATATAAGGATCTAATTTTTTAGAACAGATTCCATTAAGTAAAAAATCTCTATAGTCAATATTGCACTTTTGCAATGCTATTGTTTTGCAATTCTCGAAAATTGAGTTCGCCGAATTTGTGACCAGTATCACTTTTTCCACCCTCCTTGTGTAGATACGAGAAAAGAAATTAAGGAAAAAATTGGAGCCGTTTTTGGGAACAAATTGTTTAAAAATTGCCTAAATTTCTCGCAAAAGTACGCAAACACTACTAATATTTTCGCAATATTGTGCATGACCTTATTTCAAGATTTGGCTTTGAAAAAGAAATTTCATTATGGAGAAAATGTTCTTCAATATTGTAGTTGCAGGTAGACGCCAAAAAGTTTTAACTTTTGTGATTTTCGAAAATTGAGAGAGTTCAACAAAAATGGGGCCTTAGCCATATTTTTAAGCTCCCTTTGCCTTATCCGAGGAAAAAGTATAATCGAAACATTTTGATCCCATTGTAAGAAAATGCCGAGACTTCATGTTAATAATAATCTATATATATATATATATATATATATATATATATATATATATATATATATAATCAAATATCAAATCTATATATACCTAAATATCAAAATATATGTTTCAAGAATGTCGAGTTCGCTCAGATTCATCGGGGAATATCAATTTGGGGAAAATCGTTTCACGGCTGTAAGCGCTACCGTTGACTGTAGGTCGACAGATGGACGTTTTGTTGACAACCAATTTTTAGGTATCAAGGATCCAAGGATTTAGCGCTTGTGCTCTCGTGGCTCAGTGGCGAAGTCGCTTGTCTTTTACCTCTGATGTTCCGGGTTCGATTCCCGTTGAACCTCATGTGAAATTTGTTACGACAAAACGAGTCTGCCTGCTTAACAGTCCAACCACTGTGAAGCGTCCTATAAGCTTACTTATCCTTATTCCATCCCAATTCTGGTCGATAGGTAGAGACGCAGGGTGCATGCGAGACGCAAGCGCGAAGACGCTACCTATCGCTACCTAACGGAGTATTACTCTGAATTTAAAAAAATCAACGGAAGATTACTCATCCACGGTGCGCTCAACGCTCTTTAAGGAGTTAGGAGACGCGTTGCGTCTGTAAAGACCAACAAGTTCTAAAAAACAACAAAAACACGCGGATTCTAACTGCACAATGTATTCTTCTTTTAATGCCATACGTTCGTAGGCTAGTCCGTAGTACAGTACCTAGGATATTTTGCCATCGCTTTCCCTAGGGGTGCTAGTGTAGCTAAATCTTCTCCAGAATTCGACCTACGTATCTAGCTAGTATCGTAAAATCCTGCCACCGTCGACACTCGAACAGTAGAAACCCTCAGTGAGTGGCACTGCAGTGTCATTATTTGATGCTCTGAGCAACCGAAAACGGTGCCAGAATTTAGAAAGAAATGAAAGTTAAATGGAAATGAGTAGTAAAGAATGTAAACGTAATAAAAATCTCAGTTGTTAGATAGCAAAAATATTTTCATAAGAAGCCACTATTCCTCGTGTGGTGCTGCTTCAGCTTGCGCGTGTTCATCTTTTTCTGGTTTCTGGACTTCGAGGAAAAATGAGAGGGAAGTCAGGGAATATCGCTCATGCTCGTAGGAGCACCGGACTTCGGGGTGGGCAAGTACCTCGTGCGGATGCGATTAGACATGCCTGTTCTGTAACATGTAGAAGTTTGTGCTTAACGTGAGCACCGAGTTTATGATTTCAAAGCCGAAGAATATATATATATATATATATATATATATATATATATATATATATATATTTAATTCGAACTGCGAAAAATGAAAGATTGTGAATTGTGTAATTGGGATGCAAATGATGATAGTCGGGTATCCCACCCAATCCTGCGATAACCTCCGATCTTCTTATCCCGTCAAAATTTTATTAACGTCGTATGAATTTAATATTTTTTAATATTAGAAAAATAATTTTCTAAAATAGGCGAAGGCCTTTATGATACCACTATCATGGCAAACAATTCACTTTAACGACAATTAAGCATTGCTGCTGTGAGGAGGTGGGTGGAATGGAGAGGACAGCTTGTGTTATCGGTGCTTTTCTCCAGAACAGACGATGGCCTGCCCAGCGGGCTGTGTTAGAATGGTGGATACTCAAAACTTACTATATATGTAATTTGGTGTCAGAATTTACATATGAACTTCGTTAAAAAATCTTAGTCAATATCGAATGAAATAAGTTTTTAACATAGGATGAAACAATAATTCTTAAATTACAACATTGGGAGAAACAAGAATTGTTGAATATTTAAAAAAGCGGGTTTGAAAAAAAAGATGACCGAGGAAACCTGATTAAACACTTTTTAAGTATTTATTTATTTAATCCTCAGGAGAAAGTTTTACATCTCAATGGTTTCCTCAATAGAAAGTTTTACATCTAAATACCACTAATATATTATTTCTTTGACCCCAGTGAATAAGCTGATAAGTCATGCATGCTTAAATTTTACAGAAAAAGCAAAAAACATCTTTCAAGTGAAGGAAACCAGAGCTTAATTATATTCAAACTAAACTGTGTGTGTAAGTTTCGTTTCAAATCATTAATCCCTGATTTACAGCATCAGCTGAAAGTTTTTTTTTGGCTCTTCTGTAAAATTTAAGCATTCATGACTTATCAGCTCATTCACCGGGATAAAGATTTATTGTTATTAGTTATTATTTTTTTTAAACGGTATGATTTATTTTGTGATTTTCAGAATTGTAAGAAAAGTTATTACTTACGAAACGAAGTTCTGCACGATGGAATGCATTGCCAAATGTCCTTCAGACATCAGAGGTCGTCCGAATGATATAACGGTTGTGCTTTTTCCCACTGTGGATGTATAGGACTTGAAAATTAACCTGAAGCAAGACATAAAAGTGGTGTAACTTAAGATCCTATACTTCAAATACATTCAAGAATTTAATTGATTTTAATGTTCAACATTTCAAATTATCAAACTTCTTAAATGTTTTCAATTCAATTCATATCTGTAATCTTAAGTGCATAATAATCAGGTAGGGCGAAAATATTTTTTCTCAGAATGAATGGAATTAATGTACGCCGATTGGGCTCTAAGCCGTAAAGTTGAAGTAGTAAAGTAGTTGAAGGAATCAGTAATAATTATTTTGACTAGACAACATCCAAATACAGAATAGAAACTGAGGATTCTTTGATATTCGTTCATGATTTAAGCAGTAACAGCCCACCCTGCTTCGTCTAGTCCTCCAGTTTTCGCACCCTCAACGCATTTTCAGGAGATCTCCTCACTCCCTTATATGCTGTTGCTTCCTCGTTCCGTCCGTCATCTGCTAGAGTGGACTTGTCCCACCGACATTTGGAGTTCTTTCGATGGATGCTTTAGATCATTTCCATTTCTTGGAACTTTTTGCATAAGCATTTTATTAAAAGATGGGCAGGTACGGATTGGATTTTGGGTTGCCATTGCGAGGCGTGTTTGAGATGTTGGAAATCGTTACGGATTTGCAGTGTTCGAATACAGACATGCTGATTCTACATAAAAAACAAAAGAACTATGATGGATCTTTCGTGCGATACGTGCCATTCTTTCTTTGATTTGTACAGCCAAAGACCGAGGCGGATATTGAGATCGAAGGCAGGTTCAAAATTAAAACCATATTAACTTTTGAAGAACTATATCAATGGAATAATTTGTTGAAGTTGTTTATGAAATAACTTAGTAAACCAAAACAGGAGAAAGAGTTTGATTCACTGAACATTTTTAGTTGGGGATACGGTTCCCCAAATCATATGAAGTAGATATGGACTAATGTAGCCAATTATTAAGATGATCGCCACTTTCATGTCTGAGCTTCGGTGAGGAAGTCATAGGCCCCTAATTGCTTACGTCTTTATATCCTAATCTTTCCTGGACAAATGATCACGGTAGTAAGCAAATTATCACAGTTTGTCTTCCATTGTGTGAAATACTGTAGAAAAATAATGCGCCGTGCATGGTTATAGTAGGTCAGTAAATATGAAAGAGATGATGTTTCAGATGGGATTTGTGGTGAGACAAGAAGCCAATCACGTCGCCAGTACACAGTGAAAACATTAATGCCGTCCGTCGAACGCGAATCCGTAGTGCCCGTAACGTGAAAACGTAACGTGACAATTTCCACGTAACGTAAAAATAAATGCACGGAAACAAACGACTCGAGTATATCGAGTCGTTTGTACCGACTCGAGTATATCGAGGGAAAGGAAGAGGAGGATGTCAGGGTGGAAACTGTGGGGAAGAACGGAAATTATTAACTGTGTGGAACTCTAATGCCCAGGGATTCGGTTCCCAGTACTTGGACGCTGCTCCAGTATCCCGACCAAACTGCTTGGGGGCACGTAAAAGTGCTTGAATCGTGTAGTGCAAGCATGACAAGGTCAAAGGAAAAGTAATTAGCATTCCAGAGTTCGCTAGCACTGCGCCGAAAGAAACTGATGCGTGATTCAAATGTAAAGGTTGCACAAAATGCTCAGGAGTCCCTGTGCGTCACAGGATGCCCGGCCCAGAACACTCTTTTAGAAGAGTCTTTAGAAATCAGTTGGCAGTTACTGACCAAAAAGCGATATTAATTCCCATTTATTTTACTAATGCAAATATATGATCCATTAAAAATGAAATACATTAGTCGTATTTGAAATGTCACTCGAGAGTGATGCTAAACATTTAGATCCGAAAAGATCTGGATTTGGTAACCACGTTTTCTTAAGAGTGCAGTAATTGCATTCACGTCCTACGTTTGCGTTAGGAAGATTAACAAACATTTTTATCTATTAAAAGTTCTCTTTTCTCTTAAGTCTTGTTATATTTTTATGGAATTGGTATATTTAACAAATAACAGAATAATGTAATTAAATATATCAAAACGAAAACAAGCAATGATTTAGTAATTCAAAATATTTTTGCTCCGCGTGAAAAATGGTGTTAAAATGCAAAATATAAAGTAAAATAAACATGAAATAAAGTAATAAGTAATAAAGTATATAAACAGAATCCATACATCAGTTGTCTGATAGAAACATAATGCAAACTTATTTTCCTATGAAAGAAAATTCTTCGTTATGCTTCGAGATCACATATCACGAGCTTGCATCGCCTGCTTCAGCGTGTACGCCTTTTCGGATATCAAGGGGATTTGCGAGCTAATTCAGAGACGTTACCCATGCGCGCGGTGGCACCGGGCTTCCCAGTTTGGCAGGTAGTTCGTGCGGGCGCAGTTGGACACGCCTGGTGTAGGGGAACCTGTTCTAAAATGACACTGGGGTACAACGACACACCTCATAGTTTTTCCGATTGCTACCAGGAGCATCACTTTACAAGAGCAAGGTAAATTTTAAGCTTGTTGACGGTGGTTAGTAGGAAATGGTGCAGTCCTCTCATGCGAAATTTTCTTGTGTTCAAGAAAATCAAATTATCGAGGGTCAGAAGTTTTCGACAATTAGCCATCTACGATAATGCATCGTTTCGGAGTGATTCAATATATTTCTTATAGATAAGGTAACTCAATTATTTCTAGTTCCTTCCCGCACATTTCCTCATCTGCTGTTTAACTGACATTTCGACCGGTCGCCTTTCGGCTCTCGGTCATCTGCAGAACAGTCGAGCGCTTGACCGCCACCGAACGCTTGACCGCCGCCGGTTGCTCAGCCGCTTGAAACATTTACAGGATCTAAAGTCGCCACGTGTAGTGATTGCAAAACTCTTACAACTAATTGTAATTGATTATAATATAAAGAAAATTATAATATAGTATTATGATAGAAAATACAATTTCCATTATTCTATTAATTGATTGAACATAATAAAATTAATCAATCTATTGGAAATAATTTTAGAGACAAAACAATACAATTTTTGAAATAATTGAAAGTAAATAAAGAGTGTGAAATGTTTCGGAGGTATATATCAATGGTGAAATGTTTGAGGTATATCAATAAAATAGAATAAAACTAAAAAAACGAAAATAATTTTCAACAATTCTTTTTACATTGTGAATTAGTACACAGTATTGAAATACAAGGTTATTAATTGGACCTGCAGTATATTTTAAAGTAAGCAAAGAAAATACTATGTAAGGCAAAAAATTTACCTTCGAGAATTACTGATAAATGCACAAAAGTATGGGTGGATGTTAAAATAACGTGTTTTATACCAGTTGTAATAACATTTATGTTTCTTACAAATCCGATTTATTAAATACAATTAACATTTGGTCTTAATATGATGATTATATAATAAAAACACATATGTTAAACGAAATTGAAGTGGACACTGTTCTTCCATGCGTGAGAGAGCCCTTTCGTCATTGGGCATAATTTACTGTGAAACAGTTTATGTACGCTGCCATGGCCTCTGAATTGGTCCACTCAATCGGTGGCCAAACATGGCGCCCACTGCAAATCAGCCTATTCCTTGCCCTATCGTCAGTTGGAATTATTGAAAATAATTTGAAATACATTATTCATTATCATATACATAACATTAACATAAATTAAGGTAAAATTGATGAATTTATGACATTGTTGGGCAATAGCAAAATGCTTAATATTGTAATTTAGTATAGGCCTAGAAATGACAATAATAAACAATGTAATAGCCATTAATATCCATCACTGGCATATAAAAGGAACCTAACATGTAATTATTTTAATTAACAGGGCTTTCCTTCTCTTTTCCTTTCCGAAAAAAAAACAAAAACATTTGGAATGGTGAGACACCAATGTCGGAAGACGGAGTTATTGACTTGCTCCCTGAGACGCGAGTGATATGCTTGTATCGCGAACCTGAGCCCAGCTCTAACCCATGGCCGACAGGTCACCTCCTTTTCTTTGAGTGAACAATTGAGTAAAAAGCGAGCTCTTTATCTCTAAAGATCCAGAATGTCATATGAAAACACAAATGACATCCTCGGTCTAGAACTAGACAAGAAAGAGAGGTTCGATACTGATCGACTGAGATTAGTAAAAGTGGAAATGGTTTAAAAATACATTTTTAACAAAGACTAGAAGATATAGAAATTTCAACAGAAAAGGCTTAGAATATTTGTCTGGTCCGTAAAATACATCTACGTGATAATATGCAAAAGAATTATTTGTCAGAATTGTTAATATTTCATTTTTATTTCATGCAAACTAAAAGGCTTTAAAATGTTCTTTAGAATAAAGCTGGCAACTTCCTAACCATCCGATATGTAGTCATTACAAAGAACGAAATTTAACTCAAACGAATACCCTTTCTTTTAATTTCCAGGTAGAACGTCAATAGTTCCACTTCAGGTTCTCCAGTTCGTCGCGAGTCGAATTTTGGAGTTGTAAATCACTTTAAATATATAATACATATCATATTTCTTACAATTTGTAAAATGGAAATTATTGGTCGTTTATTTAAAAAAATCAATACTCCTTCCTTTTCCTGGAACATAGCATCTTATATTTACTTGTGAGGCGCGATTCGCCGGATTGGAGTCCGACGGTTTTCGGCAACCGCCCGAGCGTTCGGCGGTCTCGACCGGGCACCGTCTGCCACGGAAAGTCGGACGCATGGTCTCTAAAGACGGACGAGAGAGCGCGGGCCGGTAAAATCGCGTAGAATGCAGCCCTCTAATACCTACCACTATGACATTTTACCGCAACGAGTATTTAAAGTCTCTAAAATATTCCATCTTTTTACTGCTTTTTACTTTATCGCTATTGACATTATTATTTGAAACTAATTAACATTACTATTGATATTAATTAACACTTATAATAATTGAATTATTATTATTATTATTATTATTATTATTATTTATTTTGGTCGGGTATTGGCCAGCTAGAACCACACCAACTGAGGTGTGAGAATTTACCGAGGCTCAGTTACATTTATCCCGGGGCAAGTGTATGTGACTCCTTTTTTTTGGGGGGGGGATCAGCATATACGCTGAATCCAATTTGTATCACTCAGAGATACCAGTCCTGGGGGTATAGGATATGGAATGATGATGATAATAATGAAGGATAAATGGACGACACAAACATTCATACATACAGAGAAACACCCATGCCCGTGGCGGGCCTCGAACCCGCTATCATTCCCTTCGAGATCGCCACGGCATTACTTCCTTAGCGATCTCGGCTATCTGGATCGGCATTATTAATATTTTTCCTCTACATCACGACTATAGATAATTTGAATCAGACGAATATAAAATCTACTCTATTTCCCTGCTATTATTATTATTATTATTATTATTATTATTATAAAATAATAATTATAATTGTTGTTATAATGTCGTATAGGCCATTACAGACCACGCCACACGATTAATGTGTGTAATTTTTCCAGGATCAGCTTTTCAGCTGTATCTCTCAGCACTACAAGGTTATTAAGCCTTGAAGTGTGAATTATGGCGTGATAAGATGATGAGGGGTGACAATCACAAATACGACACAATCACAAGTACGTCCATGTCTAGGTAGGACTCGAACCTGCAGCCTCCCCGGCGCAGACGACGGCTGCGGTGTATATATATTGTAGCGATACCGATTTCCTCATACCAGGAAAATTAAATAAAACAAACTCGGCCACCCTGAGTTCTACTGGGAGAGTAAACAGATGGCGATACACGCGCAACCCCGCTTATCGTGACAGCCATTTGCGCCCCCGGCCCATTAAGAAAGTCGTTATAAGGGTCAGTTGTGAAAAGATTAACGGAGAGAGAGGCCTGCGGGCGCCAGCACAGCTGCGAAATCTCTAGAACGATAATTCTGTCACCGGACAACGCGCCCCCTTGCGCAGGCATGGCCGATGTTCTAGAAGGAATAAGAATAACACTGTGCACTCACAGCTGGCACAGAGAGCGGAAATTTCCGTGGCTTCCCCGTCGCGATTGGTTGGAAATAGTGAAATGCGCCATCACCTTTGGCCAATAGCGACGCGACTATTATAAGGAGCTGGAGCACACGAGAAAGCGGGTGGGGGCAAAAGTTGACTTGATACGATTTCGACTGACAGAGCATCAGAAGGTGTGGAGAATACGCTGAGGGCAGTCGGGAGAGAAACTTCTCTGGGGGGGGGGTAACTATTCGTCGGGGAGAGACCAGTGTGTCTCGGAAAGACTTATAAATTTTATCAGAAGGGCCAGAGCATCAGACGGGGCCAGAGCATTAGGCTGAGGGCAGTTGGGGAGAGAAATTTCTCTGGGGGGGAGTTATTCGGGCGAGTACGCCTATAAGGGACTTATATAATTTTACTGCGAGCCTGAGCATTGAGCCGACTGCAGTAGACAGAGAAAACTGCTCTGAAGTGGGAATTAGTTGTGAAGAGAGGCGAATGTTTATCTGAAGGAGTTCTTGACTTTCCGAAGTTGTGTTCGACAATTACCATGAGAATCAGAGAGACACATGGTTAATTACTACGCTCCTGAGATCGCCCGGCCACTCCGAGTTCTGCCAGTTCTGCCAGATACTACCAGACGCCGTCGCCCCTAGCAGAGGTACGCATAGTTGACTGCTACGCTCCTGAGATCGAGAGAATCCCGGCCGCTCCGAGTTCAACCACCGCAGCCAGACGCCGCCGCCCCTTGGTGACGTCAACGACCCGACCGCTCAGCTGTTGGCACGGGAGGCCGTCGACCTCCGCTGAATTCTTTTGAAGGACGCCCAGCCGCCTCCTCGACCGCGCCCACCCTCCCCGGGCGCGCAAAGACCTTTCTCCAGGCAGTAATATTCAAGGGCATTCGTCCCTGTGTAAAACTTGTAATGCGGTGCCGCGCTATGGCACATTAACCTGTAACTTTTGTTTTTACCATTGTAATGTTAGTTATTAATTCTTGCTAGTTTTAAGCTTTATTCTAACCTTTCATCTTCTTTTCTTTTCACCCAATTTTCTCATTTTTTTTACTCAATTTGCTAATGTAACTTCCCTGGGGCATTAGATTTGATTGCCCAGGAATAAAAGTAATTTTTACCAGTGATCAAAGTGTTTGTTTCGCACTGCCATTGTATCTGTTTAACGATTCCTTCCATCACCGACTGAGCTATAACCGGGCCGCTAACCGGGCGTTCTCTCACGAGACGACCGGGGGTGTTACAATATATATATATATATATATATATATATATATATATATATATATATATATATATATATCCCGGGAGAAATTTCACAATCGTAGGGGCAAAATAGGCAATGAAGATGTCTTAATAATCGTACTTCAGGGTGCGGTAGTTTGCGTAGAGCGCCGTTGCGTAGAAAGCCCTGTTCAGGGCGCATGAGTCAGCTTAAAATCATCAACGCGCGTCTATATGCGCAACCATGTGCACATTCCCGTCGTACTATGCCTATATTCTTCCCACAAATCTCTGCAAGCAATAAATTTACGAAGTTTTATCGCAATCGGATAAACAACACGGCAGAGCAACTCATATATATATATATATATATATATATATATATATATATATATACATATATATATATGAGTTGAAAACAATGGCATTACCACTCAGCCTAAGAAACAGGCACTAATTTGACCAGACAGACATTGCTGTAGCGAATTATGTCCATTGAATTTATATATATAATATATAATTATATAATATATATAATTTATATATATATATATATATATATATATATATATATATATATATATATATATATAATTTATATATATATATATATATATATATATATATATATATATATAAATTCAATGGAAATAATTCGCTACAGCAATGTCTGTCTGGTCAAATTAGTGCCTGTTTCTTAGGCTGAGTGGTAATGCCATTGTTTTCAGGATGGTTAATATGCGCAGATCGTTCTGCCTTGACGCGCCTGTGCATTGACATTCCGAACCTGTTTCTGGCGATTTGGGCGTGTAATTGTAGCTAGGCATGTAATAGAAGGCATGACCATCAGGAATGAAAAAAAGTTTCATAATCTAGAATGCATAATTTGCTGTATGTTGTGTCTGCGTCTTGTGAGCATTCACCGGTGCATAGTTTGAAAACATTGCAGTGTTGCCTACTTTTGTCAACATGAATAGTGAAAGAGCTCTTCGACCGCTGTTCGGATACGTTCATCTAAATTACTGTTTACATGTGTGAAGGCTTTCACAAGGTCGGCTTAAAGTATGTAGAGGGTAAAATATCGCGTTTTAACGTAACGATAAAAGTGGAAATAAATATAAAGGCAAGCAAGCCTAGTCCAGAATAATACATAACTTAATATTTTGCAATTGTAAGGTTGACGAGTTGTGAATAATTCACGAGATTCCGAAATTTGTTATCTTTGCCCAATCTTGATGAAAATGAGTAATTATGAACTTTGGCAGTGTGTCATTTTCGTGATCCACGTATACAATTACGTTTAGGCGCAATCAAACCAGTTATTAACTATTTAATTTATAATTTGAAATTTCACGATTCTAGTTTCTGTAATTATAGATACTACTTTAACTTAATTATGTAATAAATCTTCATGGTATTCTTCTAATTATTAACGTATTTCAGTCAACATATTTGTTGTATCAGATTGAACTAAACTCATAAGTTTCACTCGAAACTCGACCTTAGGTGCGACCTTTGAAAATGATCGGACAATTGGAAAGATACAATGAGTAACGTTACACTACTTAGGTACGAGTTTTAATTTCCATCGGAAATTCTTAATACTCCTTCGAAACCACAGTTCACGTTATGGAAAAGCCGAGGGAAGGCAAATTTTAAAAATCACAATTATTGAAATTCTAACTACGTGAATATTGAGTTACTAATAGCTATAATTTAGGTAACATGATACCTCAATTGAAGTAATTGAAATTAATATGATACGACCTTTAATATATTTTCTTTTTGCATTTGGATCAGAGAAAGTAGAGTTACAAGAAATACTTTTTGTGAGACATCGAGCGTCCACCACGTACATTTAAAAGAATGAAGTTTGAAAATATAATTTGAACAAGCAATTCTGGCTTTGCTGCTTCGTGGGATCCGTAGGTTTCTTTGCATCTTCGAGAAACATATTTACTTCAAGCAAACTTAAAAATGGTTGCTTCAAGGAAAACCTGCAAAACTGTTTATTTCCAATATTTTCTACGGTAAAAACTAATTCATTTATTCCATTTGCATATTATATTTTTGTTTATTTTTTCATTTTCAATTTTTACTTTAGTGAACTCATCGCTCTTTAAATTTCATGAAGATATTCTAAGATAGTGTGTATAACCCGTAAACATAACAAATTTTACATAGTGAGTGTTTGGAAACCACAACATTAATAGAGTTTACTTTCTGACTTTCATTTGATACAACATAAAAGGAAACATATTGTATGTATTCTATACGAGTAGTGTGATTGCCTTTGTGTGATCCTCATGTTCAGGTTATTGCTTGTGTTTAAACATTAGTTTGTTTCAGGTCCTGAAGGCCACATAATTGATACTAGTAACTTTGAAGAACATGGATTAGTAATTTTTAAAATTGCCTCAGACATGTTTTAAAACAAATATGTTGTGAAATTGCATTGGAAATATATTGTAGTTATTTTGGAATATGATACTAATTGTTTCCTCAATATTGAATAGCTATCAGAAAGTAAAAAAAATCATGTTTCACTTTCCGCAAAAGGTCTTAGTGAAGATTTATAGTACTTTATTATTATTATTATTATTATTATTATTATTATTATTATTATTATTATTATTATTATTATTGTTGTTGTTGTTGTTATTCCCGTATTGGCCACTAATGACCGCGCAAGATATTTATCTCTCCAAGGCCCAGTTGTATTCTATCCTGGAGAGAACGTATGGATCAGCCTTTCGGCTGCAATTCTTGGTTAAGACAAGGTTGTTTGCTTTGAGTATCAATTGAGGGGGGAAAGGATGTTGCTATTATTATTAATATTATTATTATTATTATTGTTATTGCTATTATTATTATTGTTATTATTATTATTGTAATTATTATTGATAATACTTTAATATAAAAGTTTGCTAATACTATCCGATTCACGTATTAAGATAATTTTGCCCTTTGTGTTAAATACATCCTTTGAATTAAAGAACAATTAATGTTAATATTTTAACACAATTATTATCCTTTTTCTTTTCTGACAACTAATACACCTTTTTTTTCAAAAATAAATATTTTTTTGAATATGATGTTCTATATATATATTTGTAATTTTAACATGTTTTGACAGAACCTTGTCAATCATTATTTGTTTCACCAGATGATACGTGTAAATATCACGCAAAACATTATGTATCTACATTGTATGGGCAATAAAACCTTTTTTAAAATGTTTATTGATAGAATTGAAAAATTATACTTTTGTTAAATTATAATTAATATTAATGTGAGAATCGTAATATTAAATAATACATGTATTTAACTGTTTAAACAAATACAATTTTTCCTGAAACTATGAAACTGAGTCAAGGCGTCGTGCGGTTTTGGATGATGATTTTCTTAATAAAGGCGCTATTATTTTTTCAGTTTAACATTACATTATGTTTTTCTTACATTTATTTTTCCTTCATTATTGCGCATCGGCAATGCATTTCTGCGTCATGTATTTGAACAATACTAGGTAATTGCATCTACTACACGTGTTATAAAGCTGCCAAATTCACAGAAATTTAAAATTACCTTTCTTGAACAAGGTGAATTCATACAATACGAAAATGTCTATTTCTTTAACAAAACCCAAAATGTACATATGTCTGTTACATTTCGAACAAATATTATTGCATTGTAATATAAGAGAAATCACTTCCAGATGAAAAATTCCAAGTGCTGATGCCGACCCAGGTAGCAGGTTTAGTTGGGATGCTATTAAATCGCTTCAGCTTAGGTTTGCCGGTTCGAATCCGGTGTAAACATTGGTGTTCAGAAAGTTAAGAGGACCACACACCTATATCAGTTAAGGGGATGTGATTGTGAGGGGGACTTATCTCGCTACCTCACTGAGATATATTTTCGTCAATTCCCTCCTAAGCAGGAATGCAGTAAATTATTCCGCCTCCCTTTATAGAAAGTGTGATCGAGAGCATTGTAATAAATAAGAAACATGTGATATCTAGTCGAAACTATACGGTTTTACAAAAAGGCTTAATTGCGTACACGACAACTGTGAATGAAATACCTTTGTTATCGGCACACCGAATAGAATGAGTCACGAGCCGTCGTCATCTGACTCTTATGTTGCGGGCTGAGCATCCTGCAGTTCGCCTCTGAAAGAGCAAATGAGAACGTGCGAGCGCGTCCTGTGCTTCAAAAGGAGTGATGTTTTCAAATCAAATCTGTGTCAAAGATTGAACTGCGAGAAAACTTCAGTTTCAATGTTCATATACGTGTAGTGGAATACATATACGTACATTCTGTTGCATGCTAACGTGTAATTTATTCTAAATTCATCTGAGAGTATTGTATTTCCATATTTGAATTTCACGAACACTTCTCTGCGAGATGCATATCTATTTAACAATATAAATATTTATTAAAATGTGAGAAAAACGTTGTAAAATGCATTAATTGAAATTGTTTTGCAAAGATTTTCAACGGAATTGGAACTTAATTGGACATGTATTAGCGAAAGTCATTTGTCACATTGTTGTGCAGCATTGTTTACACGGTAACACTTGTCTGAAAACAATTGATTGTGATACAGTGAACTGCCATAAACTGTAGGAAGAGTGCGTGGTGAGTTATTCTGTTTGAAGTTAAGTAATGGTATCTGTTATTTTGGAGTGCTTACGTGTTCTTTCGACGATATTCCTAAACAGGAGAGCAAGAATGCCTGCGATTCAGAGTGTTTCGAAACAAGCTTTGAAAACATTTGGAGCGAATACTTTTAATGCATCATTTGAAGATAATTTTGCAAAGTTAAAGTCGCTTGTTGATTCTATATCTGCAGTCGATGTGAATCTTGACTGCCGCCTTTTGGAGGGGCCGATCTCCTGCCCTTCATCCAGGCACATGAAGAAACCACCTATCTCGTACATAAAGGTTTTTGAAAACGACATTTTATCTATCGGAATATTTGTACTACGACCTGGCGCGAAGATTCCTCTGCACGATCACCCACGAATGCATGGAGTATTAAAAGTGTTGAAGGGAACACTGAAACTGCAGAGTTACAATCTTTTGCCTGCAGAAGGAGGTGCTTCTAAAGAAACGCGAGGAGCACGAAAACGTGCTGTTCTGGCCGAAAAATTACCTGCAGTACTCGTGAACGAAAGGGATGCGTCGTGCGTACTGACTCCTGATCAAGGGAATCTTCATGAAATTATTCCGGTAAATGGGCCCGCAGCATTCATAGATCTACTGGCTCCACCATACGAAACTACGGTGCCTAACAGTGGAGAACGCTCCTGTCATTATTTCAAAGAAACCAAATTGCATGATTCAAGAAGGCAGTCGACTCCAAATATGGTTGCATTAGTTTCAATACCGTGCCCTCGAGAGTTTGGGAGTGAGTATGCCCCATACACTGGACCTGTTTTGGAGTAAGTTCATGGATTTTTCTTCTTTAATTATAATTTTATGTAACGTTGAATATTATGTGCTAATGGTCTTTGTAATTAATATTTGGCTATTGTTTGTGGTAACCATGTTCTCTTTCTATATTGACTGTTTCATTGGTAAATTGTAAATGTCAATATCGGTGGACAATTGTACTGCGTTTTAATTAAAATTTGTGTTGGAAATGTAACTTGTATTAAAGGCGTTTGTGCTTAATAGAGTAACATTGTAAATTCGAATGAGCCAAACTAAGAATACCAAAGAGACAAAAATTAAGATCAGTAGTGAGTATCATTCCTAATGGATGATTTTTGAAAGGATATATTGTTTGCTATGACAATGGAATATTGTGTATCTGTTACTGATCAGAACTTATGCGCAAACCGATATGTAATCTCACACCACCTTAGAAAATCCACATTTATACTATGCAATTGTTCTAAATGTACGTATTTATGACTTAAATATTGAATTTTAAAAAATAATATGGCTGTCTTGATGACACTACTAAAATCGCGAAACATTATTTCATAAACATATGTCTTTCTAATCTTGATTTAAGTATGGTCATTATAAATAAGTTGAAATAATACGTTGTGTAGTTGTCAGTAATAAGTTTTGAAATTCCATATGCCTACATCATATTATGCAGATAAGATTTAGCGGGTGCCTAAATCCTGAATTACATTTGAAACCGCATAGCTGAATAACTACACAGTTGATCTTACGCGACCATTAGTGTATACGACACAAAGAATACAAAAGACGTATTTCATATGGTACTATTTTTGCCAACATTGTAATATTTATCTTTTAATTAATAACAATAGTAAATGATTAATTGCATTTTACGAGAAATGTTCATTATTTTATAAAAGAAACTAGTTGAAAAGGTCACTTTTCCGGAATACTGTTGTAATTTGTTTTGTACACGAGAGTGCGATGTAGTTTCCCCGCAACTTCATTTGCTTCCCATTAATCGATGTTAAGTAATACCGTGTTGGAAGTTGTATAAAAAAAATGTGTTTTGGGTGTGTAATTTGAAAAAAATAATTTTATATCCCCCTGGATTTTGAACAACATTTTTGCATGAAAATAAATAATTTCCGTCCAAGAAATATAATCTTCTAACAAGTGGCAATTGGTTTAATGTCAGAGATAAAGACATTCCACATAAAAAGGGATTTTTGGTACGGATTTACCTTAAAAGCTTAATTATCGATTTTTGTAGTTACAAGAGTATTCGGGAAAATTGGTCAAGCGGTATGGCTTTTGTATTTTAAGAAAATGATTAAAATGAGCTATTTCAAATGATATTACAATGAAGATGTCACCGCGTTTATATTACGGATGCATAGTATGGATGCATATTACTATTATGTAAGAGTGTAATGTAAGATTGTATAAATTACACTGTTTAGATTGTTTGAACAAAATGATAATAATATTTGTGAGTGAATTTACCAATTAAATTGAATTAACTAATGTAATAAGAATCTGTTTACTGTACGAGTATTGATTTCCTAACATGAATACAGAGTTGTAAAATGTTATGCACAAGATTTAATGAGGATTATAATGATTTAACATGTGTAATAGTTATTCAGTGACTATACTCTTCGCTTGTATTTATTTTTATGTGTACATAGATATATGGAATCACTTAAATTAAATCATTGTTTGGTATATTTTGCTATGTACACAGCAATGTAGGATATTTGTGTCTTGGTATGCGAAGTAAATAATTTAAAGTTGAAATCTTATACATTGTTAGAGAAATATTAATTTTTGTAAATATAATGAGAAAAATGTATTCGTTAATTCACTATTATATGTACTAAAATGATAAATCAATTTCGTTTCTTGTTGTATTGATTTAATAGGTGGTATGACTTCTACATCTCTACCACCCTATTTGTCATTGTCTTTTAGATGATTTTAAGATGATTATGTGTAGTATGTCATCCAGCATAAGAATTTCTTTTCTTACAAGATTGATGTCTCATGAAGGCCAAATATGCCAAAATATCTGCAATTCGTGAACGTGTGAACATGTTGAAGACGACTCGCACCTTCATTCGGAGTTTGCACTCTGTGCAGTGAGGTTCAGGGTAGCCATCTGTCAAAGTCAGAGGATCACGAAAAAATCAGGGTATTTTGGTATTGTTAGGAAAAGCCATAGAATTGTAAGATCAGTTTGCAACTTGCCAGGAAACTTTGCTTTCAAATTAAATTTTCTGAATGAACTTGAGCTTATAGTCCTGTGGCGGTTGTACTTTATTAAATATGATTGTAAAATATATGAACGAGCGAAAACTCTGGTTTTCTACCCGCACATTCAATAAATGCTCTGCCATCATTGGATGTTTAAACAATGAGTGGGTAATTTGAATAGTACGAACGTTGTTTCCACCTTAATATAAAGATAAGTGAATCTAAGTACCAAAGTTCTTAACAAAACCTTGTAATTGTAAGAATTGTAAGAATTCCATCAGGTTTTGGCGCGGAAGAGACAGGAGATAGAATGATTGCCTATGTAGCTGTCAATAAAGGCGCGTTTACACGGAGAGAGTTTTCTCTCCTAACTTTCCGGAACTGGTTAGGAGACACGTGTAAACTCTCAGGAGAGCGATCTTCTCTCCGGAGACATGACGTCACAAGAGATTTTCGAAGTCTCCGCAAGAGAGCAGTGTAAAGGCTCTGGTATCGATGAGGAATCGTATCTCCTGGGAGATAAATAGTATTCAAAGAGAGTTGGAAGACTTTTTGCTCTCTTGCAAGTGTTCACGTGCTCGATTAGCCATTCTGCGTCTGTCTGTTTCTGTGCGGCGTTCCAACGTGATCGGTGGATTTCTGTTCTTTGTGGGAAAATTATATACTGGGGAATTATAAATACAAATGACAAATTACTGTATCTCCTGTGGCCAAAAACCGCCGTACCGTCAAACCAAGTCTCTTTCCGAAATAAATTCTTTTCCATTTTTCTTGCTTTTTGATTCCGTGAGATATTTCCTAATAAAAAAATCAAATCCTTCTGAAGTTACGAAGTTATTGTACATGAAATCATTATCGTTTATAATAATATTATTTTTATTACATCCTTTAATAAATTAAAACTTCAAATTACAGATCAATTGTAAAAATTTGTCATATAAAACCATAATTAGGTTTTCTCTTTCATATGCCTACCCTAGGTGTAATGCATCTTCTACCAAAATTAACAAATTTCAAATAATTCAAAATAATCTCCTTCGCAACATTTGATATCTTTTCTAGTTTATATCATAACACGAATTTACAGAGAACTTAAAATTGATTCTTTCAAATCGTTTATACTTAACTTCACCGAAAGTTTCTAAAACAAATTATCTACTTCACCTATTTTTCAAACCTTTACATTAGGTCAAAACTATTTTCCTCATCCTGGACTCCGACCACGTTTTCCAAAAAACATTTTTAATCGTCCATAAATTAAAACTTGTTTTATTTTATTGTCTCTGAATAAAATGTAATGCAATTGAATAGGTAGCAAATAAATATATTTTTTTAAAATCTTCTTCTTGCTGTTCCGCCATCAAAGTTTTATAAATACTCAGTTCTTCTTTTTTAAAAAAAACAAAATCACTCACTCTTGTCTCTTTCTTTTCCTCCGCTTCTTCAAAATTGTGAAAGTAGCACAGGCAGCTGCCACAGTTGTCACATTCTAACCTCAAACTGCTCGCAGCTACATATTCAAGATGGCTGCGCCGGAGAACATCGAGAGACATTTGTATCAAGTGTAAACAGCAAGGAGATACTTTTCCGGAGATATCTCAGGAACCAACTCTCCCGTGTGTTAGGAGACTCGCGTTTCGGGAGATATTTCGAACCGTGTAAAGCCGTCAGAGAGAGTTTATCTCCGTGACGTCATGAAGTTAGGAGACTTTGTCTCTTCGTGTAAACGCACCTTAAATTGCCAACCATTTTGACATACAATGCGCTTTTGACGACGCATGACCGGGGGCGGCATAGGTCACTCACGAATTTCATTGCATCAAAGGTAGAAAATATGATAGGAATCAAACGTATTTGTTATATTTCAGGAATTAATATCTCACCTACACGTTATGCTATACGTCATGCTAAACGTTATGCTATAAGGCCTACTAAAACGTATATTGTGTTGCATTCCTTGATTCATTTCTCAAGATTGTTCGTTTGCTTCAACATTCCCCCCTTGTTTTACAATCGCATTTCTTAATATTACTAATGATAAATATTAATAACTAAATACCTATTATTAATTACAAAATATTATTAACTAATTCAAAACTAAAGAAATAATAATTAATATTACTTATGTAATATCAATCATGATAACAGACGTGTCGGAAGCTAGTATGGTTCGTATGTTGAGGTGCAGCCCCAGATGGCGAAGAAAATACCGATTTTTACAATGCCTCGCTATTTAAGCTAGTAGAAGGAAACGTTCGCGCATTAGTATTTCCTCGTGGCCCACACAACAATAAACACCATATATTCCCAAAATGCATGCACTTTTAAATATATCTTTAGAACTCGTAAATATCACTTTTCCAATAAATGCAATCCTCTTCGGCATGTTTACACACGTGCTATAGGAGCAGACAATTAGAATAACGCGAGAAACAGGGTTAGTTTTGTGTCTGTCTCATGATGCTAATTTAAAAGTTTGTATTGTGTAAATGTCTTATTTTCGGAAATAAATGCCAATGTTTGTTTTAATCTGGATTCGTACTTCTTTAAATTATGTTTCTGTGTTATGTGATGGTTTCCCCAAATATATTTTAAAGTTAATTAATATTAAAATACAGTTAAATAAATATTAATTTTCTTCAAAAAGTATTGAAGAAAATAAATTTTGTATATTTTTGGTCAACTTTGGCTTAGGAAAAGTCAAACTTCATCACACAATCAGTTTCGTGATGAAGTACTTTACCGCGACAACTAGTGTTGTAAAGTACTTCATTACGACTCCAAGGCTGTAAAATAATGGCGAATACTACTAGAAATGTTTGTACGTCTTCTTTTGAAAAAAATCGTCTCCTTTGCTTCGTAACCTTCACTTTTTTATGCCAAAACGCGTACAGCTGCGTAAAATGACTTATATCACTATTGTTATTCAATGAAATTGTATTTCTTAGCATTGCCCAAAGCCTACTGGTTTTTTGGCCTTACCAGAGAAGTAAACTGTCGGGTATTTTTCCGAAATGGAATTAATGTGATTATACACACCAATCTTTAAATATACTATACTCACGCTCATCAAGGTTTCTTGAATTTTGGGAATTAATGCTTGTAATGCAGCATTTGCTGCTATTTCAATACCTAAATCACAGTGTATTTAAACTTTTTTACGAAGTAGATAAAATGTTCTAGGATATACGTATCGTAACGATGTAGGAACGATATGCGTATCGTAACATTATAAGAAACTGGTTACCAAACTCGTTCTAACGACCTCGTTTGGCAACTTTCCGACTCGAATTGTAATAAGATGCATTGCGACATATATCGTAAATATCTAATAATTATATTTTAAACAGTTTACTTAACAACTTATTATAAATTATGGTAACACACAACATTCCTTTGATTAGCTAATGCTTAAATCTTCCGAGCTTTCAGAAGCGTTTATAAGTAAACATATGATATATATATATTTCACTTTCTGGTTCTGTATTGTGAAGCAATTCGAAGTAGATTACTTACAGATATCGTTAAAATGTTTATTTAAAGCAAGATTTTCATGTCAGAATAAATTATAGGGCAAACATATTAATTACAGTCGGTCACAGTAATATTTGGGCAAATCCTCTTTCCTCTTCTTAACCTAACTTCAGGTGCATAGTGACTTATAATACACAAACTTTTTAAACATAAATATTTACACCTTTATTGCTAGTGATGGTCTCGAGTAGAACATTGAATGTTTAAAAAACACTAGTTGTGTATTCGAAAAGAAGTAATGTAACTCCACGTTAATATTCGGGCAAATCTGCGAGTTCTTCGTAATTGGAAATAATTTCCATCTTTGCTACGAGGTGGTGGGATTAAAATATCCATAATCATGAACAGAAATATCACAGTTTATGTTTAGTAACTGTTTTGACAGTAGAAGTAGCAGATCTAAAACAGATGGGCCGTAGAATGAAAACACTACGTTCAAGAAGCGACAATTGGTGATTGTTCTTCAAGCCAAGGGCCGCACTCAAAGAGAAATATGAGCCAAGGGCCGCACGCAAATGATAAATATTTGTAACGGTACTGTTAATGACAAAATACAGAAATACAAGAAAGACGACCGGATTGAATCTATACCACAGGGGGTCCAGTGAAGATCAGTAATAAGGAAGAGCGCGTGTTATTGCCACGGATGAAGAAAAATGCCAGGATCCTCGTATCCCGGAAGTTATCTGTCGAACTGCACACTTCAACTGGAACGTCCGCTCATCCTGAAACTGTGCACAGAGTGCTAAGAAATGTTGGATAGAACGGGCGAGTTGCTAGGAAAAAGTATTTCATCAGCAATGTAAGTAGGCAGACGATGTTGCAATTCGCAAAGCAGAATGTAGTCAAAGACGAAGAATGATAGAAAAGTATCGTATTTGCAGACGAGAATATTGAGGTGTTCATGTCCGGTGGTAGGAGAATAGTGAGGAGAAAGTGACATGATATATAACTTGTCTTAATAATAAGAATCTCTTTCCAACAGTAAAACATGGGAGTGAACACATGATTTGGGGCTCCGTAGCCGATAGTGGAGTGGGAGAAATTGCTGTTATTCAAGGTCCTATTGACAATGTGCCACATCCAAATATTCTCAAAAACAATTTGCACAGAAACGCAGAGGAACTGGAGATTAGAAATTGTTTTAAATTTTATCAAGACAACGAACCTAAACATAAGGCCCACGTTGCGAGGCAATGGCTTCTCTACAATTGGCCGCAGGTATTCGATACACCACTTCATACTTAAGCCCTATTGTGAATCATTGCCACGAATGATAAATTAGGATTCCCAAAGATAAAATTCGGTAAAAAAAGGGATTAGATGAAAGAATACGAGAAGAATGGTGAAAAATTGGGAGCAATTAAAACCAAAAATAGTAACTCAAATACCAAGAAGACTGAAGGAAGTGTAATAACAAAAGGGTCTAACTACAGAATATTAAGTTGCAGTTCAGTGCTAATTTATCACATTTTCCTGTGTTGCCCGAATATTAAATAAGCTGTAAAATTACGTATCATGTAAGATTTGGACAGTTTATGTACATTATTTTTCGTAATTTTATGGAAATATAATTTAATTTTGTTCAGCAATAATAAATTAACATTTGTATTTATTGTACTGACGTTTTTCCTTCCAATAATCATAAATACATTATAAAACGCGATAACTTTTATGTTTTTCCGAATATTAATGCGACTGTATACAATAATTAAAATTCAGATGTTCATAACGGTATGTAATATTTGTATCATATAACCTATTAACTGCGAGCTTTGTTCGGGGGAGCCAATTAGTTTTATCGCAAAAATAGTTACTGTCCAGTATAATCATAAAGGGATATATTGAATCTTGAAACAGTTGAAACATTTTCATGGAGTAAATTTCTGGTAACAAAAACATTGAATGTGAGTGACGGCTTGCACAACTACAACACTCTCTGTGTGAAGACGAGTCTCTGGTAAGATGTCGCCCAATAATCGAAAATCCAAAGCCCATTAGTGCAGCGAATAGATTGAATTTCCTGAAGCGGTCACCTGAAGCATGCTTCATAGAAACTCCTCCAAACGGTATAGAGCAATTTTTATAAGATTGAGCCAAAGTGACAGTTCGCTAAACAAGTGAACATCACTTGTAATTCAGAGAAGTATCCCTCAGCCACGGCAGCTGTGCAACCACGCCTCTTCGTGAAGGGTTTGTTTACGGCTCCCGCAAAGATATCACTATACAGAAGTCTTAGGAGTTTCGCTGAGATATAAGCACGTACGCGAGTCCAGGAAATATTGAAATTTAATGACGTTTGTGGAAAAATATCTTAACATGCTCTCATATTCAGTAAAGGAATACTGCCACGAATGTAAATAGAAAAATGATTTTTCGGGGGACGTTCAAATACCTTTTCTGGGTGTTTCATAGAGAATGGCTCATGCATTTATGTAGTGAAGAGAGTGGTTTATTTATATTCATTACACCTCGACTATCAAAACTTAGTTCTATGCTCTTAAAACTCAAATGTGACTTGTTCTATTGAATTGCTTTGCATGTCACTCATGTTCTGTACGTCAATGCATTCCTTAACCAGTATGCCTATTTTCGTCTCTTATTTCTTGGATGAATAATAAGCACATTCTTTATGTTCACTCTAACCGATTAAAACATTTAAACAGTGAACGCTCTCTTTTACTTTATTTTTATTATATATATATATATATATATATATATATATATATATATATATATATAAACGAATCACGGAACCACGAAACGCTCACGAACACAGCTTACATCACCTTACAATGCTGAAGACATGTGCACCGTCACCAGTATGCATTTCACATTCAATGCTTGGTTTTAAAACAAACATAATACGTATTACGTCAAAAATAAATTCAATGTAATGTTTATAAAAAATGAATATTTACAGAAGAGCACATCTCATTTTTACACAAGAGAGCAGAAGAACATGGCTCTGCACTTCCTAACTTCAATCATTTCTCGTGGCACACTATATTTTCGTCTGACGAGGACATCGCAAAAGGAAGCGTCGAAGCCATTTACAAGTTAGCCAACTGCAAACGAACGAATGGAGGAAGGGAAGCCTAACAGGCTTAAGGACATAACGACCACAGAACCTTAATTTGTGTTGCCAGCACTAGCTGTCAAAACGTCCCATTCTTATAAAAATCGCTCTATAAGTATGCCCCAGCTGCAATCGCCTTGCGTGTACGCCTGTTGCTGCACACCTACCAGCACACGAGGATCGCTGGGAAGGTGGCAGCGGCCGCCGCCGCCGCGCTCAGCCACCACCAGGGCACGAAGGGCGCGGCGCACGCCGCCGCCAGCGCCGCCAGCGACTGCGCCACGGCCGCCCACGCCGTCGCCGCTGCCGCCGCCCCCGCCGCCGACGCGTCGCCTCCGGCCCCGCCCCCGCCTCCGCACACCTCGCCCCGCGCTGCGAAACATAGAGCATAAAATAGGATAAAAGCACCAGTAGTGGCCAAAATTAAGAACGTTTTTTTATTCGTAGGTTAATTGATTGATGTTCAGTCGACTGATATAGTCATTATTCTCATTAGTCTAGTAAATAGTTTTGAAGCCTGGGGTGGCGGTGTTCCCCTCCCGTTGGATGGTGACATCCGGCGCCGCCCTACACGTTGGCTTGCTTGGGAAATCCCTATCCAAATATCTCTTTTCAGTAGATCAGGTTCCAGCCGTGACAAGCTTATCTCCCGACTGGTCTCTCGATGTGTGTGGTATTGTAGTGCAGATAAGAGTAACTCTGTGCGAATGTTAGGGGAGAGGATAGAGCAAGGAAGCGGAAGGCAGCGGGTACCCATCTTTCGGCCACCATTACTCTTCCATTACTTCTCACCAAGAATTCCAGTTCACTGTACGTCATCACGTGACCGCTCCCTTCTGTCAGTAACTTTGAAACGTGTAATTCTAAATTTCATGATATGCGACAGTTCACACATACGAGACGTGTCAATATGTATATAAACATATACATATACTTACTCATAAATATATACATACATATACGTATACTATATTGTCTGTGGGGGTAAATGTTTTCTGGGCTAATAAACCTGTTAAAATTAAATTTATACAGTTTTAATCCTTATTTTCCACTACTTTCGACCTGGAGGACGAAAAAATCTTGCTTTTGCTCTTTATCGATATTTTATTTTTTTCATATAATGAAAATTATTGCATCGACATAACTTCATTATCCTCTAAACACTTTAGAGAGTCTTTATGCAGTTTTTCAGATATATTTTATTCTCCTATAGCCTCGAAATCTTCACTAATAACTAAAAATCTTTGAAAAATGCAAGGAAATGAAAAAACAGTACATTTAACAAGGTTAGAACTAATATGAAAATTAAATATATAAAATAAAAGCACAGCCGTTTCGAATGAATTTCGGGCATTTTTATTTTGTTATTTGCATCTGACAGGTCAAAAAACAATCTATATTATTTTCACCGCTTCTCATTTCTAACACTGAAACGTTTTAAATTCAGAGATTAGCGATATTGATTTGAACAGGGAACTTTCGCTTCGTTTGAATGATATGTCTCGTTTTGGATTTTAACATAGCGTATAAAACAATGAAAAAGCGGAATTGATGGTGGAGTTGAACACATTGCCCTCCAAGATTCTTCAAAGAATTGCATCAATACATTACAATTCGTGTAGGTCAGCGTCGAATCTCCCCATCGAGCGAACACCTCCAAGGGCATAACATGAAAAACACGTACGTGACTGATGATTATAGTAGCTGACGCGCCCGGAATCTTCAATCAATCTAAACGTTTCGCAAATGTGGCAGTTAAACATTTGGGGGTGATAACAGTGGAGCACTTATGAGGGGTAGCGGTGTGATCCGCCCCGGGTGACACCTATTAGATTGATTGTTAGTGATTCCGTGCGCGTGAAGTACTGAGATCGGGAGGTCACTGGTCTTTCCCCGCTGAATGGCCAGATCCGATGGCCTACCGTCGGCTACCGGGGTTTTTCCTACCCAAATCTCCCACCAATGGGACACCGCCCCAGCCGGAACAAGTTCTAAGCCCCCGACCGGTCTCCCAGCATGTGTGGTAGTGTATTGCACGTTAGTGTAAGTGTGTGAGGAGAGGACAAGGAAGTGATAGGAAAGATCGGGCGTGGTCCATAGCCTATTTGTTTGGGTACTGATCCGGCATTCGTCTGGCGTTGATCGGAGAAACCACGGAAAACTACCGAACAGAGCAGCCGGCCGTTACAATTCTCTTCCAGACAGCGATTGAATTCGACCTAGTTGCCAAGCTAGTATTGAAAATCCTGACACCGTCGGGACTGGAACCTAGGACCTCCCGGTTAGAGGGACAGCAGTGATATCAGTTGATACACTGAGCCAATTCTCCCGGTACACCAATTAGAAACTTTTATATTTGAAAATATATAATTTTAATAATTTATTTAAAAATTATAATTTAATAAAACATATATTTTTAATTAGTTATACTTCGTTTTAGATTATTTATTTAAAAATTATATTTCAATTATTCGAATTACACAGTTTTTACTTTCTCATGTATATATATGGAAGTTATATACATATGTACGGAGTTATATGTGATGCTGCGCAAAAAAACGAGGTCAGCAAGGTCATTTTTGACAGAAAAGAAATCATTGACAGGCCCTGGTACCAAAAAATGTATAAATCCAGTTGCTAAATTAAGAACAAAATACTCCAACACGAACAACACTAGCACCCAAAATAGGCGTTCGATTTTTTCCAAACTAAATTAACCCCTGTCGATGTAGCCCTCCAAAACTTCTCCAAACGTTTTCTTAAAAATGTTGGTACTAATAGTGCTGTATGTACTCTATGAGATGTCATGAACGCCATATTGCTCTATTCTTTTTTGTTTTCAAAAATTACAAAAATGTAATTTTTTTTACTTGTCTGACACGTCGTTAATATTTATATTTGCGGCAATTTTTTCACAATATTTTATTTATTAGTACACGTGCTTTAAATAATGTGATATAAAATTTCTCGAAAACACCACAGTTTTCTGTGAAAACTAGCTCAAAAATCCGTATTTTCGGAAACGGCCAAACGCCATTTTCTGAAAAACGGCTCCAATTTTTTCTTCAAACATTTCGAACGGATTGTGCTAATTGTACTCTCGAATGTATCGTAAAGTTCATTTTAAGGTATTTTTTTCAAAAATTACACATATGTAATTTTGTTTTAAAATCTCTCATGCCGTAATATGCACAATTCCTAGAATTTGTAAACTCTATTGTATGTGTGAGTAAAAAGTGCTTCAAATTACTTCTAATGACGTTTTTCAAAAACTGAAAAATTTTCTGTGAAAAAGAGCTTCAGATTTCTAATTTACAGTAGCACTTAAGCGCCATTTTCGTAAAAACGATTCCAAATTTCCCCATAAAAATTGCCATTTATGATGAGGTTTTACAGTTCTTTAATATACTGAAAAATAATATTTTCTTTCTACAATTAAGAAACCGAAAAATTGAGAAAATAAAAAAAGTATACTTTTGGCGGCAATTGATGGCAGGTGGTGAGAGTATTTGGCAAGTCAGAATATCTAGCCCAGACCAAAGGAAATAGAAAACTAATACGGGAAAGTCTATGCCATTCTGTGACACCACTTCTTAAATATATTATTAATATATTGCATGTGCGAATTTACCTATATTTTTACAAAATAATACATCAACTATTCAGTACTGGAAATTTTTATATTTAATGTATGGGGTGATGCCATCAGTATTGCCCCGGGTGACACCAACTGTCGCTACGCCTCTGGGCGCAGGCTGCGTGCGTACCGACGAGGCGCAGCGCGAGGTGCGGCGCCGCCAGGAAGGCGCTGCCGGCGGCGGCGCGGGCGGCGAGCACGGCCCCCAGGTGCGCGGCGGGCGGCAGCGTGGCCACGGCGCCCGCCAGCCCCGCGCCCAGCGCTCCCAGCAGCGCCCACAGGCGCCCCCACCTGCAACACCCCACGTCACGCACCCGCGTCCTCTTGCTCTTGCGCAATGCGCCCGCACTTCTTTCGTTCACTTTTAATGTAATGCCTTTGTCATAAGAAGAAGAAGAAGAAGAAAAAAAACCAAAAGCACCTGCAAAACTGTATGTGTAGTGTGGGGGAGAGGTAGTAGTAGTAGTATGAGGAACCGTGCGTGGTCTACCACACCACACAATACCTTGTTCTACCAGGGGGAATTCACCCCCAGGGTGGGCACCTAAGTTTTTCGCCTATATCCGCACAACACACCCCCTCGGCGCTGACAGTCCCACCAGAACGCAGTTTTCCTTTACGGTAACATTCCCATTCAATGCTTGGTTTGGGCTGTCCTGTCAGCTTAGATGCACGATGGCCTCCAAGATGGCAGGCTTTCCAGACCGGAGCCAGATTCGAAACAATGCGCTGGGACAAGTCCTCTATACGCAGAGTACCGGGCCACTACCACGCAAAGCCAAGAGTTTAACTCGCGGCCACCCGAGCTAAGACCCAGGCGGCCCTTTCCGTCTCCTCACTGCAATAACCTTTATTATACGTAGATACGCGATACCTTTATTCTATGTAGATACGCGATACCTAAGCAGCCTGACCGAGGGCTTCATGGTCGCCGTCTAGACTTTTATATGTTACCGGGCGAACTCGGCAACACGGAACTTAGCATTGCCTAATCACTGCCTCCACCTTGAAGTTAACGACGTGACTGTCGCCGTGAAACTCAGGGTCCGGGTGGTCGTTTACAAGTCTCCACCAGAAACCATGCCCGCTTCCGCGGCCATGATTCCCCTCTGCGAGGATGGGAAAGAGGTATAACAGCGCGCGCTTTCTTCAGCCCCAGCATCTCTTTAATCGTACATTTTTGTAACCGCGGACCACTTTGTCAAACCCCAATAGCTCGCGGACTGCACATACTCCAACTTACTTTTTATTGAATATTTGAAATTCTAAATTACAATTCAATAACTTCATTAGTACTACGTCAAAACGAGCTTGGGATCCACGTACAATAAAATAGCAAAGAAACACTATAAGACAATTTTATTTACGAAGACAATAAATACGAATACAACAGAGACAATAAATGCGAATACAAGAACAGTTCAAGAAAGGCCAGTCAGTGCGATTTTGGGGCTTGTATTTTCGACACCAGCTTCAATGCCAAAAAATCCATGATTGTTTATTTTCGGTAGACAAATACTGTAGAGGCCATTCGAGCCGCATGAGATAGCTTTATGGGCCGGGAATTGCAGACCCATGGCGTACATAGTTGAATCAAGAATAAAGGTACCAACGAGCGTGGTTGACAATTGTTGAAAATTAGAAAGTTTCGCTGCCGAGTAATAGAAAACTGATTTGCATCAGAAGTACATATTTCATATGAAGTGTTGCTGACAAAATAACCCACACCTCCAGCCCTACACCTACCGCAACTAGCAAAAGAAGAAGTCAAAAAAATCGTGCGCACAGTGAATTACTAATAAAAAATTAACGGAATTAATAATTTTCTTTGATGTACTTATCGATATGAAATTTTCTGGTCATATGCTGAAATTGTTGGAAATGACAAAATGAGAACGGCTTATTCCCTTCAATTATCACCATCCTCATGAAAAAGATGCAACGAACAAAGTACCTCAATCCGCCAATAAACGTGGCCTCCAATTAGAGATTATAACCATCCCCTGATTAGTTTTGTGAACTAGGTAGGGTCCTGGTTATTCTTTGTGCGGAACTGTGACTTGTGCTATGTATTTGGACATATCCTGGCATTTTGACAACTGGTTTTTGGATATAGCTTTCTGTACTAAATATCCGTATATTGGCAAAGTGATACAGACTTGGATACGGAATATTGTAAATTTTGCGTAATGAACTTTGTTATTGTTACTACTTGCGACATTTCACTTCACCTATTGTTTAAAAATCTCATTATCTCCCAAATTGCCACACATGACGCAAAATATGCCGATATAAAATATTTTCTTTATACTTTCACCGTTCCAGGAATGTAATTTTGGGGTTTGAGGGACTAGCACGTTTAATAGTACGCCTTTAAGAAGAAATTAATATAAATCACACGGTGAGCATGGCAAATTACGGTGAGCATGAAGACCAGCGCGTCAATTCCTTGACATCCCTCTGTCGTTGATTGATTGTTAGTGATTCCGGCGCGTCAATAGCTAAGGTCAGTTGTCCCGTAAGTGTAGTTCGTGTTTTTTCTCGAGATGTGGCGGTGATCTTCCCCCGCTCGATGGCGAGATTCGGCGCCGACCTATCGTCGGCTAGCGGGGTTTTCCCCAACCAGGTGTCTTCCACGATCGGAGCACTACCCGAGCCCGGAGTTCTAAACTCCCAACCGGTCTTCCGGCATGTGTTGTACTGAAATGCATGTTAGTGTGTGTGTGTGTGTAAGTAAGGGATGAAGATAGGACAAGGAAGAGGACGGAAATATTGCGCGCGGTCCGTGGCCCGTTTGTTAGGGTACTGCTCCGGCATTCGTCTGGTGTTGATCGGAGAAACCACGGAAAACTACCGATCAGAGCAGCCGGCCCCTAAGATTCTTCTCCAAGCAGCGACTAGCTGACAAGTAGTGTCGAAAATCCACGCCACATCTTTCTGAAGCTGCAGTGATAACTGAATGATGAATACAAATTCCAACAAAATGAGGTTAGCAACATTTAAAAACTAGACATTTTCGCTCCTGAGGTATAGAAAACGTATCAGATTTGGTAAACGAACTACAGATGTGATTTTTTTGGTACTGCTAACCCTAAAATAGTAACCCATACTCCTGACTCTACTCCCACCACTACTAACAATTCTTAACAACTCTTACAGAGAGGTCGCAAACAGAATTGAGTGTGCGTGGTAGTTGGCACCAACTGTAGGCGGTGCGGCTTTATCATGAGAGATTTCTTCTGAACTAGTTGTACAGTTTCTACGGAAAACACAGTTCTTGGATTGCTACGTAAGAACGTAGTGCGTGCATGCTTCACTGTTTCTTCCTCGACCATCGACCAGCCGGTTGATTTTTCTTTGCAAATGCATCTCGTCGCAATGGTTTTATAATACCACTTTAAAATCAAGTAACCAATAGTGTGTCGGGTCACAAATCTTGAAAGGTACTGACGTAGAACAATTAAGAAAGCTTTGGTGGAATTAAATTCTAGAACGCGGAACACTTCGTGCTTTTGTGTTGAATGCCGTTTAAAGTTCCAATCAGTTCAAAGGATATTCAGTTTACAAGCAAAGTAGTATGAAATATGCATTTATTGTACCTAATCTAACTTATGTAATGAGAAGTGTCTTATGTGAATTTTGTTGTGGCATACCGAGCGTCGAAAATTGATATGCTCTACTTCGCCATGCACGTTGGCTGAGGTCTATCTCTGCGAGAAGAAAATGGACCGGACAGCTGTTCCCAGCGAAGGTGCGTAAGGACGCGCATGCAATGTTGTAAAATGCGTAGAAGAGAAGAGACTTAATTTTATTATTAAAGACACAAAATTTCTGTAGCATTCACTAAGAGCTTTTCTTTTTTCAAAGATTCTATCGGCATGTGTTTTTTAATTTACTTCATTCTTAGGGAAACGACTTTATTTAATTTAAAAAAATGTCATTGCCACTTTCAGTCTCTCTGGTCTAGCATTCACGCACGTTACTCGAAAATTAAGCCTTTAGTGTTTTCGTTTTTTCCTCAATTTAAGTCATTCAGAAGTTTTGTAGTGTTGTGGCCTAACTGATTCTGAGAATGGACAACGGTCATCACTCCCGTTTCGACGAATAGGCTCCCAGACTTTCTGAATTATTGTGTACTCTCGTCATCGTATAAAATAACCTCCCTCTGGTGCCCTATATAGGAAACGTTGATAAACAAGGCGTTTATTTGCGTTATTTACTGTTGTCAAGACAAAAGTTTCCCCTTTCTAACAGCTGCCGTCTTCTGAGAAGACCAGAAGGAAGTGCCATCCCGGCAGCCTAGCAAGGCAAGCTACTCTGTGGATCTTGGTGTTTACTGGAATGCAATTTGAAATTGT
Source organism: Gryllus longicercus (assembly GCA_038098605.1). NCBI lineage: Eukaryota > Metazoa > Arthropoda > Insecta > Orthoptera > Gryllidae > Gryllus > Gryllus longicercus. Next base: position 409,395 of record JAZDUA010000771.1, on the reverse strand, counting down.
TTCCTTGATTTGCTGAGAGAGTAGTCTTTCATTCGCAAATAGGCTATCAGAGTAAAGGTGTGGTGAAAGTTAATATGAATATGTATCCTCTTTTGTTTTTTTAATACGTGAATCCTTTATGGACATGCAGGTATTGCTCAGCGGTTTGGCGGCCAGTATTAGAATTTTTCATTTTATTCATTTTCACGACCCCATAGGACAGTACCACATTGTCTGATATACTTTAACATGAAATGCTGTCACCAGAAATCTTTTTCAACCATCCGTGTTTGACAGTTATCATTTGACATCTATCCTTAAGGATAGATGGGAAAATTAAAATACTTGAAAACAGATTAGCAAGAACAGACAGGAACTAGCAGAGGGCGCTATAGGAGTATCTTCATCTACATTGAATAAATCTACATTCATACTACTTAGGAAATTTTAGGAATGTTGTAGAATGTTTACTAATGCGATAACTTTCTTCAATAATAATTCTTTTGTACCTTACTTTAAAAAGGTATATACTGTTTGGCGAAATTAGAAAGACTATTCAACTCGTGAAATTGAAACCAAGTGTTTAACTATAAATACAAAATGTCCCAATCAGGGCGACCCCTAAAAGTTTATCGCTTTTTCTATTCGAGTTTTCTTACCGCTTCTCCGTTCAGACCAATCATAAAATGTGGCTCATCTGACTTAGGAGGCGGTATACATAGATCACTGTGTCGATGTCTAATAAACCGCTTATGTACTATAACATAACCTCTTTGATTTTAACATAGATTTAAGTTATTTTCAATATTTGGCGCATTTTGGAACTCTTTTGGACATAATTTCATTCGTGTAATTGTCTTATTAAATACCACTCGAGCTTTGGAATTTTAAGATAAATCCTCTCTTCGCTTCGCGAGTCCGGGATTTATCGAAAATTTCCAAAGAACTCTACGATAATGATTCATTATTTTTCTTTGTGATATAATTTCGTTCAATTTTCTCAAGCGTAGGAAACGAAATAACAATGACATTTTGTTTAAACATTTCCAATTTCATCCCTGATAAAGTTCATCGAGCATTTTGAAGGAGAAAGACTTTGTGTGTGTGTGTGTATATATATATATATATACACACACACACAAACACACACACACACACACACACACACACACATATATATATATATATATATATATATATATATATAATTTCTAGGATTTATTTTCCAGTAAATACTTACCTTTGAGCGAGGAAAGACCACAGATATATTCCGACGATCGCGCTGATACAGAACGTGAAATGCACGACGTACGGCTTCCAGCCATCGGCGCACACCCAGTTCAACTGAAAGCAAATGGAAGTTATTCAATTACAATATCTATACTATTCGCAGATCATTTTTCGAGTATAATAGGAATGAAGTAATTTATGTTAGTTTGTGGCAGATTTAATCGAATACTCTCATAGATCATTTGATTTTAGTAATCACCAAAAACGTTACCATGATATCGCGCAAAAGAGCACTACGAGAAGAATGGAATTAAGAATGGGTAACATAAAAGTATGGAGCGCTGCATGTTGGGGCGCCGATTTCACAGTTATAAGAAGAACGTACCAATCTTTACGTAGATCCAAAATAAATTATGGTTGAGTATTGTACGTCCCTGCCGATAAAAATATTAAGAAAGAAAACCAATCAACAATTCAAATGACAGCTTAATCTGTAGTGTCTTCAGAACTAGCCGTGCTAACTTTTCTGTGTGAAACTCACTTAACGCTCTTAGAAAAACGCACAAGAAATTCTACTTTTGGGTACAAAACTAAAGTGGCAAGCAACAACTCAAGTAAATTTAACTAGTTCTTCAAAATATTCAGAAATATAATAAGTTTCTAAGCTTTAAAAAGAAATATTTACAAATCCCTCGACTGTAAGAAAAATTGGTATTCTAAATAAATTAATGAAATGATTCCCACTTTCAAATTATTAAAAACTCCTAAGAATTCTCCTTGGATAATGAATGACACCGAGGTAGCAACATCACATTCCAATACGGTACAGCTGACGTACTTGCGATGTTGCTACCTCGGTGTTATTAATATGGAGATAACCCAATGCAAAGAAATCACCACCCCTTTAATACTTCATAAAAATAATACAAAAGAAGGTTAGAGAAAAGGCGTCCAAAGAATGAAACGGCCTCAGTAGCTGCAAATTAAGAACAATTCGACAATGTTGATTGAGATGTAGAACAGGACACACTAATTTAACTTATGCACACCTTATTTCCAGGGCAAAGACAAGTCGATGTGATAAATGTCAAACGAATTATATCGTTCAACATATCTGTGGGTGCCCGGAGCATGGAAACATAAAACGAAGCTTGCGGCAACGAGATATACCACAAGAGATATTAAGAGACAAACATAGTGCATCAGCTTCATTGTGAATTAAAAAGTAATAAATTTATTTAACTCAATATAATATTGTTAAAATAATGTAAGAGACGCTTACTTAACTATTCGAAGTTGTTGAAATTTTCTTTTGTTTTTTTATCTTTTTTGAAACTATAATTGCACGTAATACTCGTAACAGTGAACTATTGCATTTGGTAACTTATTATGACCGGAGATTTTTGTAAATAATACTGCTAAATAAGTGTGTATTGTGTTATATATTTGCATCATTGCAATTGGAAATAACGTGAAATGTAAATGTTGCCGATTTCTAAAACTTGTATTGGGGTCGCTAATAAACAGTAATAATTGATATCGCCATTTTCTTTTAAATAAAAAAAAGCATTATATCACTACACCGCATTCCTCTTCATGAACTTTCTAATCCATCTAAAAATTTGATATTTCCTTTTAAAAATTCAAGAATGGTTCTCTGTAAATACGAGTATAACGAATTATTACTATACGCCCAACTACATGTTCCGCTACGTAAAATATTAATTTCAGTACCTTTAACCGATTAGAATATATTGGGGGTGGACACCAACTGTTTTGATGGGATGCTTGTATACAATATAGTACTTTGGCTCTGGATTGATCGAATAACAAATAATTAATAAATACCATTCAAACACGTAAAAGTTCCTAAACCGGTAAATGTATAAAAATCGTGGAATCGAAAATATAAATTTTAAATACTAAATTAAAACACTGTCTTATTCTAAATAAAATTGAATACACTTTCGCAAAACAAGTTTTCGTTATCAGTATACCGGTATATTGAAAGAAAATTACTGGTATTTTGAAAAAAAAATCCCTACAGTAGCATTTAATTCACCATCGAAGAATTTACAAATAAAACATGTGATTTCATTAAAAACGCTCAATAATTCTTCGAGTTTAGGAAAGATGCGTAAAATCGTGTCCCCGGCTCGCAAAGATCTGCATAAATCACTGCTCCGCCCGCAGAGGGCACAGGAAGCGCGGGCAATGGGACTTGATTGCCGGAACCGCGGCGTGTGTGAGCCTGGGCTGAGGCCAAGTTCATGGAAAGGAGGCGAACGGGGCGAGCAGGGTCGCGCGTGGCATACTGCTGTTATTAGCAAATGGAATAACTACTGCGCGGTCGTTAACACGGGAAGACTTAGCGTGTTTTGCTCTAGAATAGGATAGCATCTTCCTCGCTTGTTGTGGCGACTGATGTATGGGGATGAATGAATGTTAGCATCAATGCTTAACAAGTACTTGACACAAATTTCATTACATGATGGTATGTTGATAAATTAGCCAATTGCCCCAAGCCCAAATGATCCCACCGTGTTTTACATTTTTAGCCACTATGATGCTAGGCGAAGTCCGAGAAATTATATTTTTGACTAAGAGTAATTGTCACGCATCTCACACCATGAGGGGTGAATAATAAGTGATGCTATAACAGCACAAACATTATCGCATTAGTTTAAAGTTTTCCAAATTTCGAAAATTCAGAGAGTTGAATGAAAATGAGACCTGCGTCATCCTTCCAAAAAATGCTCGTTTTTCAAAACATTGTCCATGGCCTTTTTTAAAGATCTGATTTTTATATAAGTGTTTGTTTAAGATTCAAATCTCTATCTTAAAAATTGTAGTTTTGCAATGTTACCCTTTTGTAATTTTCAAAAATACGATTACACTTCGCTGGAACACACACACATATATACACACACACACACACACACACACACATATATATATATATATATATATATATATATATATATATATATATATATATACGCACACACACACACACATATATATATATTGTGACGTACCTGATTGTCGGTACTTTCCACTGCAAATATCAAGGTTATAAAGGACGGGTGTCTTACTCGTGAATGGGTCTTCAGAGGGAATTGATAATACATTGGTAAATCAAAGTAATAAATTAGTATAAACACAAATACAATTTATTCATGAATCACGTCTAATACACCTGATTAAATACATAAAACCTCGATGTCTTGGTACCAAGATTCTAGTTACCATATAATCTTATCATACCTGGGGCCCCATTAAGTAATTCGACTGTCGCAGCTGCTCGCCCTCGGCGACGGCGACTGTTGTGACCTTCACCGCAGCTCGGCGTCCCCAGGCGGTTGGTGACGCAGACACGTGCCTCGCCGGTCTGCAGTGACGGCGACGAGAATTCCTCGGACGCAATCCGGGATGTTTCCGCTCTCAGTTCCACACATACACACTCACAGCATCTCCTGGATGTCCATTTCGTTCTATCATGTACTTGGATGACGTCGCAGCACTCTTTCTCAGTTCATTTCTGCTCCCCTCTTGCAACCGTCGAGCACGTGGTTACACTCCGTGCCGGCATCCATTACATTACCCACTATTCTATTGTTCTTTCCACTGCATTCCTTATCACGAACGCAATTTAGAGTATCTACGGGCTAATCTCTCCCGACTTCCGCGTCACCGGCTTCTAATCAGCGATTCTATAAACCTAACACTGTTTCACGTTCTTCGTCTTTGGTAATGTCCTGCTCTGCTTACAGCTAACCGTCTTTTTCCGGCCACTTTCTTACGCTCGCTCTCAGCAACTGTCCTCAACGGCCGTCTCCCGGCTACTGCTTTCAACCGTCGCGCTCGACTCGTAACGGCCGAAATCCCCCTCTCTCTCGCTAGGCCACGGCGGAGGCAGCGTCCACTCTTCCCCCCACCGTTTGTCCTCGCACCTGCCGCTATGCCGCGCAGTTCAAAATGAGTAGTAATTATACTCCTGTACTTCTTGTCTTTAATTACGTATGGAAACGCTTCCGCGTTTCAATATATACGCACACACACACACACACACACACACACACACACATATATATATATATATATACATATATTTTAAACAATTATTTTCTTAAAAACGTCTCCACTTTTTAAAAAATTTTCTCTTTAAAAAGTTTCTTAGAAAAGTGGAGACGTTTTTAAGAAAATAATTGTTTAAAACTTGCCTACATTTGACGCAAAATTACCCGAACCCGAAACTTTTATTTTCGAAAATAGGACACGAAGTATAAGTTCTTTCAACAACAGATTTTATTAAGGAAAAAAATTGTATCTTCAATATTGTATTTGTATGTAGCTGCCGCAAAAATTTTGAACTTGGATGGAAAATTGAGAAAATGTCAAAAATGTCTTTAGGCGGTTATAGATGGCAGCTAGGAAGAGGAGGGGGCAAAATCGTCAAGCTTGCCCAGACTGACGAGATTAGATAACTAACTAGTACGACAGAGTCTGTCATTCTGTCGCACCATTTGTTTCTAAAATATTTAATACTACTTTGTTATTTGTTCACGGCAGTTCTCCATTTTCTTCGCGAACCACGAAACTAACGTACAAAGACACCTTCATATTTGGAAATTAAGAAGAAATTTAAATCGATAAGACTGTATTATAAGCTATGAGTACTGTAAAATAATATTGTGGAAAAATACGACAGCAGTTCAACAAATTAATCGTTTTTTTGTGGCTCATTAACCTGATTAATATGAATCTTTAATTCGTACACAGTTTCCCGTATATCTGTTGTTTACTGATTGTTTTTTGATATTGCTGTTTCCTACACAGATGTCTCAGTATAAATGAAACAAGCTACTAGGCTATATAGGAGAGATACGCGAAATCTCTTTACCGAACACCAGTGCATGATAAATTTACTATCAATCAGGACAAAAAATACTGTTGAAACTTAGTTATATATTGATTGGCAAAAAGTTATCATCGTCAACTCACCCTACACGTCGTGCAAGAATGTAACATTTATTCTGAGACAACCTCTATAAGCGATAACATTGAATAATTTCTTCTTCCTGTGATTGAAACATTCACGAGATAAAGATTTTTTTATCAGACGAGTCAAAATGCGTCGCGCTACTTGTCTGCTTGGAAAGCTTTGCATGGCGTCTCCAGCGGATATTTTCACATTTTTATTTGTGCTATTCAAGTTCATAATAAAAAAATTAAACATATTATAGTTGCCTATCTCGTTCATTTTCGGGCGTCGAATTTTACGAATATGTATCGATATATTTTGTATAAAATGGTTGTTTCATTACAAAATTAAATTTAATTATCGTCATTCGATGAATAATGTAACGATTCATGTTTTACCAGCAAGGCAGTATAGCAATTCAGTGTTTTCTCACTGAAAGTGCTTTGAAATTTCCCAAAACACGTTTCTTCCAAAATTCACCCAGAATAATCTACAAATCTCTGACTAAAAATAGTCTCAATCGCCTCGTCCTGTCGAGAAGACTATTAGCATGAACTATTGATCACCTCATAAAAGCCATCCTCACCTTCTGCCTAAAACGTCTCTCTCCCAATGGTGGACCGAAAGAGGTTCATCTGTAAGGGACGGACGTATGGACAAGCGCAGGTTACCCGATTACCAGTACCTTTTACCCAATACAATTTATTTATATATTTGTTTACGTCAAAAACGGTTAAAGACTGTGTGTGACGCGCTATGGGAGAGGAGGTTAATTTGAAGTTATATTTATGCCCAGAAGCAAAACAAGGGGCCATCTCAGCATTTGCTCCAGGATCAGGGAAACTGGACGAAAACATGATCGACAGGGAGGTCATTGACTCAGAAGCTTAAGTTCAATACTTGTTACAGGTTCTTTAGAATATTATACAATCCAAATGGTATATAATACATTCAACGTCAATGTTAAAATTAATATTACTCTCCTTTTGGATGCTCAGTGTAATATATAATTGCACAGAAACAGTTTTGCAGCAGAAAAGATTTTACTTGGGACTTAAACTATTGTATCGAATTTAATAGTTTAATGTCATCTGGCAAGGTGTTGTAAAATAGTGTACATGTATTGTTTGTGAATTTTTTGTAGTGAACTGTTGACACTGTCACCTGATGAATATGATTACAATGTCGAGTGGTGTTGTTATAGATATCAGCGTTTGCTGAAAATATATTCCCGCCCTTAAGTATGTCATTTTTAACAAAATCCACTGATTCATATATGATGAGACAAGGTAATGGTAAAATACCTAGATTAATGAAGAGAGGCTTACAAATATCACGCGGGTGGGATTTGATTTTTATTCGTATAAATATTTTTTGTAATCGAAAAGTCTGGGAGCTATAAGATGTATTTCCCCAGAATATTATGCCATATCTCAGGCGGGAATGAACATTCGCAAAATTTACACATCAAGCAGTGTGTAGGCTGACTGAATTTGAAAGAATTCTGAAAGCGTAGCATAAAGAACCTAATTTAGTGTTCAATTCATTTAAATTGACGCTCAATTTAAAGTTTTACTGAATTGAAAGAATTAAAACTTTTGTTACCTTCACATCAGTCAATGGCACATCGTTTATTTTCAGTGAAGTGCAGGGCTGGTTTTTTGAAATGGAAAACTGCATTGAAACAAGAGATTTATAAATAAATCTCGCGAGTTTCACGGTGAGGTACCTCGACCTATTTTGTTCTAAATTTATCATAAGTTATATTGATTTTGTCTCCGATAATTTTAAACCTCTTCATTTCTCATATTCTCGGTGCCTTGCCACAAAACGTTCACTGGGGCACTATTAGGACATTTGGGCCGATTTTTCACCTCTTGAAAAAATAATTTTGCTCCGCAGTATCATCATTTGAGAATATTAATGTGAGCTAAGATTCATTTGTGCATTATTATATAGTGCTCACAAGAATTCATTATGCAGAATTTTTTTTCCTCGTATCAATAGGCGGTAAATAATAGTGCTAGTCCCATTTCGGCGTACTATGTATTTTCGAAAATTGCAAAAAGATAACAATTCAAAACAACAAAATTGAATATAGATATTTTTGCCTAAAACAAAATCTGTTATAAAAATAAGCCATTTACAAAAAGTCAAGTACAATCTTTTGAAAAAAAACAATCGTTTTGTGTAATTTGTCCTCGAAATTTATGCAATTTCTAAAAAGTCTCTTGTTTTCAAAAGTTGTTCCATATTTTTTCTTTAAATTTTCTTCTCGTGTATCAATGGACTGTAAACAATGATGCTAGTCCCATTTTAGGCGAACTCTTCGTATTTTGGAAAATTGCAAAAAATTAATATTTCCAAAGTTCAAAATTGAAGATAAAGATTTTGGCCTTAAACAAATCCGGTTCTGAAACATCAGCTCTTTAAAAAAGGTCACTTATAATATAAAAAAAGAGTATTTTTCACGTAATTTCTGGTTGAAATTAATGCAAATTATAATAATGAACATTTTCTCAAAAAATGCTCCATTTTCTTCTTCAAATTTTTTCTGTGTATAAAACAAGGGACGATTATGAGAGTGGTGTTGTTCTTACTTTCGTTGATCTAACTGCATTTTAGAAAACTCAATGATGAAAATATTGGGTTGAGACAATTCGATTTTTTAGCGTTGGCCCGTGTTGGAAAGGCAGACCGTTTGTCTGGCTTGAGGTAAGGCGCTCGAACGACACGGAGGACGTGAGTTGGAGTCTCGGGGCGGAATAACATTTTCCTGATTGAAAACCCTTTTGTGATTTCATGTAGTATTACAATATGTGGAGCGTATAGAAATAATGTCAGACAGTATGTGCTGTTGCAACACCACTAGTTTTACTATTTACCCGCATCATCTGTCCTGCTGGTTTTCTCATGTGCGCGGGGTCTGTCCTTTGTGCGGCGGCGTGCACGGCACGGGCCGCGCATTTCCTTCAGCTAATTTCTGGTCATTTGCGGCGCTGTCGAGGCGCGCTTGGCGTGAGTGGGCGGGGCAGCGGGCGAGGCCCAACGGCACGCGACGTCCAGTTCGCGGCTCGGCGCTGCGCGGCAGCGGCCCCTGACGGGACGCCCTGCGCCACCCACCACTTCCTCCCGCGGCCCACTCCAGCTGGGCTGGCCACGGGGGCTCCGCTTCCTCTGGCGCTCTTCCCATTCCAGATGGGCTCCGGGCTCCACGCAGGAGAGCAGATCAGCTCCCAACCTCCGTCCTTTTGCCTCGTTGATCGGTTTTGTTTAAATGTCACAATTATCATCTCTACTTAATTGTAATACGCTAATGATATGTGACAGTATTTTCGCAAATTATAAGAAACCATTGACATAAAACCCTTTGTTAGTCCGGAACCTTTGTATGCCTCGGAGCCTGGTAGATGGAAACGTAATCTAATATCTTCCATCAGAGGAGATTCATTTGTCAGAGCATTCGCTAATCTAGACGGAGTGTATTTTGAGGGACGCTGCATTTTCAGGTAGGTAGCCTGCATTCTTTCGATGATTTGTTAGTCCTTTTTTCAAATACGACCTTATTGCCTCAATTCCATACGTCATTATCAGGAGTAGTTTCGCGTGAAAAAGGCTCATTTCCGTTTGGACAGGCTCTTAATATTCCTCATTTGGTTTATTGCAATTATTGCTGCAGCTGCTCTCTCTGTAACATGGTAGCTGATGGTCAGTCCGGTTGTCTGTAATGCGTGGGTGTTTGTACATCCATAAGTTTTAAATATTTAATTTCCCAATGCTATTTTCTCGCTTCTATTTATTTACCTCCTTTTAAAAACATGTAGTATATATTTTATAACAGAAAGAGGGTATTCTCCTTCCCCTATACAGGATGTCCAGAGGGAAAAAGTCGAAAATTCGAAAAAAGCTCTTAAGACAATTTTAAGCACATTTTGTCTAATAAACTCCTTTTATATTCCGAATGTCTGAGCCGCAATAAGCGCTCAAAAGTTAGTTTGAAAAAATAATTTCTATGCAAAAAATTGACATTTAAACACATAAAAAATAACATATAAACTGACATAAAATTTCAGAAACATATAAACCCTCCGGAAACATGTAAACTGTTTTTGCAGTAAAATCTGTCTTAGCGGGAATCGATCGAGACCCCAAAAATTCCGGTTTAGGTAGTTTTCCGTTTTATTCGATTTCCGTTCTGGTCGAGGGGTGATGATTTTCAATACGAGGCAGGGAGACGCGTGATTAGAAGCCATGCTCGTACACCTTTCCCCGCCCAGTGTCTGGAAAGAAGTAATTCCACTACGGCCTACGCCTTGAGAGACAAGGGACAAAGTCGAATTCTACTCTGACAGCTGAAGCTCCTCTCCTTCAATGTCCGGCTGTCACGACTAAATCGCGTGTCGTAGGGATAGAGAATTTAAAACAACCTTGCAAATGTATTTATTTCATTAAGAACATCTCGCGTCTCTCCACCAATTGCATTAAATTCTCAGAAATTCCCTTTTTATAAAGATTTTGATTCCTGCAGGACATGAAAAACAGTTGTTTCTACGTTGGAGAGATTCCGTATGTAAAATGTCATTTGACTTAACGGACCAGAGAAATATTTCGGTTATAACAGGTTTCCAGCTTGTACAGGTTCCAATTTAGACAGAATTTACTGTATTTACAAAAGAGATGTATATATTTGTTTAGAAAGAAAAAATTACATTTTTATGAACGTTTCAGTTAGTACCATAATATAATCAGTGAGGGTATTTACTCACATTGTCTTTAATACTAAATTGAGACCTGATTAGTCAGTTTCTTTGCTCGATTCTTGGAAGGGATTTTCCTTGAAAAATTGAATGGGTATCCCTATTTTACTGTGGTAATGTTGATGAGGTGTTGTTGACATAGTTAAATGATGAAATAATTGAAGTCATTTCCGGAGATGACTTCAATTATTTCATCATCCCTATTTTAAATGACCTGTTGTACTCTTTAGTCTTCAGATGCCCGCAGATAATGTAGATTCCTTTTCCCCGAGGGGAAGTTTCCTACAGTCTCTGATGTGGTACTTTGTGGCAGTTGGTCAAGATATAGATATGCTCTCTGTTCGGCTGATTTTAGAAACCCTGATGATAGTCTTTTTTCTCTGGTGGTTTTCTTTCCTTCTTCCTTTTCTGTAAGAGACTATCGTGAAAACTTCAGTGGTGGGTATCCCTTCTATGTGCTCCCCCACTTTTACATCTTTAGGTTGTCCGTGTTTTAGTTGTTGCTGCTACTGTTGCTGGGAATTCCGCTTGCATTCAGTTGCTGGGTCTTCATCGCAGTTTTCGTGATTTTTGGACCTTATTCTTTATCTCGTGCCTTTTCATTGGTATCAGTTAGAAAGGCGGTAGCATACGTTATTAAGTCCCGATTCTGAATTTGTGTGTGTTCAAATGGGCTGGAGGCGTTGCGCTTAGCTTCTGGTAGAGTAGAAGAAGAAAAATAAAACATTGCATTTTCTGGAGATTTATGATAAAAATCTACCATTTCCCCCTTCCCTTGCACCTGAAATGTTTAAAAATGTTCCTTTTTCCCTATAGACCGCTTTACAGTATCCCTTGAACGGGATTGGCAACGCCAATGAGGATGTAAAAAAAGTTTCATGTCACACAGGCATTCACAACGGTAAGGGAACTCAAAGCAGAACGGAAACACGAACGCGAAATATTGCTTGGGATCGCAAAAGCTCTCGACCAATGAGAGTGCAGCACATGGCCGCGATTTTTTCCAGCTGATCGCGTGCGTAACAATGGATTGGAAAAATCCATGCTCTAACTTAAATATCGCTATTTATGTTGGAGCTATGGATATATAGGTTACTGCGTGGATCTGCGACGAACGTACGGATATAAAAGAACACAAAAGCAATGCTATTGAACTGAAATTGATTTTTTTTAAAAACACTCTTAGTCTCTGAAACTAGGAATATAATTAGATAAATATGTTAAAAAAAGAGGGAAAGAGAAATAATTAGCTAGTAAATAGGATAATTAGCTAGTAAATAGGATAATTAGCTAGTAAATAGCAAGTAAATGAATGGTGTTAGATAAACAGGGATGACACCAAGAACGCACACACAAATAAATTACAGGAACGCAACGTGAATATACACTTCACCACCTCCGACGTATTAGCAACGAGGATTGATTCACCCTATATACTGGCTTCGCATGCCGCTTATTCTGTCCCGGTATAGCCTGATGTTAATTTTCCGAATGCTCCAGCGGGTAGGTCAATCGTTTTAGCTCAATCGTGGAAATGGAGCTGTCGCCGCCAGTAAAATCAATAATAGTTACTCTACATGTAGTGCATACGATCCTACCTTCCGCGTGGGGTTATTATAACACACCTGTATACAAATGTTAGATTCAGGCTTTCATCTACATTGACGCTCTTAGAAATATGTGATTAGTGGCACGAACGTGTGTCTTTTGCTGCATGATGCATTTCTGGCGATAAGCAAGTTAAAAACATTGCGTGGTAGCATGCTTTTAACCTTGAATGTCAAGCATTTTCTTTTGTTAATAGCTGTACACAGTCCTTGAGTAGTGGTATGCGTGCAATCAAGATGCTCTTGAGGAGAGGGAAGGCGAGATTCAATCGCTCTAAACAGAAGTGGCACGCTTTGTCCTCTCAGGAATCGAACTGTGCCCTTGCCCCAGCAAGCATGACAACGCGTAGTCACATCAGGCAAGCGAGGTACATAATTTGATAGATTAACGTCACTGGCAGGTCGATAAGTGAACAAGGGATTATAGCATGTTTACATGAGTATTTTTGTTTCAAATTGGTTTAATTGATGCATAAGGTAATTCATCGTCAGCATGAATATACATTTTGAGAAAATATGCACAGGTATTCTAATCGCTTATTAAACATAATATAGACGATTTCGTAATTAAAATTGGTCATATCTGGAATATACACAATTTTATTTTTGACACTTTCATTGCGAAATCACCTATATTTGAAACAACAGTGCGAGGACAGAGAAGGAGAAATCATTTCAAATTGTTACTAGAGACCACTTCTGTGGTTTGATTTTACTCTTCTTAGAGAAAATACACTTCTTCGCAAACGTGAGTGCCCTCGAACATATTAGGTTTAATGCATGCAGGAAACGTGGAAACATGCAGGAAGCGTGAGTGAGGAAATGTCTGTACAAATTTAATGAACGTGTGGCAAAATACCATCGACCTTTTAGCTATTTAACTTGTTACATATGTCGATCCGATGGCCGTGATCGACAAGGCAGTAGTGCAGTGGCAGTCTCGGATCAAAGGATCGCAGGTTCGAGTCCCGCCTCGGGCAGGGGTGTGAGGTGTGTGTGTGTGTGTATGTTCGTGTGAGTCTATTTCATCATTTATCAATCATCATCATCATAATTCCATCCCGTCCCCAGGGCTAACAACCCTGGGATAAAAAGTGGAATCAGCATTAAAATGCGGGTCCCCGAATAGAAAAAGTAACGGGGACCTCCCCCGATAATCAAGTCTGAGCCCCGGTGGGATGCACGTATCACTTGGCCCCATAATGGCCGATTCGCGAAAACATTACATATTGGGTATTTTCCCCATCACTGATAATCAACTTATCATACACTGGTGTTTTTCGTGTACCATTCTGAGGGAGTCGAGATATTTCGTGTACCCGCTAAACGGCAGTGTAGAACGTGTTGCCAGCAAATCAGGGGCACATGTCACATACGTAATTTCATTATATGAAATATTCCGCCGTGTCTGTTAGCAAAGAGTTATCAACATTGATAGACCTGTAAGCTCTAGATGTTTATATACTATATTCTGAGATTTTTATGTGTAATGATTCAATTTCTACTGATTGTATGATAGCAGATCTACAAAATCCCATTTCTAACAATGTTAAATCTAGAAAACAAGAAGTCACTTTTTTCATTAATAACATTAGCTTTAGAAATCATCAAATATTCATTCACACGTATTTCTTCTCGCTAGTTAAACCTCTTGTGTAGGAATGGGTGTTATTTTGTTCCTGTATTGGTCATTCTTCCATCCTGTCCTGAAGTTGGCGCTTCCAAGCGTAATTCCAACGGCACAGAAATTGTAACAGGCTGCAACTTCGACAACTTCCTCCAGACGACTCGTAGCCAAATGCGACTCGTCGCCGATGCCCGCGCTCTTGTCCGCCGCTTTGCCTCAGGGCAAATCTCGCCGTTTGAATACGTGCCCGCCGCTGCTCTAAAGGCCCATTCACATTGCAGACGTAAACATAAGCATAACGCATAGACGTAGATAGTAACATAAGTGATAGACCGAAGTATTCACAATGTCTAACATAAACGTAATCAAAGTAAGAGTTTCTATTGGCTGAGAGACATTGTAGTTTACTATTGGTTGGATGTGAGAATCGATTTCGAGGTATCGACTGTGTCCATGGCTCAGGATACATGGCATTAGTTCGTCTATCGACTTCGATTCTCATTTTGAGTTGACGTACTGTGATTGGTTCATTTCTTATTTCTTACTTGAGCATAAGAACAGAAGCTTGTGGCTTGCAAGCTTCTAGGTTAACGTCTTGCGTGTTATGCTTATGCGAACGCATTGTGAATGAGTCCGCTTATGGACGTAGTCCTAACTTTTATGTTAACGACAGGCTTATTTTTATGTTTGCATTGTGAATGGGTATAGTCGGAACCAGAATTGCTTTCTTTCAATTTCTGTGCTTGGAATTAGTAATACGGATGCTTTTCTACTTTCCCGAGTACCGTGTTCTTTAAGGAAACCATAGACACCTCTCAAAAGTCCGGGGCTGCGGAGTTTTTTTAAAATTCGGGGCGCATTGAAAACTTATAATAAAGATAGATGATTTTGTAATTTTTCTCCGGATTTCTGAGAATTCTACAAAACCGTAGACACATCACATACGGCTGGAGGTTGCGTACTTTTCTATCAACTTCTGTGCCTCTTGGAAATTAGTGATATGGTTATTTAAGTTTTAAACGGATATTTGCATTCCTTCTTTCGCTTATGACAGGTACTGCCCAGCCGAAAGATCATGTCGGTGAAACTGAATGGGGATACGTAAAAACTGCATTGAATGTTATATTCCTGGTGTTGGACTACTTTTGTGGTGGGATGCTTATATCAATAGCTTTCGTTCCAAATTTCTTACTCATAATGCATCTGGTATCATTGCAGCTGGTCTAGAACCTAGAACTTGACTGCAACATTGCCGCCATCATTGCGTGGATCAGAAACGTCAGTATCGCGTGCCAAGTGTCTCTGAAGCGAATGTCACGGTCGCTTTGCTGAAAGCCTCATGTTCGGCATATTAATGTTCACGAAGTACAGCATATGCGCCCAACTACACATCTTTTATTCAGTAATACGAATATTATTTAGGATAGTGTAAGAACCTTCTTGAGTTGAGAACCTTGGATTTTCAATTAAGAAAATGGAGAGAGGAGGTCTGTGTATAGCGTTCGTGACTTTGGGAATGGTCCTCAGACCCTTTCGATATGTTCCAATCTTCTATTGGAAAGTTACGTAGTAATCGCTGTAATTTTCATAGCGTTTATTGCATGCAAAATACGTGTAATGAAAACTTTTGATTCGATTTATTTTGTCAAAGAACAGTAAAGAGGAATTTCATCTTCGTTTTTGCTTAGATTTGTCAGGACTAAGTGCGCAACAAAGTCCTACGTATTCTAGCACTTGCAGAGGAAGTGGAAACTAAATAATAATAATAATAATAATAATAATAATAATAATAATAGTGTATGTGTATGTCTGCACGTTTCTCTCGTCCATTTATTCTTCATTATCATCATCATTCCATATCCCATCCCCCCTAGGGCTAGCAACCCTGGTGGATAAAAATTGGATTCAGCATAAGAATCCTGATCCCTCCAAAAGGAAGCACATACACTTGCCACGGGAAAATGTAACTGACCCTCCGTAAGTGCAGGTGTATGTTCACATGCTCATAGGTGGCTAATTCGCTACCAAATAATAATAGTAATAATAATAATAATAATAATAAATTATAATTTTCAAACAAATAAAATATATTTAAAATAAAAATTGTTTTCTATACGTGCCCTTGCTTGGCCGAACTCTTATCTCCATAGTCTTTGTTGGTGATCATTTACGATCTCTTAAATTTGAAGATGGTTAGGATTTTCTGAACACTTGATTTTGTCGGACTTTTGAATCCAGTCTTTAATGTGTTGCCTGCCCATTGCTTCTATTGTGAATAATCCGGCCCCTGAGAATCTACTGGTATCATTCGGAACTGAAACTGTACTTTGGAGGTTCCTAACAACCTACCGAGATTGTGCCTGATCGCGGAGAAATTTTGAAGAATGATCCCAAGATTAATCATCACGTTCCTGTGGATGCTTCTTACTTGAAAACAGAAGACGACAATAGATCTGAAGCACAATCATAATGAAATCGCAATGGAAAATGACGTTATGTTCACATGCCAAATTTTTAGTATAAAAACCCTTAGTTGACACCAGTCTCTTCTGACACTGACAGATTCTGGGAATTAATAACGAGCATCTACACTCTAATATTATTATCAATGTCGAGCTTTTCGAGAATTAATTACAATTAGGTTTCTGCCGAGATCGGGGATCTGAAAGTCAATATTAACTGCAGTATAATTATTCAAGTGAAGGCCTCGTTCATCGCATGTGAACGTTGTAATAACACGCTACTGCCAGTGACGTCATTGATCTGTTAATTGGAAGAATCAAAACGGGCTAGAATCCTTTTTCGAGATCCTTCAGGATTGCTGAATATTACCGCGGTCAATCCATCTGCTAAGAACACTGTCGCATTTGGTGTGATTATATTCTTAGAAGATAAATGCATTTTTTTTAAATAATAGTTTTTGACAATTGTGCTAAACGATTCGCGAACCAATTTATCGTATAATATTGTGCATGGTGTTGAAATATGTTTTGTTGACAAAATAATTGTTGTTAGGCGTAGTATATTAATACTTGATTTCGATGTATGGGTACGTTTATATATTAGAATCCCGAATCGTTAAGGTGTGAGTAATGCTTGATAATAACAGAACGGTATTATTTTTCCTAGAGAAACAAAATCACTAATGTCTGAAACGAAATCACTAATTTATATATCAAAAGTTGTACATTTGACAAGTTTTCTTTATGGAATGCGTGAATTATTTCCTCTACCAGAAATTATTCGCGATTAAAAGAGTTTATTTTGAAATATGTCGGCTACTTCAGCAAAATGTATGAAATAAAATATTTTGCAGAAGAACATTACACGATACCTCAGTAGTGAGTTCCTATGAGGACGCCTACCCTCAAAACAGCAGTTTAAGGAATTGCAACATGCTAGCCATAAAAGAAAAAAGGGGCAAGGCAAGATCACGCTTGAAACATGACTCATTTTTCTTGGGAGAACTTGCATCATCAGACAGAGAAACTTTAGAGATGACGACCGCTGGAATTCTGTGGGAGTGATCTCAAACGTCGTTTAGAGCTAATCGATATCTTCAGTTGTCCACAAGATTGTTTTCTACAGACTTCTAAACCCTCTCCACTTAAGTTTGAATGAAATTCTCAAACAGGTTTTGATTGCAAACTGTACCTATTTTACGTAATGTGAGCTATTATGTTAAGGTAGGCACGTAAATACGCGTAATAAATGAAATATGTTACAAAACTCACATCTGTGCTGATAGTCGAGAATCCTCCCGTGAAGTTGTAGTGCCAGCCTTGGTCGCATGGAATTGTTGGCTGCGAAGAATTACCCTGGTGCGGCCTGTTCCGAGTCGTGATCCACTTGAGATAAGCGGCTGCCATATCCCCCTCGTATCTTCGACACTGACTGTAAGAGAGCCCTAGCAGACAAGAAAAAATTCCACATAAAATTATGAGAAGGCTCTACTTGCGTGTCACGGATATGTTGTTTCTTAAAAATGCTCAACTTTCAAAATTATCAAATAGTACATTAATTTTAAAATAGAGATAAAACAAAGGAATTATATGACTGAAATCTCACTGCTTGATTTGGGCTTCGGTCTATTCTAGGTTTTACATCATCCCCAGGCATTCGAGTGAAATTTAGGAAGTATCAAATGAGTTCTCGACAAGATTCATTGGGTCCTCCCGTTTCTCCTATCATCTATTCTGCCCCTGTATAATGCTTCAACTTAACCATCTTTCGCCCTAGCATTGTCTATAATTATATTTGACTAACATAGGCAATCATCTCTTGGCAACATTAAAGAAAGTTAAAAACATTTTTGTATATTTATATTTATTTGCTTAATCACCAGAATTTCCCCAGGTACTCTTTTTTTGTTTCTTTCTTGAGGAAAAATATTTTTTGCTTGCTTCCTGCTCTCGCTTACGTACAGTGTTCGTGCTTCCGGGTTGGATTCCCCTTGTAAATGTATATTTTCGGCGTTGAGTCAGAGCGAAATTATCGACTAAGGAACCACAACGTGAATTTCTTGCTAGGCGTATCCAATGTTTCAGAATAAAAGTTGAACATTTCCAGAGTATGTAGGGAGTCGAAGGACAGTGATTTCAAATTTTCTCGTAAAAAACGTTACACAGTGACATTTTCCCCTGATTGGTAAGCAACTAATCGTGCTCTGGTACTTGGTAGGTACCTGTTCTGATGAGCTCAAATAAATTTCGTAAACCTGCCACAAACCACTGCAAGATGAGTTGCCTCAAAATTAAGGCTAAACTTTACAATGTTACACATGTCAGGCGAAATTTCGTTATATGAGATATCCCGCTACCAGTTAGTAACCTTATTTGATCCCACTAAATGACCAAACACAGTGATTCTTATATTTTTTATATCGAACCTAATTAAAGGAATTGTTTTCTTCGTCGACTCTTCAACATTTTTCTCTGTAATATACGCGAACATAATCCTAATACAAGAAATTGAACCCACATTTTGTTTTTTTTAGAACTGGCCATAACATTTCCACAGCGCATATTGCGGGGAATATTTTCTTTTGAATAGATTAACATTGTGAATAGATAAAAAAATTCATCGACTCCAAGGGGACCGATAACGACCCCGTTGTGAACCCCTGCCCTACAAGCTTGTAAACGTCCTTCTGAGACACCTGTAGTCCGGGGTTTCATGGGCATCCGTCGAGGCTCACAGTGTTCTTCTGAGATACCACTGCGCGCTCGCAATGGAGGCAGTATTTCGCTTCTCACCACACTGCGTGTCTGCCCGTAACATATAAAGTGGTACATAAAATATATAGGCGTACAAAAGCAATTGACGGCAGCAAAAGTCGTTAGAGAACGGAAGGAAATAGTCTTCTTTACACATGTACAGAATAGTGATTAGAATCCGTAGAAGTAAATATAGTCAAACAGTTTTTCTTTGTTCATCTAACACGGACGATTTTCGGGGAAATGTCGCATGTATTACTCCCAATAGGAAATTTCCCACTACATGATCATTGGCAAAAAATATAATTTTCGACCCATGCACATGGCCTAGAAGTTTGGAACATTTATTCTGAGACGCTCCGTGGATTAATTCGACCTATTTGTGCGTTTACCTAACACGCAGGTACGAATGTCATATTCGTTACTTCGTTAGGAGAAATCTCCCTGTACCTGATAATTGGGAAAAAGTGATAATTTTCGACCTCTCTTCATGCCCTAGAAGTTTGTAGCATTTATTCTGACACTGTATACGTAAACAGCCAGGATTAAACTAGTATTTAAAAAAAAACAAAAATCTATTAAATCTATTTTAAGGTACATCTGCCCTCCAAGGTTGCCAAGGCAAATGTTTGCAAAAATTAGAGGGCGTGTGTGCGAGACCTTGAGGGCGTTGGCGCGTGGGCACCGTGAACTGCAACACCTCGTGCTGCTCGAGGGGCAGCTGCGCCTGGAGGGAGTCGGCGCGGGCGTCGCGGCACCAGTGGCCGGGCACCAGCAGCGCGGCCAGTTGCGCCCCGAAGCCCAGCCCGGCCGCCGCGGCCACGCTGCCCGCCAGCAGCAGTGTCAGCTGCGGCGGGGCCGGGGGCGGCGCGGGCGGCGCGGGCGGCGCGGGCGGCGCGGGCGGCGCGGGCGGCGCGGGCCAGCGAGACTCCCCGTCCATTGCGCCGCGCACCGCAGTTGCCTACGCACCCCAAACACGGCATGAGCATCACAAATCTCACATTGGACTGGTGGAAAGCTGAACAGGACAACACATTGGTATCTGCAAACTCAGATATTTGTGATCGGGGTGGTTGGCACCATTTGTAGTTATTATTTTTTTACGCAACTACCGTTAAGTGTTGACAAGTTTGATTCTGTCAATTAAAAATAACTATATTAGGCTACCTTATGGTATTGTTTGTTTGTGAATGTTTGACTGTCGTTAAAATTCATCAACTCAAGATATGCCAACCAACCACACTTGTGTGGTTGATTGACTCAAGCCTTGGAGTAGGTTGCCCTTATGATGGGGTAACTTGCCACACTACTTCCACGAGAGTGGTATGTAATAAATCAATGACAAAATGATTCCTTTTTCAATGTTTTTCCCACAAATAACTGTAAACAAGTTTATCATCGTTTGGTCTTGCAGAACACCGTCACATTGGCAACTACAGACGTAATAGTTACAAAATTAAATATTTAAAAAATCAGCCTTTAATTTGATTTAATAAATTCTTTTAATAAAAAATGCGTGCATTTTTTGGATGAGTGGGTCACCTCATCTGTTTCAATTTCAAGCACCTAACTAGAAATACAGTGAAAATATTGGTACTTTTTGAAAGCTACCGGTTGAGTTAATCTGAGAGACATCATTGCCGCTGTCTCTACAGCGACTCAAATATAGGGGTTCTAGGTGTCAACTCTCAACTATGATGGATTTTCGACATCTACTATATAGTTAGGTTGAATTTAGCCGCTGTTTGGAGCAGAATTCTAGATGCTGGCTATTCTGAACAGTATTCGCTACGCTATTCTGGAACGGAATGCTATTCTGAAAGGTCGCCAGTATATATACGAATATTTTTCTAATTTTGTTCTTTAAGCCACGACTACAGACGCACTAAGCACAGGGCACGGGGCGTCCGTCCCTCGGTCCGGTCGACTGTCTGCCCATCTGTCGGAATGTCTGTCTGTCCGTCCGCCTGTCCGTCCGCCTGTCCATCCGCCTGTCTGCCTGTTTGTCTGCCCGTCCGTTTGTCTATCTGTCCGTCAGCCGGACCTCTCTCCGGTCGGCCGTTCGTCCATTTGTCTGTTGGCTACGTTAGCGTCTAAACCGTTTACACGTTGTTTTTTGTTAAATTGATGTTCCCCAATCGATTTGGAGGAACTCGAGATCTGCTAATTTGAAATGGATATTTTAATTTTTACTGTATATGAAAAAATAACATTTTCAAAATTTTCTCTAAACATGTTCCAATTTTTTTAAGGAAATGTTTTCCTCGGGTACAACAAAGGATACTTAAAAGAGCGCAGGTCTTATTTTTCTGCTAAAATATTAAAGATATATTATTATATAATTATAATATATAAAGATATATTAATGAAACCTGTTCTTCAAAGACATCTTTAAATACCTTCGTGTACAATTCTTCGAAAAGATGAGAAGTCGGCATAAAGTAGAATGAGTAGATGAAGATGGTCTTACGCACGGCTCGGCTCATTACAGATCTCCTGCAGTGGTTTCGCTGGGAGATGTTTGACAATCCACCGCATCTCCCGTCCCACAAGAAATTTCCTTATTTTCTTACTCCTCAAGAATTATCTGTCCGGGCCGCGTCACTTATCATAGTGACGCGGAATAACAGATGACTGTCAAACACCGATCTATCCTAGGCATCGAACTTCTGCGAAACAGGGATACAAATGTTGATCCCACAGTATAAAAATGTCTCAGTTCAGGTGGTGATGTGGGAAAATAGTGCAATATTTGCTGTATCAGCACCAATACAGTTTTTCATTAAATGTTTTCTTTTTCTTGATGGCCTAGAGAAACTTACTTTCTGGATGGCCTCCTGTGTATAGAAAACACTTATGTATGGAGAATTTCTGGCTGCGTGCCTTGATTCCATGTTTCACGGAATCTACACAGCAACGCACAAAATTACACAACGCTGTGCAATGCTCAATTAACGCTGCTCCTCTCGCTTTTTGCGTCTAATTCAGCCTATTAGCCGCCGAGGCAACTTCCCTGTGATCATGAAGGACGTGTTCTTAATTGCTCCCCTCTGGAATTCGGTGCTAATCCTAAATACTCTACTCTCAACGGTCGAGTTGAGAGCCTCCAAGTCGTCAGTGTCTGTATTTATCACTGCTTCAGCTGCATCTTCCAACACTCATTTTCTCGTTTTCCCTTCCTTATTATTGCAGAGACAGATAAAAATCTCAATGCAAGTGACACATCAAATGAATAAAGACCCAAACTCATTTTGTTTTAGAATAATTTAAAATCGATTTTTGTGCATAATTAAATCAGAATATTTGCTATATATAGCTTATTAGTTATACAAATGACTTTTTACTAAAACATTGGCGAACTTTTGTCCAAAGGGAAAAAGTTTATTTGTAAACATTACATTTCGTGAGATTTTAAATGAAGTATCCGAATACCAGTGCCCGCTAAATAATTTAAATTTAAATTAATGATAAAAAATTAGACGTCTCTGAATGATTCTAATAATTTCATTTTCTTATATATTTGACGTAAACAAATAGCCAAAAAAACAGTATGAGAAGTAAGGGAGGGAAGTACAATCTGTGTAGATTTTCTTGTGCATCTGAATCTGACCTCGGCTCTTTATTAAACTAAGTTTAAAGTTGAGCAAAGGTAGTTATGAGCGTTTGTGGCAAACTTTGCTAACAAGAAATATGCGCTCCCTTACAATAGAAACTGTCGGAATCGGTAAATGAACTACATATTTTGGCTCTTATAACTTGTCGTGTCCCAAGAGAAAGATTCGTGTAACTAACGCAAGATCACAAAAAACGAATGAAGGTACTGCTGACGAAATAACAAAATTTTTCATTAATACTAAAAGGGGATCAAGAAAATTTCAGCAAAAACTGAAGGTGATTTTATATTCAAAAACAAAATAAGGGCCCATCTCAGCATTTGATCAATGGTTCAAGGGAAACTGGAAGAAATACTTGATCGGAGTGGGGTTCATTGACGTAAAAGCTAAAGTACAATACTTGTTTTGATCATATTATACAGTTTATGCATATTTTAAAATTATATAGTACAAATATTTAATAATAACAAATAATAAATTATAACATTCTTAAAATATATCATTTTTTGCCAGCATTTGCGGAATTGCGCTAGGCATGTTAGCTTAAATGTTTTCGAGACACTTTTCGTATAACAGCCAATGATGAAGGATACTGCGCTCATGCTATGTGTTCTTTCCCATTCTCCATCCCCTTTCGAGATCACATCTCCATGAACACAAATAAGATGATTTCAATCTAATATTTTTCCAAAATAAAGCGATTAGTATTATTCATATTTTGTAAGTCGTATTGTCACACTATTCCATACTTTGGAATAAGCATCGATCTTTTAGACATTGATATTTTTTAAATAGTATCATCCCCGAACGAACCATGGATTATTGTAAAATACACAATTTTACAATTCTGCCGGCCAGCAAATGGATAAATCTACAATCACTAAATTAGCAGGGGCAAATATACGCATATGGGTAAGAGTCTGATTAGTGTAATTACTGTTTTCGAGGAGAGAATTTGGCACTTCTGCAATATAAATTGGAAGGTGTCATAGTTTTGTAGTTCACGTGAAAATACTGCTGCGACAATGAGGTGAGATATAATTTGAACTTATTTGATGTAATTTTGTAAGATATTGGAAATATGTTTACGCTGTTAATAGCACAGTAATGAAAATCTATTATTAAGAGAATGCATGTGTGAAATGTAACCTACACAACGCACTAGTAAATAGTTTCGTACATGCTCGAGAGAAGGCAGCACAAATTAAAATATATTATTTTGACCGTAGGGGCAAAGGTCGGCATTCATGTCGATGTAAGAGACCTGGTGTGGACTTCTGCCCTACATGTAGAGAATTGTAACGCAGGTTGAAATCTATTCAGAAACAGTCATCACCCAATTACATGTAGCGGAACTGGTTGGTAAATCGTACATGAAGAATTGTACGACTGAGAAGGCTGTGAAAGCTTTTGAGGTCTGTGTTATTGTACCCACTGACAAATTAAAATTTGTAGAGTAAGCCTTCCTTCACTAGTCACAGACCAGAAACTCATTTCTTCTGCTACATCGACAGATGAGTTGGCATTAAATGGAGAAGATCGTGAAGTATACCAGTCATGTGCTCAAACCATAAATCACTCATTAGTACAGTCATATGTCCTAAGCAAAGTCACAACAGCCCCCAAGGAACGCGATTCTCCAAATGGTGAAACTTCAGAGAATCACGGAAAACAACATGGAGATTATGTCCATCCCGAAGACAGGATTGAACAGAAAATGAATGCGGCGAGGAAAGAAGACCACCGTACTGACATCGTCACCTCACAAAACTGCACTTAAAATGGAGAAATTGCAGCTCAAAAATGCCGATAGGAAATCGCTTTGCAATTTCACAAATAAGAAAGGAAAGGGAAAGAATAATTAGCCAGTTGCCGCTGAAAATACTTCGATAGGGCAATGCCCTGCTTACGAAATGGAATTTGAAGACCCTCCAGCTGGATCTAATGTGATTCGTGTAAAGAGTGGTGGCATGAAACATGCACTTCTTATGAGAGAGTGCAATTTCTGTGTGCGTGTGTGTGTGTATACAGTATCTGCTTTTACTGTTTTTTATGAGAACTTTTTATCAGAGTATAATTTACAATTGGAAACTTACAGCCTTTCAGAATCTACGTATCACGATTAATGATTTACCCATAAAATAGATATTACATTAATTTAATGCATATGAGTGTTGAAAGCATTATTAATTTATTTCTAAGGAAGGTTAGATATTTTGTATAGTCGGACTTTTGCCCTTTTTGTTTGGGCCTTTTACCCCGCATGGGCAAACGTCTTAACACTGCACTTCTTACTTAGATATTTTTTTGGTCACTTTAATATTTATACATTAAGCACAGCTGTGTTAAAACCGAATCAATATACCAATTACACGAGTGGATATTCATTTTTTTTTACAAAAAATGCGGGCTCTTGCCCCACGTTACCCTACTTTACTTCGTGTTTTATCTTATAAATTTAAATTTCATCTTTGAGTTTTCACGCAACATTATTATTTGAAGAAACAACAATGAAGTGCAGTTTTTGCAGTTCTATTGTTTGCAAAAACGTGCTAAGAGCGCGGGTAGAACAACTACTTCAAAAGTAGACAAATGGTCTGCAGTAGCAAAAATGCTGCGTAACAAGACAACTGAATTTAATAGTAATGATGTAACGTAATGTCCATGAAAGATCTTTTGTGCTGACCTTGAGTAACCCTGTACACACATTGATCATGTCTTTCACAGAGTATCTTTTACTTTCTCGCCTTACTGCGTACGTAGGAAAGAGAAAGTATTGTTATGCTGAGTCAGAAATCGGCGATTTTTCATCAGAAATACTGATATTGTGGGACTCTGGTATCTAAAATTTGTGTAAATGTTGATGTTACTAAATGTATATAGTAAATTATTTCCTCTAACACATTGTGCATTTAGAATCACGTTTTGTGAAAACTTGATACCGAAAAATTGGTTGACTGTAAAACGTCTGTCTTTTGTCTGTGTCCATCTCTAGTACCTAAACGACTCAGAAGATTTTCTCCAAAACTGATATTTCCTCATCAATCTAAGCCAGGGGTGCCCAACTTGCAAGGCATCAAAGGCCACAACTATAACCAATTATACGGTTGGGGCCCATATTTTCATTTCTCGAGTGACCCAGACCTGCCTTCTCCGTATTGATGAACTCGGCACTTTGCCCGGCTGCGTTGAAACGGGGGGGGGAGGGGGGATTAGATCTACGCGTGATATCAGGCCGTACTATGCATAACGCAGAGGAAAACATTCGGATGATTTTTGAATATTTCAAATTTACTTGAAAAAATCCTTGAATCTAAATATAACATATTTTCACATTAAGGGGATATGACGTTGATAGGTCGCGTGCTACAAGCACACAATGTTCTTAGGCAACATGGATCTCAGGCAAGGGACTTTCACTTTTCTCTAATTACACTTTGCGGGCCACAATAAATGGCACAGCCTGAACCGCATGCGGCCCGCGGGCCGCCACTTGGACAACCCTGATCTAGACGAACTCAAGGCCCTGAGAGTGTGAAACAGCTATTTTGATTGGTTGACTGATGTTTGCGGTCAAGTCAACTGTTATGGTTCCGTTAGTGTAGGGAGTGTTTTTCGTAGGAGGTGGCTGTGTTCATCTCCGACAGCATAGCGAGATCCGGCGCCGACATTCAAGTCGACGTGCGGGATATTTCCTCCTCAAGTATTTCCCCAGCGGGGCATCACTAGGGTGGGGCATCATTAGGATGGGATAAGCTCAAAGCCCCCTATTGGTGTCCCGACATGCATAGTGGCATAGTGCATGTATGTGTGTGTTTGTAAGAGGAAAGGGGGTCAAGGATGAGAAAGTAAATATCGCGCGTGGTGTGTTAGGATACTGCTCCGGCATTCGCCTGGTATTTTTTGAAGAAGCCACAGAAAACTACCGATGAGAGCAGCCGGCCGGCTCCTTCAGGCAGCAGCTGAATTTGATCTACCTAGGGTCGAAAATTCACCGCCGTTGGGACCCGAACCCTAGGGCGTCCCGGTCAGAGTTGCTGCCAAGTCAGCGGTAATGTTGGCTCTGAATGAAACTCAGCCGGTGGATATTTTAATTTTTGTGCATACTTTACATGATACTTCAATAACATTTTCAATATGTCCTCAAAAATGTCTTCATATTGTTTGATTAAACCTTTTCCACTGGTGGCGTAAAAGAGGCTTACAAAATGGCGCAGATTCCATCTTCGGTGTGCACTCTGTATTTTTGAAAATTGTAAACAAAAAATTAACATTACAGAACTACTATATTGGTATTGTACTTTTCCTTATTTAAATCTGTTCTTTAAAACTATATCTTTAAATAACGTAAATGAAAATCTACATTTAAAAAAATACAAATTCAAGGTTTTCAACTTCTTTTTACGCGCCGGGGAGGTTGGGCCTTTGGTGGAGACTGGTGATGTGGGAACGCCTGAATAACGTGTAAACTGTAAGGTCCTGTGTTCGAATCCCAGTGCAGGTAAAACTTTTTGGATGGTAACACTTTTGCAAATTCATATGATATTGCGTATTTATTACAAATAATGCAAGAAAGTACGAGCAATTTTCATTCAACTATTTTTTTATTGCACCTTGGTAGTTTAGTCGCACAACCATTACTTGTGATGCGCGAAGAACATCATTAAGAATATGACAATGTAAAAGTGGAGACGTGGCTGATCATTTATGCAAACATTATAATTGCGAAAGTCTTTTCAAAATCATATATACTGATGCTATTTATCCTAATAACAATTAAAGTCCCATCCTACTATGGATTATAATATCTGTTTATTATAGACAGCAATTGAAAACATTTTTTTTATTATTCGAAATTATTTGATAGACGGTCACAAATATAACCTATTTTAAAGTCACATCCTTTCGTACCTTCCAAATCCTATTTAATTCAATAGATTCAATACGGAATATCATGTGTGCTGTTAATGACAGACGTTTTGAAACGAATGTTTGTTATTTTGACAGTACAAGAACTTTTTTCCGTACTCCGGTGCAGTAAATGTCAAAGCTTTATAATTTCCCTGAATAATAAATTACATCTATCTAAAATATAATTATTCTACTTTATTAAAAATTGAATTTCAATTTTTGGATTTTCACCTTGAGTATTGCTGTCTATTTAAACCTAGAGTTCACATTTCTCTCTTCTTTATATTATGTGATTTACTGAGCTGATGTCAGGAATCTCCATACACCCGAATATCCATGTCGAAGAGAGGGTGCGAAAAATGGGCGCTTCCCTGAGAGGCTGATATCCTCTTCTCGAAAAGTATTAATTTATCCCGGCCAGAGACCCAACTTATCCATTTCTAGGTGTCTCACTTATGATTTCTACCCATTGAAATGTACAAATTAGTGAAATAGTCAGTGGCCACATAAGTATATTTTTCCACGGAACATCCACAGTTTTTAAGCAAAAACAAACTAAACACCGGTTTCGTTATGTCACCTGTTAACTTGCTTTGTAAATTCATGCACGTCTCCCTGGAGAAAATTGTCAACTCGCATCCGCACTCGCACCTGCTGAAGAGATAATCTTTCATAGGAGAGGAGAGGGAGTGGGTTGAGGCGGTTCCAGATTTGCTTCTGAACATGACAGTGGGAAAGGAATGAAGGCGAAAGGAGTGCACGTGCTCCGCAGCCGTTGTTCCGCGCCATTGCGCAGTGCCACTGGGAACATTCAGAGGGAACTATGGAAATACTCGTAGTCCGATCACAATTAACCTCTGAATATTGATTAAGTTCAATTCTGCTGTTGTGCTCGAGAACCATTGACCGCCTGCTTTCGAAATCAGATCCTCTTCATTCCTAAAACTTTAATTGCAAACATCTCGGCCATTTGCGCTACGACGGTTGATTTGCAATGAATATATCAAAACAACACTAACAATAATGACCACTATGTTAGAAGAATGTCCCCTCATTTTATTCTAATACTCCTATCGATGATTAATGTTAAACCTTGACTCTTACTAAAGCACTTATAATCGAAAGCGACAGAAAATGCGTCATGGAACGGCATATTTATTCTCTCTTAAAAAAAAAGAAGAAAAGTAAAATCAAAAGTTTAAAAGATTTTTTGGACATAATTAAAATAAATAAAAGTTTTTTTTAAAATTCTAGATATTTGAGGTAACTTATTCGTTTCAAATATTTTTACTTTTATTGAAAAATTCTCTGCGGGGAAGAATAACATGGGTATAATCGCAAAACATCGAATTAAAAATACACAAACGCAGAGTACTGTTTGCCAGTTAGCTTGACAAATCCACAGTAGCGAAAATTCATCTTCTACTCGTTAATAAAACGTGCTACGAATTCAAGAAGATGCAAGAATAAGTGATGCAATGTGAATCATTCAGTTAAAGACGATATGGCGAAACATGAACAAGATTCTTTGGCCTAATGCACTTATTTTTTGACTATATGCTTAGAATCGGTTATTCTTCAATGTGTTGAAATATCAAAAGTATATACTATGTGAGCGCTCAAAAATAAGATAAAATAATCAAGATATCGTAAATAATTTTGAAGATTTTCACGCCATCGTATTATTTATGTAGCGCTCCTATACTCAAGTAGTGTTAGGCGTTGGCAAATGTTTTTAACGCTTGGGTTTTGAGTTTTTTCGTTAATACAAGGAATAAGAGCATTCCAAGATAAGAGCATTGATCACATGCAACATTCTGAGTACTTGATCCATAAAATTAGGGAAAGTTTGTTTAACAATTTGCTTTTCATTCTCATTTCGTTTTGAAACTTGCGCATGATTCACATTGTCACCACTGATATAAAAATACCACCTCAGATATTAGCTCAACAAGTACCTGACGTCGAATAAGTATGAGGATCCGTGCAGAAAATTAAGAGAATCATTATTTAAATTGCCATATTTACTGATAACAAGCCTCATTTGTCCTGTGATTTTGTCGAACTGCTGCCATTCAGCAACAGTTACGGGTCAACCATGTAACCCTATCATACCTACCGAAGAAGGCATCTGCGTTTATGCTCCTTATTCTCCGCAGCGCTGGAACCACATGGAGCCAGAGAGTAGATTGCGAAGGCGTCCGATGTTGCGCCAGCCGCGCTCAGCGAATCTGCAATTCCAGCGCACTGGAAATGGTCCTCAAGAAAACAAGCGGCGTCCAGTGTTACGGCAGGTGAAGCAGAGGATCCACACGGCACATTCAGAAGACGTCTTTCAGCACGAAGCAAAAACGCAACGCAACTCTATAGGTCGAAGTGGAAAGCTGCAGTCGGTGCCAACGACGACGCCACAGCACCGAAGTCGCCGGCGCCGCCACAGCTGGCGCACCAGGCCCCGACGACGCTTCGGGCCCCTCGTGGACGACGGCTGCGCGGGAGCACCCGACCGCGCGCGCTCGCAGGCGCTGTGGATGTGGAAGTGGATGCTGGTACGTCTCTGGGGTCAGTGGAGCCTCCGCCACGCCCGCGCCCGCCCGCGCCCGCCCGCGCCCGCGTCCGCCCACGCCGCCGCCGCCGCCGCGGAGTGCTGATGTCACGGGCCGCGCCGCGCCAAGAGGCTGCGCCCGCGGGATCACACGCGCTTGCTCGCTGCGTGCTCCGCCTCACGCTCTCGCGGCCTCCGCGCCTGCGCTTTAGCACGCACTCCACGCCCGCCGCCCAGTCCACCAGCCGCCCCCTTTGGGGTGTCATGCCTAACCCCACTGGTGGAACTACCACACCCCCAGTGGGTTCAACATTAAATACCGATTCCCCCAAAAACAAAAAAGAACAAAATTAGAATTGTTCAAGAATTTATTAAGTGATTCCGGGCGCGTCAACTGCTAAGGTCATTAGTCCCATAAGGGTAGTGCATGTTGTATCGTCGGAGGTGGCGGCGATCTTCCCTCGCTGGAACATGTGATCCGGCCCCATCCTACCAGTCCGCTTCCGGGATTTTCCCCAACCAGTATATCCCACCAGCAGGGCACCGCCCCAGCTGGGGCAAGCTCTAAGCTTCAGGCTGGTCTGTCGGCATATGTGGTAGTGTAGTGCATGTAAGTGTAAGTATGCTTAAGTGCGGGGTGAGGGTATGGCACGGAAGGGGAAGATCAATCACCGTCCGTTCCCCGTTTCTTACTCCACAGCTCCAGGTACTGCTCCAGCATTCGCGTGTTTGTGATCGCGTGTAGAAACCTGGAAAAATTCTAATCAGAGCAGCCGGCCACTAGAATTCTCCTAGTTCAAGAATTAAAGTATCACTCGAAGTATGAGCTAATTAAATCTATGTTTTTACTGCTGGCGCCGGAAGCAGCAGTGTAACGATTGCCATATCACTCTACTGAGATTACTGAAGAATCTGCCGCGAAACAATTTTTTAAACTTCATTGAGAATTCAATAATTAACAGAGCTGTGGTAGTCACATAATGAAGCAAACATTATAAAATTCTTCCTCTTTAAGTCTCATAATTCTATTGAATGAATATTCGCCTTCTGAACAATTTTCCAGATTTTTCTATTAGTTTTCTTTCTTTGTAGTTCAAGATTTTCATTTTGAACGCCACTTTCGAACACTTATATTTGTTTATTTAAATATGACTTTTTTAGCAATTTCTAACAGGATTTATTGTTGCCAAAGTTGATTTAAATTTTTCGACGTACTGCGCACTACATATGTAGTTCAGATAAAGTAATATAATGTTGCAGTGGTAAGTGGCGATTTTTCGAAGAAAACTTGTATTGTAGAGCCCTGGTATCGAAAAAGAGGAAGTTCTTGTTTCTGTAAGTAGTAAATTACTTCCTCTAACACGCCATGTATTCAGAATTCACGGTTTATGAAAACTAGATGTCAAAAATTTGGTTGACGGCAAAACGTGTGTCTGTGGGTCAAAGCTAGCACAGTGGAGGCTGCAGTAAGTAATAAACTACTGCCTAAGGTCACAAATTTATTATTGTCTCTGTAGCTCACAACAGCTCATTTAGATTTGACCCTGGTTTGTGATGAAAATGTAGGATGGCATTTATGTATTAATAGAGGATTAACTTCCATATTACAAAGATTGCCATATCACTCAATAAAAACACCCACATTTTGTGGAGTGAAAGGACAGGCAGTAAGCCGCCTGAATAAACGGTCCAAATTACGTAAATTATTTACACAGAAGACAGTGACTGAATAGGATATACACACTTAAAATGAAGTACCGCTTCAAATGAATTGGTACGTAATATGAGTATTGTGAAGCCGGTCCGGGTGGCCGAGATCGCTAAGGCAGTAGTGCCGTAGCGATCTCGGACCGAAGGGTCGCGGGTTCGAGTCCCGCCTCGGGCATGGTTGTATTGTGTTCGTCCTTTCACCTCCTATCATCATCATATATCATATCATCCCCACGTGGGTTGGCGTCAGGAAGGGCATCCGGCCGTAAAACTTTCGCCAAAACCAGAAAAACAGCGACCCCTTAAAGGGAAAAAGCTGAAGAAGAAGAATGAGTATTGTGAAGAGTACAGTATGCGCTAATATGACGTATTGCTCCATACGAAGTGGACATGTGTCAGAAATATCTTGAACTACTAGCTTAGGATGGAGGTGAATGGTTTCATCTATAATCTCCTGTGAAACGTCTTCTACGCTTGAGTAGCGAATAAATGTTTCGGCGTTCTTTAATTGTGAAGCAACTTCTTAAAACATTTTGTGAAACCTCTCTGCTTGAGTGCATTTTCGGTGAACACGATAAGTTGTTTCTAAAAATTTTGCTCAAAGGAAATAAATATATTTACATTTTGTTTCTTCTTTTTTTATTCAATTCAATTTCTTACATGATGTGATTGAAGAGATTCTCAAAGTATGCCTCAAAGTACCCAATTTGAGGTATAACAGAAAGGAAAATGTGAAAAATCTCACATCGTGATTTCGTTTTGCACCTCGTCTTTTAAAATCATAGTCTTCCTATTTTCTTAATTTTGATTCATTCCATTAATAATTCCATTTTAATTAATAAAAAGCATGAGTTTGTGAAACGTTCTAACATAACATACCTATTGGTATCGAAAGGTACTGCTGTCATCCGCTCAGCTGCACTGCACCCATCCCCGAAGGGGCTCGGTGCGACGGATATCAGTAAAAATAAAACAAATTGCACTCCATGCTTATTTTCTCCATTGCACTAGCCATACCAATTATATTTAACACTCTTAATTCTACGTTATTGCAGATACTGGGCCCCTTTCAATTTTCTGCAGTCATCCTAGAACCTCGCTATGCAACTGCTTAGAGAGTTAAGAAAACTCAATAAATTATAAGTATGGAATGACAACGATGTTCAATCGCGGAAGAAAATACTCGTTGCAATACGCACTTGAGAAACGTTATGGAGAGGAAAAACTGCTCAACATTTTGTAACCATTGACAACAACGAAAATTGGAAACTCAGCTACTAAAAAGCGGAAGAGTATTCGATTAATGTAAAACTAGATATTTACCAAAATATGGGTGTTCGAAATTGTTATCTTTAAGACATTTAAGTGACATTCTTTGTGTTATGATTATGAATGGTAAGTTGAATAACGTAAGGGGGTCAATGAAGTCAATAATTCTTGTAAAACGCGTTGATGGACGAAAAAGTTTGGGAATCCTTGGACTAAAGGGATGAACCACTGTTGCCGAATCTTTCACATTTCCATTGTTTTCTCTACTATAGATCGACAATTTAGAAAAAGAAGTGGACTGCGCATGCGCGAAAAGTGGCGGATGGGAGGGTTCCCTCTCTTCGCGGACCAACTTCCCCGCCTGAGCCGCCGCCGCCTCAGCCTGGGCGGATGGAGGCAAGGCAGCCTGACCTTGACTGTCCCAGACTAGAGTGTTAAAGGTTGGTATCTCTGTTTATCCTGCCATGGCGAACGGCTTTTCGGTGTGAAAAATGTCATGTCGAGAGAAATAATATTCTTTTTTTTCTCCTCACGTAGTACATTTGCCAAAAAGGGCTCTTGTTTTGGAATTTTTCTCGCTTGAAAAGAAGTGTGTGAACGCTTCCTGCTGTGTGAAGGTGTGGATTTCCGATTTGTTGCTTTGCGAAATTTTCAAGTTTTTACATTTCTGTTATTGTGGCTTCGACTTCAACATCCATGAGTGTATCAGGGCGACCGTTGAGAGGCCAGGCTTGTGAGATTGTGTATCGAGCGACACAATACTTTCGGCGTATGAAAATTGTACACACTATACGATTTTCAATAACAAATACGAACGTGGTAAAAATGACCAGTAATGCAGGAGGCGTTTCGAGATCAACTGCGAAGGCCAGGAAAGGCAAGCAATGACAAACGATGACTCTCTTGTGTAAGCGAGAATGACAGCAGCGTCGCCGTCAAGATCGCGAGAACGAAGTTGCTAGGGCGAATCAGTTATCTTTACAGGCGCTCCTTGAGTTCAACTAAGGTTCCCCTTGGGAGTGGTGGGGATGGCTTCGCCACGCTTCCAGAGGTAAGAGACGCCAAGATGTATTTTTTTTTAGTAAGTTGTCGAGTTTCGCTATTCTTGGTAATATTCGCGCAACTTTTCTTGACCGATGGATTGACGATTTTGGGAGGAGTGGGGATATTAGTTACGAAGTCGGCCACTAGAGTATTTTAAGTAATGCCAACGTCTGTGAAATGAAAGTCAAACCTGCATCTTGTGCGGCGAGGTCATCGCCCTGGGAAAGCAACAGCAGGGACACTAGATGAATGAAAATGTATTTAAGCAGTCAGATAGTGTAGATCTTCGCTAATTTTGACAAGTATTTTTGTCGAAATTACCCAGAACTCACCACGTGGAGGTGTCTACACATCGAGTTCCCCACTTGCCCTCCCAACCACCCTACCTTTTGAGAGCAAGTTAGTCATAATCGAGGTTTTTAATGTCAAGTCCGGGTTTGGTGTCGTAATCGGGTAATGGTCAAATTAATCAGAATCAGAGTTTTCTGATGAATGCAAATCTTCACTCTCATCACTGGACCGTGAGGAGGTGTTAATAATAATGTCATCAATCGACATTTCTAAAATGCCATCATTGGTCCAATATTCCACCTCAAGGTTTTGCACATGTCTACAATAACCTTCCCAGTCTGATGGTGATACTTGTGCAAAAGCTGATTTAGTTAGCTTAAGCAAATTTTCTGCCGACATATCTCCTGAAATGTTCTGCTCTCTGACATATCTTTTGATTTTAGCCCATGCAAGTTCTATGGGGTTCAAATCACAATGATATGGGGGCAGACGAATTACTGTGTGGCCTTTTTTTGCTGCAATTTCATCTACAACATATGTCTTATGAGCAGGCTTATTTTCCTTAATTTTTTTAAATAGTGCTTCTTTTCTCATGGACATATCACATGAAATGCCCTTATTTTCTAACCATTGAACCATGGTTATTTTGGTGTCATATCTGCATGGGGTTTTGTCTACCTGTCTGCTGTGATACGATGCATTGTCCAGCACTATTACTGATTCAGGAGGCAGATTGTCAAGTATTTTTGTACAAAACCATCTTTCAAAATTTTCTGAGTTCATCTGACCATGATAATCCCCTGTTGTTGATTTGGCTTTAAATATTAATTGAGCCTCCTCAATGAATCCATTTTTGGAACCTATACTGGCAACAATAAATCTTTTAGATGTACTTCCCCAATCAGTGACACCAATAACGTCTTTCCTTTGCCAGCATTTTCTCACAGTAAGATTGCTGTCGATCCATGATTCATCTAGGTAAAAAAATTCTCTCCCATTCTCTCGGAAATGTTTCATTTGTACAATGAAACGAGTTCGCCAATCCACAATATCAGCTCTCTCCAGAAGCAAAGTTCTCTTATTTTGAACTCTTCTCCAAAAAAAACCCATGCTGTGCAATGTTTTTCTAAGAGAGCTTTTCCCCCATTTCCAATTAATCTTTTCTCGCAGAACAGGTAGAAGTTTGTCTATTGATGGAACAACTTTTTCTACTGAATAAAAATGCTGGATTGTATCTCGAATAACTCTCTTGTCAAAATCATCAACAGCAACCTTACCTCTTGTTCTTGTTCTAATATAAAAAAGAAAAGAATAAGCCCTTAAATAATATGTAAATATTATGGAATATTTCAAATTAGCAAAAAATGATGACGCAATTACATCAAAATTCCATTTTATATATTTTAAGATAGGATGCCTTAGTTTAATAATTACAGAGGTGTCCAATTTATTATAATTGAAGTATATCTATATTTTCCTTTTACATCTTTTCACAATTGTTTCCAAATTTTTAGAATGAATGGTTGATTTATAATATCATAAGTAATTAGATTTTTAAAAACAATATTAGTGTTGACAGAATTAAGAAGAAGGAATTCATTTTTATGTCATAATGCAACCAAGTTTAATGCCCAGCAAAATGCAGATGTTTGTATTTTGCTGATCAGAAAAAAACTAAAATCATTTTGAAGTCAATAAGGCAAAGTGGATTAAAAATAAAGAAATGTTAAAACATTAGATTATATCATAATTAAATGTT
This sequence comes from Gryllus longicercus, assembly GCA_038098605.1. Classification (NCBI taxonomy): domain Eukaryota; kingdom Metazoa; phylum Arthropoda; class Insecta; order Orthoptera; family Gryllidae; genus Gryllus; species Gryllus longicercus. The sequence goes on along the minus strand of JAZDUA010000771.1, from coordinate 372,852 downwards.
ATTTAATTAAACCATCATTGTTTTTAATGAGTGGATACCAAATAGCAATACTGATTATGGAGGAAGGAAATTCAATTCAATTTAAAGAGATTCAATTCAAATTAAAAATTAATAAACATTAATATTTTTGTTTTTTAATATTATATTATGCCATAATTATAAAAATAATACTCAATAACAATTATTCATTGACTGATTGTAGTAAAGTAATATTCAGTTCCAGAAAATAATAGATTATTAAGATTTGTACTTTAAGCATTCGCAACTTTTTCATTTTAGCTTAATTGATTTTTGCTCTCAGTACATCTTTAATAGAAATGTTCTGTGTCAGATTTGTATTTAAAATTGCTCCTCACATTTTTTAATACATGACTGGTTAATTTCTTGACTTTTGTTTGCCTCTAGTGAGAAATACTTTTATTGTAATACATTCATTGTAATACTTTCTTCTTATAAATTGTGACTGTCTAAAGAGGAAGTAACAAGGCGAACATTTTTAATGTCTTAAAGTACTATAAATCAGCCTTTCATTTGAAGATCTGTGTAAAGTATATGGAAATAGTATGTAAGAAATATAATTACAGAGAGTATGATAAATTGATTTCCTTGAATGTTACCTTTTTTTACCGGGCGTTTCGGGGGATTGTGAAGGGTCATTGGCTCTTTTTGACTTTATTCTACGTATAGTGGAAATACTGGCTCCAGTATACGCAGAAGCCCGATCTAGAGCATGACTTAGAGGATGCAACAAAACATTGTTCCCCTTTTCCATTTCACATGCATGAACCACTTTTTCAATCATTTTGCGTTCGCCGCTACGATATGTCCTCTTAACTTTTTCAGGAGTTTTAGGTGACTCCCTTGAAGGACCTGGACCTGACTCAGCCATTTCTTTTGATTTAGACAAAAAGCCTGAACAGAGGTTCTGCACTGTAATAGCAACTGGCTTTGACTAGCTTCTGTTTCGCGCCAACGAAGTTTTAACGCTTGGAAGGTTGTCATCAGTGCCCGCTGCGAGCTTTAGCCTTCAACTGTTTCTTGCACAAGGGTGGGGGTTCAAGGTCATCGGTCAAGAAAAGTTGCGCGAATATTATTATTATTTGATATAGTCATAAGGAACAACCAATCAATAATGGTATTATATTTCATTAATGATGAACATTTTTAGACATTAATAAGAATTTCGTACATACCTATTTAAACATAAAGTATTATTACTACGTTTTAACTATTTTTTGCGGTGTATTGTCTTAAAAGTATGAACAAAGTCAATTAAAAATTCATTATATCACCTAGAACAATAATTTAAAAACCGATAAATAGCAAAAAAGTGTTCATATCTTTACATTTTTGTCTGTATATATGGCAAATTGTAAATCGTTTCAATTGATATTTATTTGTATCTGTCATTCAAAATATATTTTTACACTTCTTTCGTTCAATAACTGGTAAAAAGTTGAGCTAGATCAGCGCACTGATTTTTACTCGCTCTGCGCAGCACCAGTTTACGTCACGACCCACATGACCACAAAACGAGCACTTCGTTTGAAAAGCCAGACCAGGCGTTAGCCGTCATGTTGCGTGGAGAAGTGTTATGAAACGTGGCATAAAGTGACAATTTGCAACCGTAACCAACCAAAAATAACACGATAAAGGTGTAATTGAATTAAACGATGGAGTATTTGAGAAAAAGTGATTCATATATCTGTTTCAATGACTTGTAACAAGGTGATAAGTTTGGTATATGGCAGCAATTAAAATCCCTGCTAATATTGTGACGCAAACAGGTGCCTCAAGCTCATTGGCTGAAGTCGGATACGATGCGCCATAGCACATCCGTCTTTTCACCATTGTTCAACGCATTTATACTATTGCTTGTATTGATCAATTCGATTGATACAATTATCGATAATTAGATTTCAATGTTAACAGGAATTATTTTGTTAATTGTGCCATTCAACTTTCCTCCTTTGTTTAGTTTGCAATGCCGGAATCTCTGATCACAATACAATTATATCTTCGACTTCAATGATTCAGTCCTTCTAATCGCCGTCATCTTTTCTCTATTCCTGTTTCCCAATCTAACGAAAATTATGGGAGAAACACATTTCGAAAACTTCAATCTACGATAATGATTCAATTATGGCTTGGATTAATTTATCCGGATATATTATCTTAAAATATCAAAGGTAGGCAAAATAATGACGAAAACTATACGATAGTTCCACGCAAGATGGAAAAAAATGTTTGTCACAATCACATGCAGAAGATACCCCTAGTGTCGGGTAATGTGCTATCTACCAATAATCTGACAATTGACAGTGATCTGAAATCTGAATTCTATATATGCAAGGTCCACACACAAATATTTGCATTCTTGCCACAACGTAAAAATATAATCCTTAGAATTAAAAGAATGGCACACACTTTCCCGTATTAGTTTTCTATTTCCTATGCTAGCTATTCGAACTTGCCACATACTCTTGCCTGCTGCCATCTATCGTCACCCAATGTACAATTTTTTTGAAATTTTCTTAATTTTTCGGTTTCCTAATAGTAGAATGTAATTATTATTTTATGAATATTAAAAAACAGTAAAACCTCGCCCTAAATGGCAATTTTCTTTGAAAATTTGGAATCTTTGTTTAATAAAATGGCGCTTACGCGCTACTGTAAATTCGAAATTGAGGCTCTTTTTTGTTCTTTTATAGAGTACGTTTAGGACTATCCCTACCAGAAGTTTAAACGAAACATTTGGTGCCGTTTTTGAGAAAATATTGGTTTTGTAACTACTACAATTTTCAGAAAAATGTACATGATCTTAATGAAAGAACTCACTATGGTGAACAAATTTTATTTGAAGGAAAAATCTCTATCTTCAATTTTGTAGTTGTAGGAAGACACTGAAAAAATCTTTCGAATTTTTCGAAAATTCAGGGTTAACCGTGAAAATCGGAACTATGCTACCTTTATAAGTGTATTTTACTCTATTCTTACAAGAAATTTAAAGAAAAAATTTGGAGCCGTTTTTGAGAAAATTTTGAAAGTGTCCGGGAGACTTCATGTAAAGTACTCCCAAATTTTAAAGAATGTTTTCAAAATCTAAAAGATTCGACTCGAGCCAGAACAACACAGGTTTCTTCAATTTGGAAAAAATCCTATGGTTTAGGCGGTAGTATTGTTCACAGACACTGAACGGACGGAGGGCCGGACAGACGGAAGTTTTGAAGAAAACCAATTTTTCGGTATCAGGGGACCCCAAAACATGTATTTTCGTCGACATCTTGAAATCGATTTTCCACAGCAATTCATAACTTCCCCTATACTACGTGTATTACTCTGTATATACGTACGTATACGGGAAAGTAAATACGTACACCATTAATAACAGGCGGGGGCGGGGCAAGGGAAGCTAGAATGTCTGGGTACCTACGAATACCTGTAATATACGAGCGGTCACTATTCTACGCTGAAAGAGACAAGACATCTTTAGATCATAAATATTGCTGTAGAAGTTGACAAGGAGTGTTACATTTTAGAAGTGTACAGAAATACTGGAAAATGAAACATTGTGAAGCGTTACACAATCTTATCTAATATATAAAAATCAACGATTGTTCGTAGTTTACGCGCTACCGTCGTACGTTCATCCGATGGCGATAAAACTGAGAGTATAGGCATATTACAATGGGAATGTGCGTATGTCTGTCACACATACACGCGAGTTGAAGATGATGTTATGGGTTTATGCTGACTCTGGGGCCTCGATGGGGGTTAGCTTACTGGCCTCTGAATCCCCAGTACGCGTGTTCGATCCCGTCCGAGGTGCTCGAATTTTTGAAGGGCGGAAAATCCACAGTAGTCATGTCAAACTTGTGGCATGTGAAAGAAACCTGGCAGATGCCCGAGAAAATTAAATCCCTCCCACAATATCCGCCCTTACGATATCTCACTTTCTTCCAGCCATATACTTCGGATGTAGTAACTGAGTCCGACATCTAGTGGAGAAAGTGAGAGACACATCCCACGGGCATTTAGGGGATCGCCAGCGAGATACGTCTGCTCGATAAAGATCGCCCTCAGACCCGTGTTGGAGGTAGGCTTATAAAGAATCCTGTGTCGAAAACTCAGGGAAAGCAACGGGAAACTACACTGAGTGTATCCTCCCAAGAAAACCCATCATGGGTCACCTAACTTCCGTCTATGGAAGAATAAGACCAAAGAAAACAATACTGTCTCAAGTGCCCCTGAGCAAAAGCTCTACGCTACCCGCTGCACCATTAAGTATTAAGCGCATTTTATATGCATATTCTGACGCTGCGATTGTGAAATATCGGCCGGAATTATTACTTGAACGTTATCTTAGACAAGTAAATTAAATTTCTTCAAGACTGTCATAACAAATGCATTCCCAAACTTCAGGGAGAACGTTTTAATAATAGGATACTTTACAACCATACTCAAACCAAGACCATAGAACAAACCCAGACTTGGGAAAAATCTATTAAAATTTTTGCATTTTGTTTTTGTATTTTTTTAAAATTGCACATATTGCACGCAATTATGCGTGAATACTACTAAAATTTTCATAAATGTACATGACCTTAATGAATAAACTTACTATAGAGAACAAATTTTATTTGAAGAAAAATCATCAATTTTGTAGTTGTAAAAAGACGCCCAAAAAACTTGATATTTTGAAATTTTCGGTAATTCCGAGTTAAACCTTAAAATCGGACCTATGCCGCCTTTATTAGTGTATTTTACTCCATTATTAAACGAAATTTAAAGAATTTTTTTTCAAGCCGTTTTTGATGATGTCCGGAGGCTTCGTGTAAAGTACCTCCAAATTTTAAGGAGTTTTTTAAAAATCTCAAAGCTTTGACTCGAGCCAGATAGATAGGGGTTTCTTCAATTTGGAAAAAATCCTACGTATGATTTATGCGCTAGTGGTGTTCACAGACGGACGGACAGACGAAAAGACCGACGGACGTTTTGAGAATAAAGAAAAAACATTCTCTGTATCAGGGGACCCCAAAACATGTATTGCCATTGAAATCTCGAAATCTATTATCTACAACATTACATAACTTTCCCTGTACTACGTATAATGCACCGTATACGGAATGTAAAAAATACAATAGGTTGAGATCAGAAGATTGAGCGGGCCATGTTGTTGCTGCCCCACACCCTATCCATTTATTTCGTAAATGCTGGTTTAAAATTGCTCTTGCTTGACGAGAAAAATTAAGCGGTGCCTTATCGTACACGAATCTCATGTTCTGAATGAAGTGTAGTGAACCTGCTTCCAGCAAAACATTGAAGTGAACCATTAAAAAGTCACTCTGTGATGCTCCAGTTAGTGTTCCATGGGAGATAAAAGACCTAATTAATTGTCACCAATTATTCTAGCTCATATCGTCGTCATGGCTATCTGTTGGTCAGCGTGCTCCTTTCCACTACGCGACCCCGGGTTCAATTTCTGGTGAGCCAAGATTATTGTGTGCGTTTTCCTTGCAATGTCCCAATATACGTTGCTCTGTAACGATGAGAAAATTCACTTCTCAGGTTGAGAAGACCGGAATACGGCGTGGGGATGTTTACATGCTAATCAAACGTACCCCCTTAACCCATGGCAGCGAGGCAGGAACGTTGCTGCTAGCCTTGGGCTGTCGCGCCAAGTACACAGCACATACATTAATACTGATTTGTTATTGTCTTGTTTCCAAACGTGCACAGGGATTTATGTCGTTCTGTACGTGAGTGGTGTGAAAATTTTGCACTCTGTTTTTGGTAAACTTTGTTTCGTCAGTGAATAGTATGTTAAACAGAAATGTTTGGTCCTGAGCACGCATCTGCAGTGACCAAGTACAAAATTTTCTGTGTGGAAAATCAGATTCACTAAGATCGTGCACTGTCTGAAGATGGAGTGGATACAGGAATTGTTCTCGTAAGATTTTGCACACTGTCACATAACTCACGTTCTCAGTTCCTGGTATTGCTATCGTTATTTTTTCCTCGATATAATGAAATACTCGTTCTTCTCAATCAGGTTTTCTGTTACTGTAAAGTCCAATACTCAGCAAGCGGCAACGCAGTGCCCAGCAGCGTGTACGCTTCCAGAGTGGACAGGTGTGGAATGCGTCACAATGAGCAAGAGGGGGAGGACCAAGTCCAAGGGTGCAGGCTGTGAAGGTAGGTACCATGATGGCACCAGATGTGTCGCAAGATCAGACACTTGCGACCGGGGCGACCGACGTGATCACAGTAAGGGCGCCTTCACACGTCGCCACGGCGGCACGCTTCCGTCAAGCGGCGGGACTCTTCCGACGCCGCCACCGCTGCAGCCACGGCCGCACCGCCGCCGGCCCACGGTGGGGCCAAATGCCAAAAAGCTGGTCAAAAGTCGAAAGCGTTGTACGATTTGACTGAAACTTTGTATTCAGAGGTTTATGATCATTCTAATTAATAATCTGTAATAAAAATTCCGAAAAACAAAATGGCGGACCAATATGGCGGATAAAATTATCAAAATTTTGTATTTTTAACACAAAATGATCATACTTATAAGTAAAAATGAGTTCATTCGGGTTTTTAAGGATGCTGATTAATAATCTTGAATGAAAATGCCAAAAAACAAAATGGCGGACCAATATGGCGGACAAAATCATCATTTTCTTCATTTTTAACACAAAATGATCGTGTTTAAAATTAAAAATGAGTTCATTCAGGTTTATAAGCATGCTGATTAATAATATTAAATAAAAATGCATAAAAAAACAAAATGGCGGACCAATATGGCGGACAAAATTACCATAAGTTTGTATTTTTAACACAACATTATTATGTTTATAAGTAAAGAAGAGTTAGTTTGAATTTTTAAGGATGCTAATTAATAACCTTGAATGAAAATGCCAAAAAACAAAATGGCGGACTAATATGGCGGACCAAATCATCAATTTTTTCCATTTTTAACACGAAATGATCGTGTTTATAATTAAAAATGAGTTGATTTGGGTTTATGAGCATGCTGATTAATAAATATTGAATAAAAATGCTAAAAAAACAAAATGGCGGACCAATATGGCGAACAAAATCATCAAAAGTTTGTATTTCTACATGTTGCACGCGCTACGAAAATTTGTCACAGGCACTAAAACGGCAGCTACGGGCAGCTGTTTGTTTGTGATTCTCACAGAGAATAACATTTCAAATAATGTCATGTTAAGTTTTTAGCCCCGCACGACGGTGCACATAGTAATTTTTCATTTTAAACACAAATTTTTGATTATAGCATTTTCATTTTTCGCCAACAATCAACGTTAATTATTACATTAACAAATTATTTTAAAAAAATTAAGTATACATATTATGTTTCTACTTACTCTCAGGAATAGATTCCATTTTGTTTTATTGAATTCGGCCGACTGCACGCTTCTCTATCCTTCGAAACACAAAGGTTCTGAAAACACGTTTCACAGCTGACCGATATCGATCGCTCGAGGCCCAACTTTGAACTGATCTCTTACCTCAAGTATAAGAGAGAAACCGTTACTAATTGCGGAATTCAACGGCCCAAATACCAACCTATTGAAGTAGCAACGACAAAATCCCTATCTAGTAACTTTTTTTTGGACTTTTGGCCAGCTTTTTGGCATTTGGCCCCACCGTGCGGCCGTGGAAGGGGTGGGTTCTGCAGCGGTACGCTTTGCCGATCCTCCGGCGACGTCGAACAAAGGGACCGCAGCAGGTACCTGCTTCAGTCCCTTTGTCCGTCGTCGGCGAAGAGCCCTGATGATTGACGTTCGCGCGCTTCTGTGGCGGCGTGGGCAAGCGGCCTAAAACGCAGCGACCAGCGGCACAGTGGGAAGCCTACCATTTAAAGCTGTGTTCCACCAGTGGTGGCGCGCACGCCCTCCTCCGCTGCGCGTAGCGAGAGTCCTTCGCCGAACGCCGCAGCGGCGCAAACTCGCTGCACGTGGGAAGGTCTCCATTCAAACCAATACTCTGCTACGAGCCGCGCTTCCTTCAAGCAGCAGAGCCCTTCCGACGCCTCCACCGCTGCAGCCACGGCCGCACCGCCGCCCGCCGTGGAAGGGGGTGGGTTCTGCAGGGGTACGCTTTGCCAATCCTCCGGCGACGACGAACAAAGGGACCGCAGCATGTAAAACGCAGCGACCGGCGGCACAGTGGGAAGGCTACCATTTGAAGGTGTGTTCTGCTAGCGGTGGCGCGTACGCCCTCCTCCGCTTCGCGTAGCGACAGTCCGCCACCCAACGCCGCAGCGGCGCAAACCCGCCGCACGTGGGAAGGTCTCCATTCAAACCAATACTCTGCTACGAGCCGCGGCGTTCGGAAGCACGTTGCGTTGGCGACGTGTGAAGGGGTCCTAATGCTCTGCTATCAGCTGCGGTGTACGGTAGCGCGCTTCTGTGTCTACGTTTGAAGGAAAATTAAGCCTTCAAGTGCGGGTGGCCCTGCAAAAGGGGTTCAGTGCTCCACAAATCTTTGTTGCGATGAGCCAAAGTGTGTGGAAGGCTGCAAGTTTGCGGGTACGAGCGCCAGGTGCATGTCGAACGGTGGGTTAGATAGTTGGCAGATGCTAACGGGGACCGAATGCTCCGGCAGTAAATGGTACGGCTCACAAGTATATATGTAAATAAACTATGTATATACTAAAGCCCTCTTGTCTGTGATTTGTGTAACCCACGGCATCACAATACTAATTGGTCTCCCAAAGTTTGATGATCTTTTCTCAAGAGAGCCCGACCATATATTCTCTGAAATTCTTTGTTTGGTAAATTTCTGTCATAATGTTTTCAGCGTGCCAGTATTCTTTAATGCTGTTTTTCTTAAAATTTTTAATTTCTTTCAGTTTTATGCGAGGATTTTATTTGTTGTTCTTGAATAGTGTACATTATACTCTTCAGTAAACCATTTTGTGTGGTTTTGTTCGGCGGCATTTTCGCTGCTGCACGTCAGTAGTTGAGAGCATGAGATTTGTATAGTCCGCCGTCTGACCGGTTAATCCTGACAATATTTAGTTCATGTAACGTCGCTGGCACCGTTACACCTGCCCAGCCTATTGCAGCGCCAACAGGGCGCGAAGCAAGCGAGCCGCGAAGAGGGGTCGTAAAACAAAGCACGCCACCACATGATACAACCAAGTCTTCGCACAGTCATCAGTCTTGAACGAGCCGTCACGTCGGTGTCCGAGTCGGGTCGTGTTATGCCGCGGTGTATCCCAGAACGGACGGACCAGCGAATAACGCCGCATCGATTGCATCCCGAGGTCAACTTTTCCTAAGTCTTTGACCTGCCTCCCAAAAAAGGCGTAGACCGAGTTATCCTGTTTTTTCTCGTGAGTACAAGGAAGAGCTCGTTTAGGTGTCAATGCTTGAAATATCACTCTTTCACTTTCATATTTGAAGAACATGAAAGAGAAAAAGAACACATACTCCTTGTAACGTTGTTCATTTTGTATAATAGTAGAGTGAGGAAAGATTTTTATTTTGTAATTTAACTGTAGAGTGTTCTTTTATTCAACTAATTTCTGATGTTTCCCATGGAATGTTGTAAGGAGGAGGGAAACGGTGGATATGGTCCTCCCTTAATATGCGAAGAATTAAAATAATTATATTTTAGTCAGATAACATACACAGTTCCGAAGATCCGCATTGTTCACCTGCGTTCGAGATTTTCTCTCTATCGATGCAAGAATGTCTATTTGCGTTATTCAAATGGAAACTCGACTATATTGTTTCCTCTTTCCCCGTCTCCAAACAGTGGCCGGGATGCAATCTGTACGTGCCTTCCCAGGTGCCCAAAAATGAAAGAGAATTAACTTGGAAACAGGTGTAAGGGAACTCCGACCGCGTGATGCAATCGGGCGACCCCCGTTGCAGTGCCCGTTCTCTACAACCTCACAAGCTCCTGACATGTGTGAAAGTGTAATGCATGTAAGTGTAAGTGAGTTTATAAAGAGAGGTGATAGGACAAGGAAGAGAAAGGAGAGATCGTCCGAGGCCCGTGGCCCAATTCGTTAGGGTATGGCTCCGGCATTCGCCCTGTGTTGATCGGAGAAACCACGGAAAACTGCCGAATCAGAGCAGTCGGCCGCTAGAATTCTCCTCCAGACAGCGGCTGGAGGCAACAATCCTGGTTCGCCATAGGGATCGAACTCCTGGACCTCCCAGTCAGAGTCGTTGCACTACCTATCTGGCGGCCGGCCCCCCTCAGCCTCGCCGTTCGCGCCCCCTGCGATGGAGTCGCGTGTCCGTGGAATAGAATTTCCAGACTTTTTCCGATCAAGTTACAATTATTTATTGATGTGTCAAATTACTGCGTTGTTCACAATGAGCGTGCGGCTACTATTTGAAGATTAAACAGTTTTTACACAACTCGATTTCAGAAAGAAATGAAAGTATTTATTTCATATTGTTCCGCAGGCTATTACTCATACGAAAAATACTATTTACAAAAAATACTTACAATTATTTAAATTGATCGACGCTAAGATTGCAATAAAACTAGTGGTGCTACAAAATGGTACAGACTTTCCCGAATTAGTTCTCTATTTCCTTTGGTCTCGGCTAGCTCTTCGGCTTTGCCGTATGCTCTTGCCAGCTGCCATCTATCGCCGCCCAAATTACATTTTTTTTTACATTTCTTAATTTTTCGGTTTACTAATTGTAAACAGGAAATATTATTTTAATATTATTAAACAACGGTAAAACCTCGTCCTAAATTGCAATTTTCTTTGAAAAATTTGGAGCAGTTTTTTTAAAAACTGGCGTTTAAGCGCTACTGTAAATTCAAAATTTGCAGCTCCTTTCGCAGAAAATTTTTGAGTTTTCGAAAAACTTCATTTGAAGTCATTTTAAGAACTTTAACTCACAAATATAATAGTGTTTACAAATATCAGGAAATGTGCGTATCATCGACGTGAGAGAACTTTCAAAGAATTTACATTTGTGTAATTTTTTTAATAAACAAAAGAACACCGAAGTGAACTTTACGTCATATTAAAAGACTGGAATGGGAACTATCCATTAGAAATATTTAAAGAAAAAAATTGAAACCGGTTTAACAAAATGGCATTTGAGCGTTTCTGAAAATGCGGAATTTTGAACTAGTTTTCATAGAAAATTGTAGTTTTTCAGAAACTTTATATGACATTATTGAAACTCCATGTACTCATAAATACAATAATTTGAACAAATTTCCGCTAAAATGAGTATTAACAACATGAGAGACAAGTCAAAAATTACATTTTTGTAATTTTGGAAAAAAAAAACAAAGAATAGAGCAGTATAGCGTTTATTTATCTTATAGAGTACATTTAGCACTATCCCTACCAAAAGTTTAAAGAAAACATTTGGAGACGTTTTTGAGAATATATTGTTCTTGTAATATTTTAAAATTGCACATATTGCGCGAAAACTACTACAATTTTCAAAAAAATGTACATGACCTTAATGCAAGAGCTCACTGTGGAGAACAAGTTTTATTTGAAGGAAAAATCTCTATCTTCAATTTTGTAGTTGAAGGAAGACAAAAAATTCATACTTTTTAATTTTTCGAAATTCAGAGTTATTCGTGAAAATCGGACCTATGCCACCTTCATAAGTCAACGTTACTCTAAGATTCTTATAAGAAATTTAAAGAAAAAATTCTGAGTTGTTTTTGAGAAAATTTTGAAAATGTTCGGGGGGCTTCATGTAAAGTGCCCCCAAATTTTAGAGAATGCTTTTCAAAATCTCAAAGTTTCGTTCGAGTCAGTTTTTTTCAATTTGGAAAAAATCCTACGGGTGGATTAGGCGCTAGTAGTGTTCACAGACACCCAAGGGCGGACGGACAGACAGACGGATGGACGGACAGGCGGACGTTTTGAAAAAACAACATCACTTTCTCGATATCAGGGGATCTCAAAACGTGTATTTCGGTTGAAATCTCGAAATCGATTTTCCGCAGCACTACATAACTTTCCCTATACTACGTATATACGTACCTATATGGGAAAGTAAAAATTATTACTGTTTTTGAGAAAATGTAATGTGAGCTTTGTTAGTGGTTTCAAACTTTTTGCTGCCGTCAGTCCCTTCAGGTACCAAATTTTCCACACGCCTTCCCTCATTAAAATTAAATTGTTAATAACTAAATATTTTTTCCTGGAAGTAAGAGCATCATATATACTTTTTTATTATACACATTCAGTGTACAAAATAATTATTGAAAACGATCTGCACTATTTAGGTTGTAATTACTGAAATTAATTAATAATTACAGAAATGGAGATTTCTTGTCATGAATTAAGAAGGAGCTGGAAGGCAGGAATTTGACGGGATGAGTACACCGAAAATTGTTTACACAACAGTAATTTATTGTTCAAAGGAAAACATAATTCCCTGCTACCTCTCGTAGCTAAGTGAAAGGTGTCCAAATGAAAATATCCAAAACTATTTTGACATGGGAGCTGCCTGATTACGTAACAATTTAGAATCAAATCACAGTAAATAGAAGCATTACATTATGTTAAATAGGATTATTGGAGGCAGAGGCTGCCGCTTGGGCCTAACTGCCACAATAAGGAAGGCTGAATTACGGAGGTCACTTGCCTCTGTTAATCAAAATTATCATGTGTGGCTTCTCGCATCCACCTCTTTAAAAAAATACAATAACATCAATAAAGCTCTCAGAGAGTAAGCTTGTGTATGCCTACAGCAAACATGACAACTTGACACAAGTAAACCGTATTACCATAACTATGCACTTCTTAAAATATAGAGCCTATTGCACCTATTGATGCATCAATAAAAATCCTCTGCCGTGTTCTTACTCTGGCATCTTCTTGTCAACGCGCAGATTTGCTGACGTGCAGTCGTTCACGAAATAAAGAAAACTGCAAGGAAAACTATAAAAAACGAACATATTTATAGTTCAGCAAAGTGAGATCAGTGGGCTTGTTTGGTGTCACACAGTTCATCGAATCTCGGCATTAATTTAGAAAAGGCAGTACGCATCTCATTATGAGATTTATTCTTGATCTATATTTTGTCGTGGGTACCGCCATGGCTGTATTGGCTGTACGGACATGGGTGTACATCCGAAGTTCGCGCGCTTCCCTGGGGAGGGCTGCCTCACAGTTTGAATAACATTGCTTTATATAAACCTTCCGTGATATTTCACATGTTTTAAATTAAAAGTTGCACTTTCAATTCATATGGTCTCGGATAAAGTCATATCGATCGGTGAATTAGAGGAAAAGTATGGATTTGTAAATTACTTCCTCTCATACGTTGTGTAGTCAGAATCCAAATTTTGCGGGTCCTTGATACGGAAAAATCGATTTACGGCGAAACATCTGTATGTCTCTGGTCAACGTTAACTTCTAAACTGTTCATAAAAATGTTCTCCTAAATTGATATTCTCTAATTGATCTTAACTAACTTAAGGCCCTGCGAGTTTGAAACGGATGATTTTATTTTTGTGGGTACTTTACATGAAGTTTCAACATTTTGAACGTTTTCTCAAAAATAACTCCAATTTTTTAAATTAAACTTTGACCTCGGATAGCTTTAAGAACTCTTACAAAATGGTGTGGTTCTCGTTTTTGTTGGAAGCCCAGATGACTTTGATATTTGCAAAAGTTCAAGGCGTCATCCAACAACTAAAATATTGAAGATAGAGATATTTTCCTTCATGAAATCTGTTGTTGAAAGACAGATCTTAAAATAAGGTTATATGTAATTTTCGAACATAAGAGTAGTTATTGTATAATTTTGCATGAAATATAGGCAATTCAAAAACATTTTCTCAAAAAATATTCTAGTTTGTCTTTAATTTTCTCTTCGTGTCTATCGAAAGACGGTAAAAATTTGTGATAGTCTCATCTTCAGCAAACTCTGTATATTTGAAAATTGCCAAAACTAACTTCGCAAAAGTACAATACCGAAGATAAAAATTGTGGTCTAAAATGAAATATTTTCTAAAAATTCAAATCTTTAAAAATGTCATGTACAATGTCTTTATAAAAGCGTAGTTTTTGTATTACTACTGTTTGACGTTAATGCGATTTACAAAAAAATAAAAAAATAAAAAAAACCCTTTTCTCAAACACTGTTTTAAATTTTTTTCTTTAAATATTTTCCACTGATTTAGGAAAGAACGCTTAGAAAGAGGCAGGACTCATTTTCGTTGAATTTACTGAATTGTTTAAACCTAAGAATGGTAGAAATAATGCGAGAAAGAATATGCTGTTGTAACACCACTTCTTCTATATGTTTGGGCTCCATCATCAAAATATTATTAGATTTGCATGGAATAACCGGATGGTTGTACCCCTTAAAACAAAGAAGACTCATTTCTATCGGAATACATTTCTCAAAGCCGTTGCTGGATAAAAATAAAACTAATATACATGACAAAATGTGTGTATAAACTCGAGGTTAGTTAAATATGGTCAAAATGCAATGAAATATGAGCGTCCTAGTATTATGGTAAATGCTTAATATCCTTAAACGATTGAACATAAGGGTGACATGTGAGTAGTCATTTCTTCTAACATGAAAAGGTTATTTGTTACTTCCTCCAACTTTACCTGAAGTTTCTTCTTACCCAAATCTTAGATTGACGTTGAAATTTCTCTCGTTTTCTTCGGATCGATCTTCCAGTAGACTATTATTGAAGGATCAGGAACGAGACGACTTGAGTAGCAAAATGTATTGTCTGTCCTCGCAAAAGTCTCCAGTTTCTTTCTAGCAATTACGAGTCATTAAACTCGTAAACGTAGATTACGAGAACTACTACAAGCACTTGTCCGAGTGGAGTAAAGTGAAATAAACACAAACTACAAACGAGTAATTTCCGGTTCATAGCAGATCCTAACTCGAGAAGTTGCGGAACGATGATAAACCAACAATTTCTAGTAAAATTCATGTTCGGCTTCCCAAATTTCTCTGCGTCAAAGACTACTGTTTTCAGGGCGAATTCGTCGTAACCTCTTGATTGAAGACTTGGCCTGAGCTTAACAACCACAAATTCTTCTTCTCTGGCAAAATTGGCTTCCTTTCTGGCAATATAAAATATTGCTCGAAACTTTTCGCATTCCTTTTGTAAAAATAAACAACTTTTTACATTGACCAACAAATTTTATTAAATTATTATTGTTTTGTAATGTCATTGACATAACATGCCTTTCATATTTTTCTACTATTGCAAACGTGGATGAATTCACAAACCAACTTTAATGTACATACTACATTGGAGAACTCTATAAAATAATGAAGTTATTTATTATTTTAAACTTCCATTGTGATCTTAAAGAATATTTTATGATATGTAATTACGCTTGTGCTTGTAATTATGATTTTTACTGTAATTTTAAAATTATGTAATAAATGAAGTGGGATTGCAATATTCAGCCTAGAAAAGAGATGTTACGAGGCGAAAAACAGCTCCAATAATGACTCCATTGAGGCTACCGAAATTATTTTACACGGAAAGGTTGCAAACGGATATAACCATAAATATTATATTTGTTTTTCAGACCTCTAATTCAAACTTACTTGTTCTGCAGGAAGATGACAAATCAATTGCAGAATTAGGAATTTCACATATTTTCTGGCGAAAGTGAAGTTAGATTATATTTACTCTTAAGAAGGTAGATCTTCACGTATTTCTTAATGACGACCCACGGCCAAATGTTCTGGATTTTCAACATGTCACCTGTTCGATTCTTAAACAAATTATGGAAGGCAAAATATTCAATTGAACAACTCTGCCAGGCATAGTACTTATCCAGAAACTTATTCATGGAAAATATATCGGCCTGAACGTAGTTTTTTTCAAATTGACAAATACTTGCAATAAAAATTATATTTCAAATTTTAGAAAAACTGAGCTTTTCACTCTTGCCAATTTTTATTCCGTCTTATCTTCGGAACAATACATCGAATGGCAATGAAATGCCGTTACTTGTTTGTTTTTTAATAGAGACACATCTTCTCAAAAAATCAAATTAATATGATTTGTAATTGTGGATATAAATAATAAACCACACGTAATTTCCCTGTTTGAATGATTAATGTTTTTGGTAGCGTCAACTACTTCGAACATTAGTTCCGTAAGTGCAGTGCATGTTGTGTCCCAGGAGGCGTTGGTTGTGGGAGGTGTTGTTTCTCCCTCTCTGGAACGTGAGATCCGTCGACAAGTCGGTTTGCTGGGTTTCATTCTCCATCTATCTGTCTCTCCTACGGGGCCTCAGACTGGGCAAGCTCTAAACTCTCGAGTGGTCTCCTGACATGTGTGGTAGTGTAGGGCATGTGTATAAGGGGAGAATAGAGAACAAGGATTAGGAAGGAAAGATCGCGCGCGGTCCGTGATCCGTGGGTTTAGGTACTGCTTCGACATTCGCCTCGTATTGATCGGATTGATTAATTTAAATATTGATTAATACACAGGTGTTTGTGAAACTTGCAACATCAAGAAGAAGATTACTATTACAATGAAATTTATTTCACAGATTAGGAATACTATAATATATAAATTATTAGAATTACATGACTGTACCTCCATAAAATACCTGCAGAAGAAACAAGTTCGCAGAAAGCTTGCACATTCCTCGCCACATATGTTGTCCTGCTAACTGTGCACATGCTGACAGCTGCATGAGCTGTTTGCAGGAGGAGCAGTACCTCGGGCTCTAAAACCTCCCTGTCCCTGATGTAGCGGTTGCTGTTCAGATTGCCCTCAATACGTATGAGACGAGATCGCACATTGTAGCCAAATGGGCCCCAAACTATCACGCACAGCGTTTGTCCGCGATGGCGCGGAACATTGCAGGCTGGTAGATAGCGATCACCACGGTAGCGTTGAACACGTACGCGGCCATCGCTGTACCACAAATTGAAGCGGAACTCATCCGAAAACCCCACATTTTGCCACTCAGCACACGAGTGAACACGTTCACGTGTCCATTGCTGTATGGGGCGTTGGAGGTTTCTAGTCAACTGAATCCGACGCAGTGGAATGCTTGCCACCAGTCCAGCCCTCAGCAGACGTCGCCGAATCGTCAACGCAGACACGATCACACCGTGATTACAGCCATGCGGGCAAGAAGGCGGTCACCTCAACCTGTAGTCACATTGCGTGGTCCAGTACCCGCTCGTCTCTGGGTACGACCCTCCTCTGTCCACTGATTCCACACACGCATCACTGTCGTAGCAGCGTGCTCCGTTCGAGACGCAATGTCACGGAACGAGAAACCTGCTTCCCGGAGACCGATCATTCTGCCCCGTTCGAACTCACTCAGATGCTGATATTGCGTCCTTTGACGTCCCTCGACGAGGCATGCCTGCACCTGCTTGCACGTTACACGTCGTTTGACGGCTTTACACCGACTGAGTGTGGCGTAACAGTGAACTGATCTATCACATAAAGTAGGGTGCTGCTAGACCGACGTGCAAATTTAATCACTTCTTATGGGTACACTGCTCTACATATTCACCGATTTTTAAGTGATTCCGACCATTCCTTCTGGGTGTTGCAATTTTCACAAACACCAGTGTAGATTGATGAATAATTCCGGGAACGTCAACTGCTAAGGTCATTAGTCCCTTAAGTGAAGTGCATATTTTTGCCACGGGAGATGAGGGTGATCTTACCCTACTGAATGACGAGATCCGACACCAACTTACATGTCGGCTTGCGGATTTTTTCCAACCAGGCATCTGTGACCAGCAAGGACACGCTGTAAACTCCCGACTGGTCTCCCGATATGTGTGGTAGTATAGTGCTTGTAAGTGTGTGTAAGGATGAGGAAGGAAAGATCGCGCGCGATTTGGGCCCCTTTGTTAGGGGCCACTGCTCCAGCATTCGCCTTGTGTTAATCGGAGAAACCACGAAAAATTACCGATCAGAGCAGTTGGCCGCTAGAATTCTCCTCCATACAACGGCTAAATTCGACCCAGCTATCCAACCAGTGTCGAAAATCCTGCCAGCGTGGGATTCGAATCCTAGGAACTCCATAGGCACTGCAGTGATATTAGTTGATTCCCTGAGCCACCTAAGCCGATGTGTTGACCGGAGAAACCACGTAAAATTGCCAGTTGGAGCAGCCTGCCGCTGGATTTCTCTTCTAGTGCTTGAATTCAACTTAGTGCCGGAAATCCGCCGTCGGAACTCAATCGCTAGAATTCTTCTCCAGACAGTCGTTGAATTCGTTCTGCTTGAAATTATTTTTTAAGTTGATTGTAACTTAATACATATCTCTTGTTTTCTTCATAGTCTCGCGTTTGTGCAGTTTACAACAGGGTTACCAAATCTATTCTTACGAAATCCGCCATCACAGGGACAAAGGTCTTCTCAATTTACATAGTCGTTGGAGAAGAAAGTTCTCCCCATAATCCAAGGTATAAAATTATATTCTGCTTGTTTTCTCGCGTGAACTGGTGGTAGATCATGCCTACTTCATTTATAAGTAAATACTCTTGTGCATAAAACTCAATATTTGTAGGGGAAAGTCGGAAAATGCGGGTAAATTGAGTTGGCAGTTTTCATGACACTTTGACGCAACCACACGCATCTTGGGGCCGTGAAAAATATAATTATAAAACACTACTTTCCAAACTTTTTGTACGCGCTTTTTGCACTTCGTAATTCTTTTAAGAATAAATAAAAGGATAGTACTTCAAAAGTATGGTTTAAATTGTTATCTTAAATATTGTTAAGGGATTTCACGATACTTATCTTACTTTGTACAGCCCTCTGTGGCTCGTAGGTTAGCTTACTTGCTTTCTACGGCGCAATGCGGATTCGATTCCCGGTCGTGGCAAACATTAATTGTGCGCTTTCCTTGCAATGTCCCAATAGATATTGCTGTGTGACGATGATAAAGCTCTTCTCAGGTTGAGAATACCAGAAAATACAACGTAAGGATGGTTATGTGCTAACCACGCGTACTCCTTAACCCATGGCCGCAAGGTCGGGACGCTGCTGGTAGGCCTTAGCTCGTAAAGAGCTGTGGTGCCCAAGTAATACATACATCCATACAATCTTACATTGTGATTCGAAACCCCTTGTACTTGAAGAATGTTGTCAATTCGGTAAACCGGGAAATGGCATGTCGGGCAAACTGGGAAAATTCAAAATCTAATGTTGAGGCGTGGTCTAGCATTTGCAAGCTCATATAATGCAGCATTTTACCATCTGTAAAAATGAAAGAGAAACTGCAAAACGAATAAAACTAGTGGTGCAAATCGGCACAAACTTTCTCGCATTATTTCAAACTTTTGCAATTTTCGGTACTTTAGCGTTCAACGAAAATAATACCACAGCCATTTTGAAGCGTCCTTTGTTCTATACGAGGAAAACATTAAAACAAATTGGGGCAGTTTTTGAGAAAATGTGTTTTACTAGAAACTGCATAAATTGCAAGCACAAATACTCATTAAACTATTAGGTTTTATAATTGATGATCTTGATCTGTTTTTAAACAAAATATTTAGAATACATTTTGTTTAAGGTTAATATCTCCCGGGAGATATCTTCAATTTTGTAGTTTTGAAATGTTAACTTCTGGAATTTTCCAAAATACAGAGTTCGCCGGAGATAAAATTAACACATTTTTAATGTTCTTTGATATATACTACGAGGATAAATTTTAAAGAAAAAAATTGGAGCGGTTTTTAAGAAAAAATGTATAAAAAATTAAAAATTGCCTATATTTCACGCAAAATTACGCGAAAATACTTTCGAAAACTTTAACATGAACTTACATCAAAACCTTTCCTTAAAGAACAGATTTCATTAAGGAGAATAATCTCTATCTTCAGTAGTGCAGTTGTAGGAAGACGCCGAATAAATGGAACTTTTGCAGTTTTCGAAAAATTAGTGATTTCAACGAAAATGAGATCTGCACTCTTTACGCTATCCAAGGACAAAATTCAAACAACAAAATTGGTGTCATTTTTGAGAAAATTTTGAAAATATTTTTAAGGCTTCTTGTAAAGCACCCTCAAAAAATCCGTTTGAAACTCCCGCGAGGCCCGCAAGACAAGGCCCGCGAGGCCCGCATGGCGGAAAAAGAGAGCCTATTTTTAGAGGATATTTCTTTTATTTAAGGTTATAACACTAGTTGTGATTGCTGTACACCGTTATAAGTTTTACGGACGGGCCCTCGCTCATTTCCTTACGCTACTGCACAGACATTTTGCCGTCAATCAATTTCTGGGTATCAAGGACCACAACACGAATTCTGACTCCAGCGTGTTAGAGGAAGTGTTTTACTTTACCGAAAATTCGTCGTTTATCGGGACACAATTTCATAACTTCTCTTACGAAGTAAGGTCGTAAGAACATAAAAGTAAAAACTGCAGACGTTTCAGAAAATTTTTTTTTTAGAAATTGCTTATATTTCACGCCAAATTACACGAAAACTATTCATATTTTCTAATAATTGTACGCCACCTTATTTAAAGAACTGTCTTTGCAGAACATATTTCATTAAGTAAAAATCTTCAATATTGTTATTGTAGAAAGACGAAAAAAAATTAGAATGTTTGCTATTTTCAAAAATTAGAATTATTATTCAAGAAAATGTGCATTTTTGCTGCTGTATCTCACTAGTCTCTTCAAATATTGAGAAATTTAAAGAACCATAAACAATAAATGGTGGTGACAAATAGTACTTTATTTGGAAAATCAAAACAGTTGTACATATTATATATATATATCTATTTACAGAACTGAGGCACATGCAATTGAATGGATTATGGTTGTCAGTGATTAAAAACTGCCCAAACACCATGAACTCTTGTGTATTAAAAATAATCTTGGTCCTTCACACCAATAACACTTACAGCATTAACAGGCACATAAATACTTAACCTGTTTAACTTTATATCACAGTAATACTTGCACCCACACCTTCATTTTAAGTACCTGAAAGAGAAAAAACAATTAATAACTTTTCCTACTTAAATTGAAGTTTTTAAAAATAAAGACACAAAATATTGTTCTCATATTTTAAAAGTGTCTTGAGAAATGGGGCACAAAACTTTTAAAATTTAATTTATCAAGAGAATGAAAAATGCAATATCAGAATTAAATTCAAAATGATGTGTCCGTAGAATTTTGATAAGACACCTAATGTTAATCTAAATATTTTCGTTTATTAATAAAAACATACTTTGCTGCCCAATCTGTCCGCCCATGTATTCCTCCACTCTGACGAGCCATGCTGACAGCTGAAGAACCTGCAACAAGTTCTTTGAAGAAATATCCATTGTTGTTCAGAAAATAATACTAAATATTTGGACCAAGTTATTGTTTATTGCGTTGAAAATGTTCTGTGTAAATCTGGGTTGTTCAGTGCTCAAAAGGGATATAAAATTATTACCGAAAGCTCATATTTCTGTTTTTGATTCTAATTTTCTGTGGCCTTTTTAAAATAAGATATCTTAATTCTCTCCTCTTCCACCCCCTCCCCAGTGGGAGGCAGATGATAAGGGAAATGCTCCTTGGTATCTTTTTAGGAAACAGTGTTTATATAATGACTTAAGTCCAACTCTGGCTAATTCATAAATTATGAATTAGTTAATGATTAATTAATATTAGTTAATTATAAGATAATTATGATTAGTTATGAATTAATTCCAAAATGAGTGGATAAAGCCTGAAGGAGTGGGTAAAGTTCGTAGTAGCTTCGAAGCATAACACAGACTTTTGTCGGATAGCTTAAAGTTGAGATTACTCAACACGAGATGGCTCTGCTGGGGTAGGTGAAGTAAAATATTTGTGATAAATAAGGATCAGACCACAAGTGTGACGTTTCTAAGGCTAGTGAGAGACAAGGTTAGTAGTTTGGTGTTCCATTTTGGCAGTCTGAAATTTCTATTTACAAGATGCCATCCAACTTGATTTCTCTATATACATCAGTTAACACTTCATTTATTTACATAAAATAACCATGTGTCTGTGCAACACATATTTTCCAATGCATTTCATGCTAAAATACTTTGTGTGAGAACCCAAAACCCTGCTCACTCAGTCTATTGATTTGATTATTTTGTGTTCCAGGCAAGTCATTTGTGATTATTTAGTCCCATAAGTGAATTGCATGTTATATCCCAGCAGGTGGCGGTGTTTCTTCCCCACCGAAACATGAGATCCGATGAGGACCTGCACAGTGGCATATCAGGTTTTTCTCTCCAGGTATCTCCCGTCCCTTGAAAGTACCTATAATGAGTCAATACCACAAAGTTCTGCTGCCTTCAAGAGAAGGAAGGAAGAATTTCAAACATTCTTTTACCTGTGGCAAATATTTGGAGAGTTTGCATTGACTTGCAATGTAATTTGTTGTATACCCAAAACATCCATTTTACTATTTACATGAAAAGAATACATTTATATTCACACTTAATTAGTAAAACTCAAATATTAAAACATCTACCTCCATTGAGAATACTGTATGGAGCATTGGCATTCTGAATCGGCACTTTGGTACTATGTCCAGAAACATATCTTGATTGATTTAGATAATGCTGCTTTGCAGTCAAAGTTGTATTGCTATCATATTCTTGATTCCAAGAATCATGATATTGAAATGGGTCTATGTCTGAGTCCTTGCTTCTGTAAAGTTAAGTAAAACTTCATATATTATACAATTTCACATTAAAAAAAAATTATGTATACACGAGGATAAAATATTTTTTGTTAATAGAGCAGTTTTCAGCTTTTTTCCTTGCCTGACATTTGTACTGTGTCCAGCCACATAACGTGCTACCCTTAGGTAGTGTTGTTTTGCACTCATTTTAGGGTTAGACTGCAGGGGAGGTTGAACTGGATAATCAAGCCAATTAGGCCTGTTTTCTTTCAATTCTCCATGAGTTGACATGTGGCCATCAAAATCCACCTTTTTCCTGAGAAACAATTATTTTATTAATAAAATTCTCAATACAGGGGATATTGTGAGATAAGAAAAAGAAACACACACACACACACACATTATATATATATATATATATATATATATATATATATATATATATATATATATATATATATATATATATATATATAAACACGAGAATCTTAAATATTTTTGTCTCTCCTTTACAACACAATATATATTCAATTGAATGAATTTTGATTTAAAACATTGGTAAATAATACATCTAAATACCTTTTAGCATAAACCTTAAAAAAATGGTAATCAACAGCCCATCAGGACTTTCAGTAATGACGACGATGACGATGATGATGATGACAATAAAATTGTATTACCAGTTTGCAGAATGTTTAAACACTGATGGTTTAACAAGTAATTATTTTTACTCAATAATATTATTTTCCAATTTCATTGTTATATAATTCTGATTATAGAAATTAACTATCAACAAAAATGTAGCCATTTAAGTAAGGGAACTCAGTAGAAATTCAGGTTATACGATGAAAAGAAATTTCACAAAATGACATTGTTGAAGCAATATCATGAATTGCAGTTTGTTTTGTGCTTTTCGAAACAGAATTTATCTATAATTGATGGTGAGAAAAACTAATTCTGTTAAGAGGCTAATTAAAGACTGTTTCTGAGTTAAATGAATCCTTACTGTGACTCATCTTCTTTTACATAAGCGTAAGCATGTGCAGCAAAAGCAAAGCGTATTATATTACATAAATACTCTAGCCATTGGAGATATTGAAGAATGATGATGGAATGATGAAAAAATACTTTGCTGTATTAAGAATAGGAAAATGTAAATTTACTTGTACATTTTAAAATTCTTTTGCCTTTTTTCTCTTCACTAATTACATGAACGTTACAAGTTTCATTTAATATTTTATTTTATTCATTCTTCAATTTATATCTTAAGTGTATTTGATTATTGTTTTAAGAAAAGTTATATTACTAAATTATTAACAGTTATTATTTTAAATATTTATATAGTTGTTATTTAAAGAAAGGTTATATTACTAAATACATCAAACAAGGTAGACGTTGATGCTTGAATGGTGTGAACAACATGACAAAGGATTAGATATTTTATTTTTAAAAGTATTTATTCAGTTTACTTATCTACATTTCATGAACATAAGGAAATGTAAGTAAATGATCCCTTGTTCATGTTACCAGAGTTAGTTCATGTAGTTGACAACCTTCTAAATCCTTCAAAATTCATGCAGCTTAATTCAAAAGAAACTTGTATGGTTGTGTGGAATTGTAAACTGAATACCGCAATAAAGCATTTCAAGCCTCAGTGTTAAAATTTTCAACATTCTGTATCTAAGAAACAGATTTGGAGTTTTTAGACTCAATTTTGAGTCTATAAATCAAATTATAATAATAATGATTAACTTCAAATGAAATATGTTTAGAATATGAAATGCATTTTGTTGGCTTCTCCAATATCCATTCTCCAAGAGATATGAACAGTCGTTCATAGTCAGTGCTTTCAGATGTGCAGGATATGTTTTAGCGTAAGCGTGCACAACCTTAAACAAGAGGGGGAGGGGGAGACAACAGCATTTCTGAGCCCCCTTATCCATTTATTTACATATGACATATTTTGCTCCTAAATTAATAAATCATGCTACAAGGGGAATGAAATTATAACTTTAATAATATAATTAATAAATATGATTGATTTTATTAGGTTAACAAGGCTTGCAGAGCCTCTTTCCCAAATGCCGAATAACAATCTCCCTGATTGCCAGGGAAAAAGGGGGGAATCAGTGATTGAACATATTTAAGGATATAAAATGTTTTATTATGTAAGGTTATGGCACCCTTTTCAAAATTTTCACGGAGGCCAAGGCCCCCTGGCCCCCTCTGTAAACGCTTATGTATTTTAGTGTGAAAGATGAAGCAGAATCAGTGTATGTGAGAGGCACAGTGACAAACTAAAGACCAGTGATGTAAAGCAGTGGGCCAATGTGTTTTGATTAGTTTCAAGGAAACTGAAAATTTGGTATTACAATTTACAGAAAAGGGAAAGTAGTGGTAGAGCAGGCCTGCTCAACTCAGTTGCACTGCGAATCGACCCGAGCGGATCCCGTAGTGCGAGTCCAGAAATTCGCTCGCGAGTTGCGTTGTGTCGAGGGAGGGAATGAATGTGACATAGTGGCAGGGAAAATACCTTCTGGTGAGAAGTGCTCATGACACAGGATCAAAGCGACTTCGATTTTTTTTTTTAAGAAACTTCGATTTTTTTAGGAAAATATATTTGAATTAGTAATATAATTCGCAAAAAATATTATGAGGGTTTTTTATTTTTAAAAAGGTTGAACCATAAATACGTTTAAAATAGAACGTATTATCCGCGCACGTTTTCTTGAGCCCTCACTTCACTAGATGCGAGAGGAGTGAGGGTTTTGTGATTTTGACCACAGGACTTGTTATCTAATCTGCAGCTTGTTTTTCCCTGTAAAATAGTTGCTACTACACGGGAGAGAACATTTATGGTGATCAGTTTTGTCAACAATGCTCCTCGTCACCATTTATTCTCAATTCAACTAATGTTTATAAAAGAGTGGGGGTAGCTATTCTGAGGTTCAAGAAAACGTGCGTGTATAATAAAAAACATGTTTTTCGGAGATGATTAGGGTAGGAACAACTGAAAATTTATTTTTGATCAAAATAATTCTATGCATGTACTTTATTTGGCTTTTTACTGTCTTAGGGGCCGTCCATAAATTGCGTAACGCAAATCTGGAGAATTTTGAGAACCCCCCCCGCAATGCACTACGTAAAAATAAATTATAAAGTAATAACAATGAATTGTATTAATTTAATTTGTGTTATATATTAAAATTTATGATAATTTAAGTCAGAATTAGTTGACGATGCGAACTGCATCTGACAATAAAATGGAGGACAATTTTGGAATGAAGGGCGAGTAGGAAAAAATCTGACCCCAAGACGTCGTTGTGAATGGCGCGTGGACTCCGAGTCTACTGCGCCAATTTAATTTGATTCTAGAATATACTTAGATAAGCATTGAATATTTTCTTCGTAATCTACGAATATACAATTGATGAAAAAATAATTTCATTTATTGTAACAATTTATACATCATGACTTTTTAATTTATTTATATTTTTTAATTTAATTTGTAATTATTTTTATGTTTTGGTATGAGAGTGAATAAAATAGATGTTTTAGGAATTATTAAAAAAAAATATCAGCAATGCTTAACACTAAGCTATGATCCCCCTACCCCTCTATGTAACCCAGTGTAACTCTGCCTCAATCCCTTTGGAGTTACGTAATTTATGGACGTCCACTTATTCATGGCTAGAACGATTTTTAAAAGACGAAATATACTTGAAGCTCTAATGAAATTTGCATGTTCGATGCGTTCGTCAAACCATTCTGAAGGTATTTTCGTCAAAAGGAGCTAGCTGCCTATCCATCACTCTATTAATACATCTGCCCTTCACAAGCTACCTTCTCGCGATAACTCCCATCTAAGCTTGGAGATCAGCTCGAACCCATCACGGGCGCTCGGGCAAGTGTGAAGCCAGTTGGGCAGGCCTGATGTAATCATAATTTTTAACAGATAATTAAATATTTCCATATCTTGAATGAAAGAACTGAATAGTAGAATCTAGCAAAGCTAATTTATGTTATACTTCCTACAGAAAAATATGATTGTCCTCTAATCTTGGAATACATTCCAATAGAAAGCAAACACTTCAAATTCCGTGGGAAAAAATATTAATCTTGAAGTTTTCACTTTAAAACTTCAATGTCTGAACTTACTGTAAGTTACTAGATATTACAATGATGCTGGTTTTTCTTTTTTCTTTTTTTTTTTTTAAATAGTTATGACCTCTGACATCACTATAAGATGAGCAGAGGGTCCAGAGTAGCCCTGTGTGACCATCAGAGGACGGCATTATTAAGAGATTAATATAGATGAAGGCTCTAATACAACATTTTCAAAGTTTTTTCATTTCCATATATTCAATGGAAATATAAGAAGTTTAAAATGCTATACAAATTTTTTTTGCCCATCCCCACAATGATAATCCGAGTAAAAGTATGTAATTTATGAAATTGCTAAGAGTTAATCTGATATTGGAGAATCATGTTAAGAAACAAGTAAAATAGAGGAAAGCAGTGAGATGATGCCAACCTCAGCAATGCTGCTGGTGAAACCTCATGGATGATGCACATCACATTCTTGTCTTTAATCTCAAATATACTGTACTTCATGGGCAGGAAGCAGAGAGTTCTCATAAACATGAATGTATTTTATCACATATGTGTAATTACTTTCAATTTATCACAATATGCTTTTCCAAGAAGTATTCTGATGATCTATCTCACTGAGATAGTATTTTACAGTTACACAATTTGCTCATTGCCCACACAATTGTGCATTGTTATGTGGTCACCTTTTCTATGGAATATGGTGTTACTAAACTTATGTGATATGGTGGAATGTTGTGTTGTGAAGACACCACAAAGGTGCAAGTATTTGTCTGCTGCATGTGAATAATAACTTGTTCTAAAAGCTCAATGTAGATTTGTTAAAGTATAGACTCACATTATTTTGTCCTGCTGGAATCTAATGATAAAAACTACAATTAACATTGATATAAAATCTATTTTTCTATTGTCATACATAATAATGACTAAACCTTCGATATATTATTACACATTAAAAATATGCATTAACAATATTTAGATATATAGTTATTATGAAAAGGGGAACTAGGTACTAACATTAAAATAACATTTACTACAGTTAATATAGTAACATACCTACTAGAAGTTCATTATCTAAGCTTCTTGTTACAGTTATAAGAACTTACATTTTATTTTTCGTAATTTTATTTCTCTATCATTTTTGTTTTACTTACAACTAGCAAAAATGTAACAAAAGACATAAACGGAATGAGTAGTTCCTAGAAAAAGACTGCATAAACATTTCACTCACAGAAGGCTCAAACATATCTCTTATATCTACATCCTTTTCATGAATTTCCTGAAAACCATTTAGAGAAACTAGGGATATACAATGTAACCCAAAGTTAGTGGTATCCTATTTTAAGGTAAACCCATATGTAAAGTAAAATATTTCTGGTCCCAAAAATACCACCATAAGAACAATGCATGTCCATCCCTGATTTAGTGGTATTTACTTTAATGTAAAACTTGCATCTAAGGTAAGTCAAATCTTAATCAACAGCAACTCAACAATGTTTTATGAACTTTCAAACATTTATGTACCGCTTTGATGGAGAGCACAAACAGAACACCAATGTTTGTGCTCTCTCACAAAGTGATACATAAGTGTCTCATTGGTAAGAAAAACAAAAGCACAGCATACATTACAGATTAAGCCCACCATGAGCATTGCAGACTTTTTTGTTTAAGTTTTTTTATTTTTTGTTCAGGTGTATGTTAGTAGTTCTTGCTCCAAGATCCTGTTACACATGTGCTTTCCTCTGTATATATTCTGCATTCACTGATCTTACTATCACTGTCTCAGTTATTTAAAATTTTAGCTTCCTTCTTTTGAAATTACTCTATCTTCACTTAGTGTAAACGCTCATGAAAGTAAAAAACTAGTGGTGCTACAACAGCTCATACTTTCTCGCATTACTTCTAAGGGTTCCACTATATTATACAGAACTACTACATAAACATGCAAAAGTGTTTTCAAACAGCAAAAATTATTTTCCGCACCGAGACACGAACTTAGGTCTGCCAAGTTAACTTGCCTTTAGCACACTACTACGCTACAGTAGCTCCATAACGTTTGAACTTGGGCCAATGCCTAAAAATGTAATTGTCTCAACCCAATATTTCCATCATGCAACTTTTGCAATTTTTGAAGATACAGAGAGTTTGTCAAAAATGGGAGTAGCATCATATTTTTTACAGTTCGTTGTTACAAATGAGGAGAAAATTTAAAGAAGAAAGTAAGTGGTTTTTGAAATTTGTTGTTTTAGAAATTTAAGACACAAATTATGCAAAATCTACTTGTTTTTTCAATAACTTACACATGATATTTTTTAAAGAGTTAATTTTTTACGTCAGACTTGTCTAAGACAAAAATCTCTATTTTCAATTTTGTAGTTTTGTAATTTTAACTTTTTTTTTTTCGATTTTCAAAATAACAGAGAGTTGGCTGGAAATGAGAATAGCATCATATTCTTTATCGTTCCATGTTACATACATGGAGAAGATTTTTAAAAAAATTGGTGCATTCTAGAAAAAGAAATTGTTTAAAAATTCTAAAAATTGCCTATATTTTGACCATAATTACTCAAAAACTACTCATATTTTCAAAAAAATCATCTTATTTCTAGGTCTGCCTTTAAAGAACAGATTTCATTTAAAAAATATCTATCTTTAATATTATAGTTGTATGAAAACAACAACATGATTGCACCTTTGCAATTTTCAAAAAAATCCGGAATTTGAACCAACTTGACACCTGCACCATTTTTTAAATTTTTCCTTTACGCTATCTGAGGACAAAGATGAATCAAAATGTTTGGTATCATTTTTGAATAAATTTTGTTTTTAAGGCTTCATGTAAAGTACCGTCAAATATCAAAATATCCACTCGAAACTAGGCACTTGACCACAGATGGACGGATGAACAGATAGACAGACATTTTGCTGTCAATAGATTTTTTGGTATCAAGAACCCACAAAACATGGATTCTTGCTACACCACATGTTAAAAGAAGTAATTTACTGTATATAGCAACAGGATTTATCCACTGAACCAGGATTCAGCAATAAGAGCTTTTGCAGAATATTTGCCACTTTTCCGACAGGACTTTCTCTTCTTGTAAAGTGCAAGAAAGCAAACGTGTTGACGCCCAGGATTACACTAAATGTGGTGTTTCACTCTAGGTGGAAATACACTAAAATTGATATTAAAAAATATTTTGATATGATTAAAAGTAATTATAATTGCCAACTCTAACAAAATGTTATCTCATATATATCCATTTAAAAAAATTAACAAATCAGTAGCCTGCATGACAATATGGACAGTAAACATGTTTTCCTCTTCAAAAACTTTAAGTCTGAACTCTTTAAGTACCTGAAGCCAAAGACAAATTAACATTTCCATAAGAATCAGAGATTTAGAGATTGCCTACAAACAAAATGAAATTTAATGAAAAATTGTAATTAATAATAAAATATAAGCCTGAGGCCATAAAATTTAAATACTTACCCCAAAACAGATCCAATTTCCTCTCTCTGCATCATTCTTGTTGCCTGTTTCTTTTCCTTTTGAATCTCAATATTGTGTTTATTTTCTGTATTTTGCAGTGGTTGAATGGGTTTAGGTTGATTAGGTACTTCACTATAACCCACTGACGGCTGCTGGGAATTCATGTTTTGAGCCATTGAAACTATGGGTTTAGTATTTATGTTTCCACCATAGTTAAATGCAAGTGAAGAAGCAGAAACTTTGGGTCCAAAGCTTTGAGATAAAATATGGCTTTTAGACTTTCCAGCATCAAATTGAGTGGGTCCCAATTTTTGTCCAACTTGAAAATATGGATCTCTGAAGAGAAAACCTGTATCTTGTATATGTTTATACAGTAATAGAAATTATGAATAAGAAGTAATAGTAGTATTATTAAATAAATACCTGAGAGCCTGTTGTGCTGTAGGTCGACGAACTGGATTCCAGCTTAACATCTCTTCCATTAAGTACACTGATTCTTTACTGGCATTGGGTATAATTGTACTGAGTGGTGTGGGTGAAAATTGAGGAAACTTAAAGTTCATAGCATTTGCAAGATGGTAACCCTCTGGCCAGTCTCTCTAAAAGGATTTTGGGAATAGTCGTGATCAAATTTGTTCACTTGTTAATTAAGCATTCTAATGAAGTAGGGCATAGAAGTGTCTGAACAAGTTAAGTAATATTTTGAAATCATTACCTTATCTGGAGTACCAAGAATAGAGCATATCTTGAATATTTCATCTATTTCACTGTTCCCAGGAAACAGAGGGCGAAATGTATACAATTCTGCCATTATGCATCCTACTGCCCAAATATCAATAGGACTGCTGTAGTTAGTCGAGTGAAGAAGAACTTCAGGTGCTCGATACCTATGAAATACAAATAGTATAGTCAAAGTTAAGTTATCACAAGTCTCAAAGGTTACTAATTTGTGGAGGTCAGGTTTTACAATAATTGATCATTGACTTCAGGAAATTATGTGACCAAAATCATAGCCCAACTATTTAAACCTTCAGAATAACCAGTATACTTTGTATTCTTTGCTGTACTTCAGTATATTTTGTTTGGTAGACTTGACAGCAATTTTGGACTATTAACAAATAAGCAAAAATATATCAGCTTACCATGATATCAGGAAAAAACAAAAGTTGTTTTTAAAAATTGTAATAATTCTTGCTTGTCATGGACCTGAAGTTGAATGTTCATATGATGTACATGAAATGATATGATGTAATTAAAAGAAAGGTTTACGTCTAAAATTGATTTTATTGGATACTTTTTATATCTGTTTAAGGTCATGACTTAAAGCTTTCACAGAGATACACAATGAACGTTATTTCACACTTGAATACAGTGCCTGAGCAAAAGGTCGTTGATACCTTATTTGAAAAGTTATAAATAACTGGATAAGAAGAGACACAATGATTATTAAAAAAGCTTTAAAATATTTAGCATGTATTTCACACTAATTAATCACAATTCATGATTTCTTTGAAAATGTCAGACATGTTATCTAAAGAGCAAGTGTTTTAAGAGTTGTAAGTAGGCCTACCTATTTTTTGTGTGAAATAGTTACACTCACGCCATTAGAAGATTGATTGTTAAATAATATTTAGTACTTTCCTTGTAAACATATATTGTTTTTAATTTTGTTCCAATTAACATTTAGTGAATTCACAGTATGAGGGAAAGTTGGTGTTAATTAGTGCTTAATGAACTTGTTATATTGAGTCAGCATAGTTGAAATGAAGGAAACAAGACGATTTTGAAAACAACATATTAAAATATAAGAAGTATCTGTGCAAGTTAAACCCCAAATAATATTACAATATTTCTATCAGTTTCTGAAAATGGGTTCTAAATGAATTAAAATCTAAATCATAGAGTAGAATTATATGCTTGTGATTAGCTCTCCTGCAATTAAAAATGAACTAGTAGTCTTGATGTGACAATATATTGGCAATACACTTTGAAATCAATACAAATAAATTGGAAATTAAACATTGAAAATGTATTTCAATATAGTTATATACCATCGTGTGGAGACATAATCTGTATAAGGTGGACGAGATCTTATTTCTCGTGCGAGTCCAAAATCTGCAATTTTTACAAGTTCAGGTCCCATACAAAGTAAATTTTCTGGCTTCATATCACGATGAAAGAATCCATGCCGATGCATAAATGCAAGGCCTTGAAGCACCTGGTAAATCATGTTACGAATAACAGGTTCTGGAAAAAATTTATCTCTGAAACAATAAAACATAATTTTGAAATATATTGTAATATAATAGTTTCTTGAACTCAAAGTTTCCAAAATAATTTTTTATTGTCAATGCTTAATTAAAAAATATATACTTATATCTAGACACTGATTTTTTATTGACAGTGCTTTCTGATATTGTACAAAGAAATATCAATGTAAGTAGGCTAATAAACGAAAATAAATTTGTAAATCTAAATACATTTCCGGAATTCTTTCTTTTCTTTTGAACAAATCTTATAATTATGAAAGACTATATATGTGATTGTTTTACAACATTCTTCAAAGAAACTCTTGATTTACCTTCAAATGCAATCTATTTTCAACTGACTAAAATTAAAAATTCAACTGAACTACAATGGTTGCAGCCATTTATATGATATGATTCTCCAATTTATATCTAAAATATACCAAGATCAATGATAAATTATACTAAATTTGTTTTTACAGCTACAGAGAAAAAATCAGAATGTTTAAAAAGAAGTTCAAGAATTACTTTAACAGTAAGAATTATCATGAATCCAAGTTACATTTCAATGTGAACGTTGGGAGGAAACTCCAGAAAGAGGTCTGAAGATAACATTGACTAAGTGGTCAGAAAAAGAAACAAGAGGAAATGGAAAATAGACGGTTTGGAAACATTATTTCCAATATAACGCTGGTGTGAAAAAAGATAATTAAACCTGTAAATCAAAAGATATTTGCAATTTTCAAGGAGCAAAAATTTACATTTTTACCTCATCTGAAGGGTACAAAATTATATAATTGTTTGAATACTTTTTTTTATTAATGTGGCTTAACGTCTTTTGAATTTGTAAATATTACAATGCAGGATTGAAAAATAAAAAAAATTAAAAAAAAACAGAGTCATCTCAAAAAAATTTTTTTTAATGATAATAGTTGTTGATAAATGAGAATGAAATATTTAAAATACATTCACAATAAATTTTGGTAACACAATTTCCATTCTTACCTGTCCTTCATCAGTTGATATAAATTTTCTTTCATGTACTCAAAAACAAAGTACAAAGTGTCATTTTCTCGAATTACTTCTTTTAACTTCACTACATTTGCATGACTTAATTTCTTCAGAGACTGAAAACATTTCATGCAAAATAATTTTCATATGGAATAAATTCATTTACAATGAAAATTAAATTAAGCACATTATATTTATGTTTTAACTTGCCTTGACTTCACGTAAATTCATAGCTTCATCCCAGGAATAATATTTTCTTTTCATTCTGGAACCATA
Organism: Gryllus longicercus; assembly: GCA_038098605.1. Classification (NCBI taxonomy): domain Eukaryota; kingdom Metazoa; phylum Arthropoda; class Insecta; order Orthoptera; family Gryllidae; genus Gryllus; species Gryllus longicercus. Next base: position 339,113 of record JAZDUA010000771.1, on the reverse strand, counting down.
AAAGATTTCATTATATATAAATCTTAACTATTTTTGTTAGTGAAGGAATTTATGCTGAATTGAAAAGCATTTGGTAATTTTAAATGACAAAAATTGTTTTTAGTTATTCTTAAACCGATGATGATGAATCTTCAAGATTACACAACATATTCACACAAATTAAATAGGGAGATAACAAAGACCAAAAATTAAAAATTTTAAGATGATCCTTTGTTCCAAATCTGAATATTGCCCATACATAAAGACTGATTGACTGACTTGAGTGACTGACAAAAACTTGACTATGTTGAGTGTACTGAGTTTACGTTAGAAAGTTAGAAAGTAGAAATATAATCTAAATTTCATATGAGATCTTGAATCCATACTTTCTTTATGTTACTTATTTGAATTAGAATGTGCATTGTCAATATAGTTTTTTACGAAAAATTAAATTTATGAAATAATAATAAGTTTTTATGAAATGTTCAAAACAATGTAGACAATATGTGGTATTAACACTTAAAAACATCCAAAATACTTGATAAAATAAATGAATATGCATGGTGTAATGATAATTTTTTTGTGCATTAGCTCAATGTTTCAAAAGGGAGGCTCAAACATTTGTTTGTTAAAAATAAACTTTTTTAAAAAAAAATTGATTGTATTTTTGTATGAATACATAAACAAGCATTATTTGAAATAATGACATACCCTTGGAAAACATCTTTAAACTTTCTGTATCAATAAATAAATATGAATTACTTTTGTGAGCAATGCATAGTATTACCTTTTAATAGCAACTTTCTCTCCAGTGTCCACTCTTTGTCCCAAAACTACAGATCCATACGTTCCATCACCTAGTTGGTTGAGAGTTATGTAGCGGTTCATAGTCAAAATTATTTGACTTGAGTTTCAGTAAACAAAAATGTCATTATTAGCTGAAAAATGCACATTTTATAATAATTTTCAGAAGAAAAAAACTATGTTATTAAGAATTTATCAATAAATGTTACAATATAACTTACACATGAGACTATAAACACAAATTGTTTAGGTCTCCTTTACTTCCATGATTATGGAGTCATTTTACAACAACATACTACCCATTGCACTTATGTACACATTTGCAGGTCAAACTTAAACACAAAAGATCATGACTGTCTGCCCAACACCAGAGACTTCAGCCACTCTTGGTGGAAAACAAGCTGACTGTGTGGCAAATATTGATTTTTCAGCCCTCCAGACCTTCAAGGCCAAAACACATGCCTGATTAACATGTGTGTGTGAATATAAAAATAAAAACCATTTAATGTTTTATCACATAAGTTTTATAATTTTCATAATTGAAAACATCGTAAGTATAGTTAATGCTTTTACTGCCCCAATCTGTAACTTTCAAAAATGAAATGTATAAGTTTCTGTAAAGGAAAACGTGGAATTGTTTCTAAATGCATTGTCAATAGCAAAGACAAAATGTAAGTCTTTTAGTAATAAATGCATTGGTAAACTTGAAATAAACGCGCTATGTATATTTGGAAATAGCAGTATCGTTACGACAACCGCAGCTAAGGGCAAGTAACTACAGGAGAAATTATTACGCTAGTGATGCAGATCAAGAAATAAAGCATAATAAATTGGAAACAAAAGAAAGACAAATTAATTGCTTTACATGACCATGTAGGTTGAAATTGATAACTGTTTTGTGATAACAGAAGCGTAATTTTTAATATTAGCATGTGAATTGTTTCTGTCAATATAATCTCGGATCGAATCCCACAATTAGCATTAATATTTGATCCGTGACCTTCAAGACCGCCGTAAAGTGCGATAACCTCTCGTGGTACAACAACGGTGAGGATTTCCGCATGAGCACACGCCAAGCTTAAAGAGAATCAAAAGTATAATGGAGTAAATAAAAAAAAGGGGATAAGGGAACAAGCAAAATAAATTAAGGCTGTTGAAATACTGCAGAGAAGAATAGTGTTCATTTGTAAGATCGCCTCCTTCGTAAATAAATTGAATAAATTTCTCTTGAACTACTCTCATCCCCTTCCCTTTGACACCGGGTGTGAATTTTGATAGGTTCTTTAGTCAGGACTAGAAAATTACCAATTTCTTTAGTAAATAATACTTGATAATAAGCAGGCGTGTACGGTAGTTATAAAAAATGTCCATATAAAGTTTTTTTGATTCATTTTTGTTTTGGAATGCATGCCTATAAATGTAGTATAATTATCTATTAACTTCAGATAAGTAGAAATAAATATCTAAGTAAGATAAAACAATTTTCTAACAAAATCCACCCTATCTCCTAGAAATAAATAGTACTTATTAGGTCTATTTTTTGTAGAAGCCTTACTGACTGTTATTGTCTACAACTCATTCAAATATGTACGTAGGACATACATTAAAAACAATACCTATATTATTTTCTCGTATCATCAAAATGTGAAACGAATTTGACCGTAACGGAGCAAGAGTAGGTGCGACGGTTGACTCACCAATGTGGAAATGGGTGGTCAACCTTCTTTAAGATTTATAACTGATTGAAAAAGGGTGAATGGATATGACACATGCCCAACGACAAGACATATAGTAAGTTTTATAATAGTGTCTTCAATTTTAAATTCATCAATTGTTATCAACAAATTTACTTCGAAATAAATCATAACAATTGGATATGTATCTCCAATTAATTAGGCTGTAGGAAATTATACTTATTTTTTACCTATATATGTGCCTCCATTAAATTATCTTCCCGAATACTAATGTTCAAATTGTGCTTATATTGGAATAATATTGAATTATTATTTCTGACGCTATCGTTTGCTCAGTTTTAAGAGGTTGTAATATTGTCCTTCCAAATTTTACGGAGTGTAACCATCCCCAATGCACTTGAAAAGTCTGGTTTCAGTTTTTTAAGAATATTATTAATTTTATAGGTATTTATATTTCACGTTTATGGATATTATGATCTTGGTTTATGTTTTCTATTTGATATTACTTCTTGAAGGAGTCCTTGAATGTAGACCAAAATGTTTGAGACAATTATTTTATCTAATTTTAAGATAAAATAATTTAGATAATCCTTTGCATGTAATTGTATTCATGTAATTTTAAAATTCATGTGTAAGAAACAATATTGTCTTTAATTGAGGGCCTAGGTAGTAGTCCTACATTTTTAGTGAAAATCGATAAATTCAAGGTTTTACCGCTCAATTCATCATTTACCACGGTGAAGCAATAATTCAAAATGCTTCATTCCGAGTTCACCAAAGATAGAACAGCCATGTCAGCACACCCGAATAAAACTGTCCAATAATTTATTGCTAATTAATTGCCACAATTAAGAATTTATTGTCACAGATTTTCGTTGTGAAAACGGATGTGAGGTGGCAAGATGCAATGCCAGTACACACATACTAAGTTAAATCGACCCGTATCTCGATGGAAACTAATATTTTATTGCTAATTAATTGCCACCTATTTTCATTAAGAAAACTGATTTGAGCTGGCTTGACGTGACGCCAGAGAAATAGTAACGTCAAAATATCGCATCATTAATATTACGACTACTAGTTGAAGTAGGTACGTGTACATCTCGGACAAGTATTAATATTTAATGTTTCAATGATATCCTTAAATAAATGTCCTTTATACAAGAAGTCACTATTACATTAATATTCAAAAAATGTAAATACCGATTGTGACATGCTACTCCAGGCAAGAAAATGGCGGAAGGAAAAGAATACTTAACTTCTATACTAATTCTAGCCTCAGTTCATTGCATACGCCCTTGACATTGGATTTCACGATCGTATTGAGTTTAAATAGTCATTTCATTCAAGAGTTTGAATTCACAAAATTAAACAATTTTGATAAAATATCTTTCGAAAACCTCACGTTACTCTCTTACCTCCCCTTGAAATGTTTTTTACAATATTTTACATAGTACCTACTAGGCCTGTACCAAAAAGGAGTTTTCAAAAACTACACTTAGATTTTTAAAAATTACACTTGGGAAATTCAGGGCAAAATCGAGAAGATACGAAATAACCTCGATCTGTAATTGTCCAACGTCCAACGACCCAACGTCCAAACGTCCAACAATCTGTAACGACCAAAGAAGAAAAGTATCATTATATAATTACAATATTGCCAACTAGTACTAATATTACTAATAATTTGTTTCATATTAAATCGATTTTCCTTCTCATTTTGTTCTTTTTTTGTGTATGAATCGTTCTCCTTTTTGTGCTCAGTTATAGCAAGTGCAAGCAAATCCATTACCTTTGTCAATTATTTTTATTATTGCTTTATTTTAACAGGGCAATTACGCCAGAGAACTTTATTATTTATACTATTATTATTTGTTTAACTGTGTAAAAGGTAATGCTGAATAAATATTATTTATTAACAATAAAGTTATTACTTTCAGGGAAATTATGGAAATAAAACCAACAGGACATAAAAGGTCTCAAAAGAAGGTGGAAAAATTTGATTCTGCAGTTTTTAAATTGTCCAAAAGGATCTGAACAATTTATATTACAATATATTGTATTTTGTAATTACATTGTATTTTGTCCAATTACAATTAATTGGACAAAATACAACGAAGTGTACATTGTAAAAAGTTGTGAATTTTTCATTTCTGAAGTGCTGATAGTTTTGTATTTTTGAAAAAAATATTTTTTTTAGAGTACCACACTCTATGGTGCAGAAGTCTGGACACTATCAAAAAAATTGAAAGACAAATTTCAGTCAACAGAAATGATGTTCTGGCGAAGATGTTGTAAACTTTCTCTGTTAGATAAAATAAGAAATGATGAAATAAGAAATAAAATGAAAGTGCAAACAACCTTGAACGATACAATCGAAATGAGACAACTAAAATGGTATGGACATATGAGAAGGTTGAAATCGGATAGACTTCCTCAAAAAGTTTGGGAGTGGATACCAAATCGAAGAAGATACAGGGGAAGACCGAGAAGAACATGGAACATGGCAATAACTGAAGCCATGGAAAAAAGAGAAATGGAAGAAAACGATGTATGGGATAAAGAGGCATGGGAATTGGGATGCGGAAAACGGCCAAGGCTGTAAAAAAACCGCTAAATAGATAGATAGATATTTTTTTAGTATTAATAAAAATAAAATATTTATTCATTGTTCCATATTCAATAAATAAATAATATAAATAAATCTTGGTAAAATTAATTCAATAATATTCGGTAAACAAGTTAATTATTATTTATGCGCCAATGGCATTTACGAGTTCTAAATCCATGTCGTGTTAGGAGTAGAAGTATTTGCTCTTGAAGGAGAAGTAAAAAGCACAGCCAGAAATTTTTGTGTTACTTTTAATGTAAAAGTATATGAAAGTAATTATCATGAACGCACATTAAATTTAATGTGCACGTACAGTAATTGTAAAGTACGCGTACAGTAAATTTAATGTACACGTACAGTAAATTTAATGTACATGTGTACATTAAATTTAATTGTACACATACACCAAATTCAATGTACACGTACTTTAAAGTTACTGTATGTGTACATTAAATTTTATGTACGTACATGATAATTACATTCATGTACTTTTACATTAAAAGTAATTCAGAAATTTCTGACAGTGTACTCTCCGTAGTACTTGCTGCGCTGAACTCCCCTCTGTGTTTTCTGGAACGGTATTGCCCATTTGTTTTTTCGATTTCCCCCTCCAGTTGCCTTGGAGAGGCGGGGATTTATTTTACTTTCGGGATACATATATTAGCTGCAGCCGATTGGGCTTTTGCAGCTTGGGCGGGCCTGACTTAAACTAAGTAAAATTAACGTAACTACATACATGGCCTCTTTGGGCTGTGCTGGTTACACATGAAGGTTTAGATATCTGTATTAAAGTGCTTTATCAAGTTCTTTCTTTTTTCATTCACATTCACTTTGATACTTAAACTATATATACAAACACATTCACCCCACCACCACCACCACCACCACCACCACCACCACCACCACGGCTCTGTTCCAATTAGTTACTCATTCTGCATGAAAGAAGAGTACGAGACAATTTCTTTAGTTAAAAAAAATATTATGGACATCAGTGGGTAATTTTTGTTGATGTGAAGATGGTGAATGTTCTTCTCGGTCAAGAAAGGGGCTACACAAACTACCCTTGCTTTATATTTCTCTGAGACAGGAGACCCAAAAGTGAGCTGGCTGAAAAAAACTTGACCTCTGAAGATATAGTTGTAGGGGAAAACAATCTAATCAATTTACCTTTAGTTGCTGGAGAGAAAATTATTCTCCCTCCTTTGCATTACGAGCTAGGCTTGATGAAGATATTTGTACAATCGTTGGGGATAGGATGATTTGTGCTTCCAGTGTATATTACGTATATTTGCGGGAGTCACCCACGAGAAACCACGAACAAATTAACACCACTAAAGTAAATATATAATGTTTACATGTCATTGATGCTCCCAAATTCTAGCACGTACAGTCTGGAAGTGGGGAATGTGATGATAATTCTATATTTACAAAGAGCTGAATTTACTAGAGCTGATAGAGTAAAACTAATTTATTTTTTGGAATCAATGACACAGAAATAACTTTCACATCTGAGGCACCAAAACGTGTGTTGACCAGTGTTATTGATTGATGTAACGTCAACTGCTACGATCATTAGTCCCGTTATTGAGTGAATGTATAATCCAGGAGGTCTCGGTTTTCCTCCCAATCTAGATGGTGCGTCGACCTACACGTCAGCTTGCGCTGAATGTCCTCTCTAATTATCCCCCGCGGAGCATCTCCTCAGATGGGACACGCTCTACGCTCCCGCCTGTTCTTCCAACATGTGTGGTAGGGTACAGAAGTGAATGAAAGTGTGTGTGTGTGTGTGTGTATGTGTGAGTGTGAGTAAGGGGAGAGGAGTGTACAAGGATGGAAAGATCGCGCACGGTCCGTGACACTTTCTTAGGGTATTGCTCTGGCATTCGCCTAGTATTAATGGCAGAAACCACGGAAAACTACCGATCATAACAGCCGGCAGTTAGAATTTTCCTCCAGGCTGTAGCTATGTAGCTAGAGTCTAATATTCGGTACACAAAGCTTAAGATCGTCAGTCAGAGCGCTGGAGAGACAGCGGCAATGCTAGTTCTGAGCGAAACCCAGCCGGTCAGGTGATGCATGAAAATCCCTTTTTAGAATGATTGTTTTCAATAGAAATTAAATTGAGAACAATTACGTATCGAGCCGCGAATGTCTCAGTGTTTTCTTTCTCGCTTATTTGCTACATAGTACAAAGAAAGTATTGTAATGCAGCAGCAAAGAATGGCGATGTCTCGACCGAAAAAATCGTTTTGTGTCGCCCTGATTCCGAAAAAGTGTATAATTATTGTGTCTTCATGTAGTAAATAACTTCCTCTAATGCATTGTGTTGTGAGAATCCATGTTTTGAACGCCCTTCAACAGAAAAATTGGTTTACGACGAAACATCGGTCCGTTCGTCTGACTGTGAACAGCGCTAGCGACTGAAGAGTGAGTAGAATTTTTTCCAAAATTGATATTCCTCGATCGATCTGGACGATGTCGCGGCTCCTTGAATTGGAAACGGGTATTTTCAGATTTGAAGTACTTTAGTGGAGCCTCAACGACATAAACTAAATTTCTCAAAAATGCCTCCATAGAATGCCGAAAGTCTTATTTTCGTTGAACTTTTTGAATTTTCGAAAATTGCTTAAATTAAATTTTTGGCGTCTTCCTACAATTAAAATATTAAAGATAGAGAGTTTTTCTCACTGAAATCTTCAAAATTAATTCTTTAAATTAGGTCCTATACAAGTGTTCGAAAATATGATTAGTTTCGGCGCAATTTTGCATGCTATAAGAGTAATTTTAAAAACAAGATTTTTTTTCAAAAACGGCTTCAAAATTGTCTTTGATTTTTTGAAGAACATTAATAAAACGTTTGTAGTTTGTTCGTTTATAGAGCGTTTTATAAACGTTCGTTTATAGAACGCCGAAGAACGCTTATAAAAATGGCACTGGTCCAATTTGAACTCTCCGAATTTTCGAAAATTGCAAAAGTTACACATAATCCGTGAAAGTTTGCGCTGTTATAGCACCACTAGTTCAATTATAAGTCAAGACAAGACAAGGAAATGGAAATCAATGAAAATACGTCGCAATGAATACATACGTGGGTCTCAGAGCTAACGGTGGTTTTAGTTGCATTCTTGCAGACTGATTAAAATTATAATGTTGACATGCTGTATAATCTTAAGATTGACTTGGATAATGTGAACACGAAAATAACTATTATTATATATACATACAGGGTTAAGGATGAACTTCATTCTCTTTGATTCATCTGTCATTAATGAATATTTTCATTATCACCATAATAAAACAACAAAACCTAAATGACGAAAATGACCCTACGTTCTCCAAAATCATGACCAGAAAATTAAGGAATGTAGAGAGTCATTTTTGTCAGTTAAGTAGTCATTTTGTTATGGAGATGGTTTGTTATGGTGATGTCTAGTTTAATAGTTCACTCAGAGATATTATTAAATTTTGAGAAATTTCGAATGCGCTGGCCGCAATTTTATGACAATAGATTTTTAAAATGAACTTACATTGTTCGAAAGTTCTTCTATTTGAGAAATTAAGGAACTATTCTGTCAGGATACGCGATTGAAATCGATCTACAGTGCACCATCTCTCTGCAGTGCTATTACAGGGTGAGTTCTGCACGAAACCCACTTCATACCAAATCTGTTGTTGCTCGTATCTGCCTCAATATGCATCTCATCTCTGGGCTCACTCACGCAAAGCGCTCACGTCTGCCATTCTTCTGACGTATTGTGCTTACGGTTCTCGTTAATTTTCTACTAGTCTAGCATACCTAATAATAATCTCAAACCTAATATAACGTTTTAACATTGCTGATCTAATGTTTAAATCAGGAGGCAGGGAAGGACACTCACGCACTCTGGTGCTGAACCTGTTATATGCAGAATGAATCAATACTTCCCATTTATTCAGAAATATGGTTCTAAAAATAAACAAAGCTGATCAATCTACGGAAATTTTTATATTTCATCGTACTATAAGAATGTGGAGTTCATTTTCACTTGAATATTTAATTTTTCATCCTTAATTTCACGTAATAAAAACAAGCAGTGTCCGTAAGTGTGCGAAAAAGTTGTTCGTAGGAATAATGTGTTTCAAAGTTCTCCTTGAACATTTGTAATGAAGAGTAGTGTGAATAAATCACAGAAAATTGTTTTTTCGTTAGATACATACTAAAATGTCCCCTATTAACCTCTAGGACAGACCTGTTCAACTCGCTGGCCGCAACTGGGGCCGCCTCAGCCTTCGTATGGGACAGTGTATCAGACGGAAACGTATCAGACGATTTTCTCCGAAATTGATATTCCCCCATCGATCTCAACGAACTCAAGCCCTGAAAGTTTAAAACGAATATTTTGAATTTTGAGGGTATTTATTTATTTATTTATTTATTTATTTATTTATTTATTTATTTATTTATTTATTTATTTATTTATTTATTTATTTATTTATTTATTTATTTATTTATTTATTTATTTATTTATTTATTTATTTATTTATTTATTTATTTATTTATTTATTTATTTATTTATTTATTTATTTATTTATTTATTTATTTATTTATTTATTTATTTATTTATTTATTTATTTATTTATTTATTTATTTATTTATTTATTTATTTATTTATTTATTTATTTATTTATTTATTTATTTATTTATTTATTTATTTATTTATTTATTTATTTATTTATTTGTTTGTTTGTTTGCGCATCGTATCCGTTGCCAATGAGCTTCAGGCAGAAAATTGGATAATTATATTAACGGGAATTTTAAATTCCAAAATTATCACGGTTTTCTGTGTCTTCTCACAACTACAAAATTGAAGAGAAATATTTTGCCTTCAAATAAAATTTGTTCTCCTTAGTGAGTTCTTTCATTAAGGTCGTGTACATTTTTTTGAAAATTTACGCGTTTTCGCGCAATATTGCGAGATATATGTGCAATTTTAAAAAATTACAAAAGCATGATTTTCTCAAAAACGGCTCCAAATTTTTTCTTTAAACTTTTCATAGGGATAGTGCTAATTGTATTCTATAACAAAAACACCATATTGCTGTATTCTCTGTTTTTTTCAAAAATTACAAAAATGTATTTTTTACTTGTATCTCACGTCTTTAATATTTATATTAGTGGCAATTTTTTTCACATTATTCTGTTTATGATAACATGTGCTGTAAATAATGTCGTATAAAGTTTTTCGAAAACTCAACCGATTCCTGTGGAAATTAGCTCAAAATTCCGTATTTTCAGCTAGGCTCAAACGCCATTTTTTCAAAAACAACTTTATATTTTTTAAAATTTTTCGAATGTATAGTGCTAATTCCATTATTTAATATGACGTAAAGTTCATTTCGAGGTATTTTTTGTTTTTTCAAAAACTACACAAATGTATTTTTTTGACAGATCTCTTACGCCGTTAGTATGCGCATTTCCAGCAATTTATAAATACTATGATATTTGCGAATTAAAGTATTTCAAATAAATTCAAATGCATTTTTTGGAAAAAACTTCAAATTTCGAAATTATAGTAGCTCTTATGCGCCATTTTCTTAAATACAGCACCCATTTTTTTCAAAAAATTGCAATTTAGAACAAGGTTTCACAGTTCTTTAATATTAATAAAATAATATTTCCGTTCTATTATTAATAAATCCGAAAAATTAAGAAAATTTAAAAAAATGTACCTTGGGCGGTGATAGATGGCAGCTGGCACGAGTATGTGGCAAGTTTGTATAGCTAGCCGAGACAAAAGGATATAGAAAACTAATATGGAAAATCTGTGCCATTGTGTCGCACGACTAGTTTCATGATTCGTAATTTGAGCATGGTTTGGTATGACTATCAGGAGGCCTTTGACAGTGTACCACACGATTGGATTTTGAAGATCTCGGAGATCTATCGATTTCATCCTAGAGTTATTTAGTTTTGCAAGGTTAGTATGAAGTCGTGGAGTACCAGGTTACTAATACACAGCGGAAACGAAGTACTAAAAACAAGAAGTATTCAGATTAAAAAGGGAATTTTTCAGGGAAATCATCTCTTCTGTTTTGCATTAGTTTCTTTCTACTATCGAGACTGTTGTCGCACAGTGTGCGAATAATAATGTAAATACATAAAAAAATTATTTCTTCGCAATGTAGACGGTGTAGAAATCAATTATTACATTTAATGGCATGAAATATGGATATAATATATTGTGGAAAATATTATATTCGTATTTTTATAATAATTTGTTCATATTTTCATTAACATAACAAATAAAATAACATCTAAAAATAAACAGTGTAAAATGGACCTAGATTATGAATTACACATTGTATATTACAAAAATACAGTGTTTTGAAGCAGATTTATAATCATGTATCTTTATTGGTTTTTGTGACATTACAAGGGGATTTTTTCAAAGTAAACATTTTTATTAGTTGGCAAGAAACCAGGGTTGTGCAATATCGAAAATATTTGTATTTAAAATACGTATTTGCGATACTTTTGTAATTTTAATTTTGTATCGAAATTACGTATTTGAACAAGTATATTGTATTTGTATCGAAAATACTTTTTGATAGTATTTTGTATTTTCAAAAGACAAATATACTTTTATTAAATCCGTCGTTGAAAATTTGAATTTAAATATTCAGTCAAACCTTGCTCAAATAAACAGCAATTATAAGATTTTTGAAATTATAAAAGCAATTTTTTAATCCTTGCAGCTGTATTTAGAACATTTTTCGAAATTCAACATTTTGGCTAGTCGAAAAAAAATTCTTTCCCGAGGCACTTCGAGATATCGATTGGCGAATTTTGGATTAAATTATTTATATTTTATGGATAAATTAAAGTATTTGAGTTTGTGCCACCTCGAACGTTAAAGCAATCGAAAGCACTATCGATATCAATAACGGGTGAAATCGAGAAAGATTGAGCACGATTAGGTCGAAACGTATTAGTCGCAATGGAAGAAGTTCCAACTTATTGGCAATAGACAGTGCTACTATAAGTAGCTTGCTATGCTTTCTGGTGCTGCTACAATTAAATTGACACCAGCTGTTCTGTGCTATTCATTTTACTTCATTTGGAACTTTTGTAAATTTGTATGACTTGTACATATAACATTTGATAATAAAATAAATTAGTATTAATATTTGTTCCGAGATCTCACATATTTACAAATTAATATAGTACTAGTATTCTTATGGAAAATGTGTAAAACAGAAGTGAAGTAGGGCCTACGTATGTGGATGTAAATACGTTTTATACAACAAAAGGTTCACGAGCATAAGGAATGTGAGAAATACAAACCTTTTATTCCATAATACATGGTTTTAATAAAAGTATTCACTATTTCAGTAAATTTTAGAATTATATAATATTTTCTTCTCACAAATAATGTGCCAAATTGATTAACATAATCTACACCTTGTAAGATTCTTCTTTGATAGTGTTCTTCCGTAGACGGAAGTTAGGTGACCCATCTAGATGGCTACCACAGTATTTTTCCACTCTTCTCGATACTCTGCCTTCTGCATTGCCTCTTCTAGGCTCATATCAGTGAAGTCATGCATTGGTTTATCCATCTCATGGCTGTTCTTCCTCGGCCTCTTTTTCCTTCTACTTTACCTTGAACTATCCGTTTCTCAAACCATGCTCCATTCCTTCGTACGATGTGTCTCAGGAATCTCAATCTTCTTAGTTTGCAGAGGTCCGCCAATCTCTGTTAGTCGGTTTATGATTGAGAGGTCAGTCTTTTTTTCAGTCCACGATACTTTCAACAGTCGACGGTAGGTCCACATTTCAAAAATATTAATTCTTATTACATCTGCTGTCATAAGATTCCAGGTTTCTGCTCCATATATACAATCACAGAGAAGGCTAAAGTCTTGAGTAACCTTAGTTTACTATTTCGGGATATGTGGTCATCTTTCCAAATTGGAGTAATCCTACTCTACGCAATTCGTCTTCTTATTTCTTTGGATGACCCTCCATCGACCTGAACTAGGGAGCCAAGATAAATAAAGTCTGTCGCCTTTCCATAGTCTTTTAGTGCGTTTGTTGGTGAAAGGGCTTGTCCTTTATTCACTATCATCACCTTAGTTTTGGCCTTATTAATTGTCAATCCGTATTTGTTGCTTGTCTTCTCTAATCGTTTTATCAATTGGCTCATTTCTTCCTCCGAATCTGTACATAGTCAGTTACACATTGTGATACTGATACACTAACAAATTATTTACTATGTTAAGATTCACACGATGTAATATGACAAGACCCACTTTCATTGAATACAGGATTCAAAATCCTATTGATTCTAAAGCACTCATCATGGAGCTATGATATAGCTCCATGGCACTCATCAAAATTACTAGGTATTACAGATCTAGGATTCAGAAACCTAAATTTAGAATATCCGTATGGAAGTAAAACTTCAGAATCCCTCTTCAGTATTAAGATTTATTGCTAAATTAATTCTAGAGAAGTGTTTCACAGTTCATGGGCGTGGTTAAAGTCAAGTATTCAAAATTTGTAAGCAGGTCAAGTAATACAATTCAATTAACTATACTAACATAATGGCTTCTAATTAGTACCGATTTATATCATTTAATCCACTTATTAACCATTATACAATTTCTTCTTTTATTTAATTTTTAATGGCATGTCTTCTTCTCTGGTAGTAATTCACTTTAATCTAACCAGTAAATTCACTATGCACTTTAGACTTTCATTGATATGTTCCCTCTTTCTTGTGCAGCCTTTACTACGTATCCAATGAATTACAATGGCGATGATTTTGGGCAATTGAAAACTGTGAGGCTAGCATTCGCATTCATGTAAGCTTTAGTCAAATCAGCTGACAGACACTAAAATACTGTGGGATAAAAGGATCATGGAAATATTAGCAGCATACTCTGCCGCCACGGTCGGGAACAAATTCCATATAAAATGGCCGATTACAATGCGATATACGTCGTCACGGGTCGCCCGCTAATCCGGCGAAATCGGAGTGAAGGCTCTTCCGCATCGCATCTGACTTCAGCTAATGACCAGTTTGCGTCACAATATTAGCAAGAATTTTAAATGCAGTCAGATATATCATCATTACAAGACATTGAAACAGATTTATGAATAATTTATTTTAAATATTGCATGTTATACACATTATTGTGTTATTTTTGAATGGTTACCGTTAAAGATTGTCACTTTGTACTACTTTTGATATGTTTCTCAACACTTCTCGCTCTCCATGCAACATGGCGGCCAGTGTCTGGCCTGGCTTTCAAACGAAGTGTCCGTGCTGTGGTCACGTAGTTCGCGACGCACACTGGTGTTGCGCAGAACGAGCAAACATCGATGCGCTGGAGGAACTCACCCATGTTTTTCCACCATGGAAGAAAAAGCGGGGCAGGACGGGCCCCGCTAACACTTCGATTTCGAGTTGGCATAAGCACAGAGACTCAAATATGCAGTCTACTGCTTCCCGCTAAGGCTGGCATAAACCCTGTATTGAAGACCACTGAAGATGAGTCTACTGCTGATGATGAATGGTTTTGTTTTGATGATTCAAAAACAACGGTGAAACCAACAAAATTTCAGATTAAAGCAAAACAAACGTTTGTATTGTTTTCGAAATTGTTTGAGTCGAGTTTCTTCACGAATTGAAGTGACATTGAGAAGTTTCCCCACTTATCAATGAAATGTTCCTTTATTTCAGCTGGAATCCGTGATTTCATTTGGTCACGATCAAATTAAGATATCCCTCGAATGTTGATATGCTGAGCCCCATGACCCATTCTTTGCAGTAATTGTGCAATTTTCGCACGTACACATTCCACGTGGGGTGTTCGTAGACTTCATGTGCCTCAGGAATAACTGCCTAAATTTTTATGCATTAAATTTGTACATTTCTAGCAATTTGGGTTTAATATAGTTCATTTAAACTCCGTCATTGTTTTCCCGTGTTCTAAAGTAAGTCTTGAATTTATTTGATGGGAAAGTATCCCCATGGGATTGGCAACCCAATCGTCCTCCGGTACTCCTAACAGTTCTGCTTGAGAGTCAAGCATGCTCAAGTAAGTTGCGTTATAGTCGTTATCGCCTTTGAATCGGTCCATGATGTGATTCAACATTTCGTGTCTTTGCACTTTCGCCTCATTTCCTTACCCTTCCCGTCGGCGATTGACCCGCTATACGTAGTTTGTCTAAATCAAACTCGTAATCTTGTCTATCTTTTCCCTTCTCACCTTCTAATCTTTCCCGCTCTCGCTCTATCTCTAACTTTCCTCGCTCCTATTCTCGCTCTAACTTTTCTCGCTCTTTCATTTGTCCTTTCGTTGCCTTATACAATGTTTTTACGAATTCATCATCATACCGACTGCTGTTCTGAATGACGCGCAACTTAACAATTTTGTCTTCGTCGGTTGCCGTTTCCCCAACTTCCTAGCAACGTACTCCATGATGTCAGAACTGTTCTCAAAGAGCAGATAGCTGCACTTACGTGAGTGGTGGTCTTGGTGTGCTTCTTTCGGCCGCAAGGCCTGCTATTCATCCTTCCTGTCAGAGGAATGCCTTCTTCTTCACGTCGTTGCTTTTCGCCGCCCAGATTGACTTGCGAATTAATAAAAAAAACTACCTCGTCGTGTAGCTCGCACAGTCTTACATTATCCTACGTTCTCGGACTTTTTTTTTTATTTCTTGCCCGTTCGGCTCTTCGGCCTTTCGGGAGTTATTAATATGATACATACATTACATAAGGACTTAACAATCTCAACCATTTACATCAGGGCACAAGTATACTTACTTGGGCTGAGTTTTTCAAATTATATACTGTTTGTGTTTACCTTTATATAAACAATAATATACAGAACCAACTAATTAACCAATATACATAGCTAAATCAAAAATATAACAAATATAACTACTAATTAAACAATATACAGAATTATACAAAATATACTAATATCCAAAGATACACAGACATATGCCGTAAGTAAACAAGGAAAGTTACACTTGTGAATAACACTTATTTACGTTATTACAACACAAACTTGTTTACAGCATTAGTACTAGCAATTTATGGTGGCTTTAGGCGATCTTTTGGAAAGCGTGACAGTATCCTGGATGGAGCATAAGCAGTACGGCCAAGGTTGAAAGTTCTTTTGCTAGGACAAGCTTCAAGCCTTAAATAAAAATTTTTCGACAGTTTGTTTATGTACTCTTTAATGCAGCTAATGTTTAATTCTCTTTGGATTTGAGCGTTAGGAATAAACCAGGGAGCTTTGGAGACCATTCGAAGAAATTTGTTTTGAATAATCTCCAATTTGTTAATATGCGGGTTTGCGGCGCCTCCCCACACTGAGCACGCATAGGTGAGCGAATGACGAATTATAGATTTAAAGATTGTTACACCATTTTCTAATCTTAATGCAGTGTTTTTATTTATTAGTGGGTAAAGTTTGACTATTTTTGTATGGGTTTTGTTAGCCGTGTTATCTGTGTTCGTCGATTAGGAATTTTACTTTTTTACTTAGGGAGTTCCATTTTCTTTTTAAGTGTGGCCTTCTACTCAACTGCCATAGTCTTCTAATCCTGTGTTTATCTTTTATCAAGTCCACGATGTTTTTCGGTAGCCAGTAAGATGAATGTTTGTTATATTGCACTGGTTGACATGATTATTTAACTGCGATGTTTATTGCTTCAATTAGATTAGTGATTTGTAGGTCGATATCAGTACAGTTTTTGAGATCCTTTGGGAACGAAAATTGCGTGATTATTTTTTGCCTAAAGATATCCCAGTTTACTTTACCATTTATTAGTTTCCTTGAATTGTTGACTTGTACCGTGCTCTGAAATGATATTATTATGGGGTTATGATCAGAATCGAGTTCAGGTATTACCGAGTGAAAAAAGGGGGAATTTATGTTTGTGGATAGACTTATGTCAAGTATGTCCGGGGCGCCTTTATTGTTAAAAGGATATCGTGTGGGTGTAGAGGGGGCATGGATTACTATATTATGATTTTGTGCGAACTGTAACAGTTTACGACCTGCTTCTGATGTAGTATTGCAGTTCCAAGCTTTATTTTTGCTATTTAAGTCGCCTATGATAATTATTTTCTTATTATTGTACATCAAGTTATTATTGGAGTTAAATATTTTATTCAATGTCTTTACTGGGAATTTTTTGTTGGGTGGTTTGTAAGCGGTTATTATTATTATTTGTAAATCAGCTGTTTTTAAATTTATTGCTATCGTCTCCAGGCAGTCAGAAGTGGGACACTCAGTTTGAGAGTGATTAAGCTCTTTACGTATTATAATCGCTACCCCACCCGCAGCTTTATAAGAAGGTCTATCATTTCTGTATATATTGAAGCCAGGTATTTTGAATTTATCAGATGGGTGAAAGTGCGTTTCCGTAACACAAGAAATTTGTATCTCGTGGAAGAATAAGAAGTTCCTAAAAATATTTTCTTGTTTACTTAGTCCATTTGCGTTTCAGTTTAAAAATTTTAGGTTCTTGAGCTGGCTACAATTCATTTTTGTAACGCGGTCTGAATCATAACTTGTATTTGTGGTAAAAGAAAATTTATAATCTGAGTAATTACCGTACTTGTGATCGATTCGATTAATTTAATCCTATCGATGTTTTGATTTGTGAACGGCGGCGTATTTTTAACGTTCTCCTGAGAGTTATTTATCGGTATTGTCCAAGGGCCTGGTCTTTCGGGTAGGGGAGGGAATTGGGCATTGTTATAGATTGGAGGTTGGCTGCATCCGGCTTGCCTGTTTTCATAATTTATCTCTTGACTTGTGAGCTATACTGTGCCTTGGCTTGGTCTGCGTTATATCTCTCTCCAGTTGAGGGTTTATTAAGTTTTTTATTTAATTCTGCTTTGTAAAAAGGGCAACCACGATAATTTGCTGTGTGATTTTGTTTGCAATTCGCACAGGAGGGTTTTGCTCCCGATTTAGGGAGTGTGCATTCAGAATAGTGGTGGTCATTGAGGCATTTCACGCATCTCGGGTTGTTATAACAGTTAGCTTGCGTATGCCCAAAGCGTTGACATTTTTTACATTAGATGGGGAGTTTGGTTTTAGTTCGTTTAAAAACTCTAACTATGCAGTAGTCTAACTTATTTAGCTTTAAAATGGCTCTACCAGCCACACTGTTCTCGACATCTACAGCTACTATCTGCAGGGGTTTTCTATTTTTGCCATAAAATCTTATTACTTTTAATACAGGGAATTTATCATTAAGTTCATTTTTAATATCGTTAACATCTAGACACTCCGGTACATCTTTTATTACAACTTCCAATGCCCTTACAGATGGGTCTTTGAAGAAGTAGAACTCTATCTCGTTATTTTCACAGAATTTTCTAAATTTCCTGAAGTCATCAATGTTACTAAATTGCACTTTCAATTTATTGTTACTGTATTTGACTTCAAAATTTTCAATTTCATTTTTCATAATGTCCTCTTTAAGTAGTTTATAGTTTAGCAGTTCATCTTCTCTTTTATTATAATTTTGAATAATAATTGGGGGGATTTTTACTGCTTTAAATACATTATCATCATTTTCCTCTATGTTATCTAAATATTCAAATCTATTTCTTACAGGTACGTTATATATCATTTAATGTACTTCTGCTTGCGAACGTTTTTGTCTTTTATCATTTAACACTTCACTAGAATCACAGTTTCTTTTAAGTATATATCTACCTTTATTGGTTGACGTGTTGGGAGTACGTTGAATTGCGGTCTGTCCGCGCTGCTCCAAGTTCTTTTTGGCGTTTGGTGACTCCTCGTCAAGGTTTTGCAGATCTGAAGGAGGAGGCAGATCCCCGGCAGTGACCTGATGTAATTGCGGCGGTTGAACTGATACTGGTTGTGTTAAACTTAGCTGTTGAGTTTGAACCATGTTTTGCATTACACCCTGCGGTGGCAAGTTTACACTCATTTGTGACTGGAATGGAATGTATCCAGACCGATATTGCTGCAACATTTGAATATTTTGAAATGCGAACATGTTATTTTCCATTGCGCTTGTGTGAGAGGTCTCACCAACAGTTGAAATTACACCGTTTGTTGCGTCCATTGCCATTTTTATATGCTGCCCCGTGCCGGGGCAGCCGTTTTCACACATATCACTGACCTAGTGTTAATGGCTTGTTATATACACTTTAAACAAAATAAATAATAAATAAACGAAAGAATAACTAAAACCTACAACTGGTTTTACTAGTATACACTTTCACAATTCCTATCAGCGCGTCGATAACACAGTAAACTCACTGGTAGTAGTGGAAAGCTTATCGTGAGGAGCGACTCTCGCGGAGGTCTTACCCCGACGGGAGCCGAGCTCGAACTGGTCGGACTTTCTAAGATACACGGTTCCTGTTGAGTTACCACGCACCAGCTACGCACTCTCGTGCTGCCAGAACCAGTTCGTTGCACTAGCACAAAGCTTCTACATCTATTGTTCACTACGGTGCACGTACTCCCTTAGTTTCATTAACTGCTGTGACCATTAACGGTGGCACAATTTAATGGTGCACGTACCCCCGTGGGTTTAGTAAAACCGCTGACACCATTAAAAAACTATAGTGCATTTACCCCCGTTGGATTCGTTAGAACCGCTGCCACCATTAAAAACTACCTCTAGAATTATCTGTGACGTCAGGTGGGTAGGGATGAACACCACAAGGAAACAGACACGAAGGTCTACATACAATTTATTTCACACCAATATTTACAGTATCTACAGGTCTTCGCTCTAAGAGATTTGCCGGGGCTAACTTCAGCCCCGTTCACTACACGCGCCTTGCGGCTGCGCCCGCGACTTGCCAACTAGGCTGACTCTTCATCTGTCCAAAGAACGGTTTCATAAATTCCTGGTTTTCCTTCCATTTGCGCAGGAAATTTCCCGAGGAAATGCCTTCAGAACGACGCGTCGTAAGTCTCTAATGCGAAAATGCTGTACCCGCTGAAATGGAATGGTCGAAATCTCTCTGCATGAATTGTTCAAGTGACTGTGATGCATTAACCACGCGCGCTATTTGCCTCGCGCTCGCGTTCGGACCTTAGAGGATAGTATTAATAACTGAGGTTTCCAGAGAAGTGGTGATCCATAACACTAAGTGCAGCCGCTCGCTCATATTCATAGCCCATGTTACACGAGCACAAGCGCATAGACCAAAGTTTAGCGTCAATTATTTACAAAACTAAACGACGAAGTGTATCCAATTTTCGCAAAGTCAGTCTGTACATTACATATGGGATATGTCTCTGGCGTATTAGTAACGATAACTTAATCACACCTATATTTATATGTATATATGTATATATTTATGTATATATATGTATATATATACATATATATATATTATATATATATATTATATATATATATATATATATATTATATTATATTATATATATATATATATATCGTATATAAAACGCATATATTATTTAAATATTTTTACGCTTATTTTCATCTTCAATATATACACTATGTGATCAAAAGTATTCGGACACGCCGAAAATGGTGTTATGGTGTCGCCGTGTTTTACATGGGGAGGACTTGCACCCCTGTTGTTTTGTGGGGCACTATCACGGCACAGACCTACGTTGCTGTTTTAAACACCTTCTTGCTTCTCACTTTTGAAGAACAATTCGGGGATGGCGATTACATCTTTCGACGGGATCGAGCACCTGATCCTACTGCACGGCCTGTGGCGGAGTGGTTACACACCAACAACATCCTTGTAATGGTCTGGCCTGCTCAGTCATGACTTGAATCCTATCGAACCCCTTTGGGATGTTTTGGAACGCCGACTTCGTGCCAGGCCTCACCGACCTACATCGATACCTCTCTCCTCCGTGCAGCACTCCGTGAAGTATGGGCTGCCATTCTCCAAGAAACCTTCCAGCACCTGATTGAAAGTATGCCTGCGAGAGTGGAAGCTGTCATGAAGGCTAAGGGTGGGCCAACTCCCTATTGAATTCTAGCATTACCGATGGAGGGCGCTACGAAATGGTAAGTCATTATCAGCCACGTGTCCGGATACTTTTGATTACATAGTGTGCCACACCGGCTTTTTAGACGCATGCAATACATTTCACAATGTAAATTTCACATATGCCATATAATTAACACTAAATATTATTTTATGTCTTACGTGATCATTTTTCTTAATAAATAACCCTCATTTATTGCAATGATTGTTTTTGTTATTGAATAAAAGATCGTTCCTTTGTTGACACACTGTGTACGCCGCACAAGTAATTGCGTGTCAGAACACAACGTGGGTAGACAAAGTTTAGAGGCAAAGTGGCAGCGTCAGAGAGCATTGATGTTCATATGCACAAAATGATTCAAATTGTGAGCCAGGTAAATCTTTTAAATATTCAGGCATTGTAGAATGTAAGAACATCTCGAACGACGCAATGAAAGAGAGAATTCTCTGTGAGATTTGCAGTAGAGTGAGACTTGCCCTGCAGTCCGTTCTGAGCTCCAGGAATAAAATATCTGCAATAGGTAGTTTGACGGTGCCAGTAGTCGAGTACAGTTTCGGACTAATAGACTGGACTGAGCAAGAAATTCGAATCATGGATCGAAAAAAACGAAAACTACTCATCAAGCCGCCCATCCTCGAGCTGATGTGCATAGACTTTACATGTCACGTAAGGGTGGAGGAAGATACCTCAAAGAAATCGAAGCCTCCTGGTACAATGCAATAGTCGGGATGGGAAAGTATGACGTCAGTCATGAATATGACCCACTGATGAGGCTGCTCATTAAATCTGACCGATGAATGGCAAACAGATGGATTGTAAGTGTAGCAAGAATCATTAGCAAGAAAACTATGCAAGACACCAACACAGACTCTGAAGTTCTAATGTTACGTAACATGAAATGCGACACACAAATAATGTTAAAGAAATAGTAGACAGACAAATTACTACATGAACAACATCTAAATATAATCGACAAGGTGCAGATCAATATAGATCAATCATTTATGTGGCTTAAAAGGGGAATAATGAAGCCCGAATCGGAAGCAGTTGTAGTAGCTGCACAAGATCGGGCGTTGAGTATACATTATGATAAAGTGGTTCTCAAACTTTCCCAAGATGATAAATGCCGCCTCTGCCAGGAACAAGTAGAAATCATTGATCTTATCGTCTCTGCTTGTCCAATGACCGAATGCAGGAAAAGACACGTTTCGACGTGCAGTTACATCCACTGGCAGATCTGTACCGCCTTCGATGTTCCAAACACATACTCCAAGTGCTAGGAGCACGTGCAAGATAGCGGCAAACAAACCGGGTTCTTTTATCCAGGCTTTGGAGAAAAACGTGTATGCTTGTAAATGTGGCTGTGCAGAGCTATCAAAAAACTTAACCAAGGAGGTAGAGAAACGTCTTAAATATAAGAATTTGAAAGCCAAATGTGCCAAATGCTGCGAGATCTGCCAAATGTGGGGCGTAAAAGCACAGGTCGTCCCGATTGATGTCGGAGCAGTAAGATTTGTGTAAGAGCTTGGCTAAACTTACAAAGATCATTCAAAAGACTGGAAAGTGCAAGACTTTGTTTTATTTGGAACTTCCCACTTTTACGCAAGGTACTGTAGAGGTACCGACACTCCCTAGATCTGCTCCTCAGGAATCTGGTTGCACTCTGGGGTAGATTTTATATTCAACTCATGAAATTTTAGTCGTGAAGTAGAGGAATAATAATAATAATAATAATAATAATAATAAATAATAATAATAATAATAATAATAATAATAATAAATAATAATAATAATAATAATAATAAATAATAATAATAAACATGAGAAGCCACAAAACATTTTTTAAAATTATTATTTTAAAATCTTCAGGTAAAGCATTGTTAAACAGTGTACACCACCCATTTTCTTCGAGCTGTTAATCTTGATACGAACCGATAAGTTCGCTTATTATGACGTGTGTTATATACCTTCGAATTGTTCATGTATAAATATTGTACCGACTAGAACGATTTTTTTGTAAAATGGCAGAAATCCTCGCTAGAAAAGTCGCATTTGTCAATTCTCTCCTTTATTGTAAATAAAGTTGAATTTATTCCAAAATTGAAATTAAATAATTTTTATAACTGCTTGATTGATTGATTGATTGTTTGTTTAGTGATTCCGGGCACGTCAACTATCAGAGTTATTAGTCCTGTAAGTGTCATGTTTTTGCTCGGGAGGCGGTGGTGATTTTTCCCCCGCTCTATGGCGAGATCCGGCGCCGACCTACCATCGGCTAAAGGGGTTTCCCACAACCAGGTATCTCCCACCAGCGGGGCATCGCCCCAGCTAGGACAAGCTCTTAGCTCCTGACGGGTTTCCCGGCATGTGTGGTAGTGTAATGCGTGTTAGTGTAAGGGGTGACGATAGGACAAGGAAGAGGCGCACGCTCCGCGGCCCGTTTGTTAGGGTACTGCTCCGGCATTCGCATAGTGTTGATCGGAAACTGCAGAAAACAACCGATCAGAGCAGCCGGCCGTTAGAATTCTTCTTCAGACAGCGACTGAATTCGACCCAGCTGCCAAGGTAGTGTTGAAAATCCTACCACCTTCGGGGCTGGAACCTAGGACCTCCCGGTCAGAGGGACTGCAGTGACATCAGTTGATTTACGTTCAATTACTGAAAATGAGAAAAAAAATTGTATTTTGTTTTTTTAGGAACAAAATATTTTATTGAAATTATGCATATGACAGAAATTGTAAAACAGCGATATGAAGTAATTCGACAGTTAAAAGCAAACGTTCAAGTATCATCAAGATTAAGTGGGTTTTGTTTACAAGCTGTCATCACTAGAACAAAAACCGCCTCCCTAAATAAGGGAAGTTTATCGGCTACTCTTCAAACTCATATTGGCCGTATGAAGTGTGTTAGGAGATTAGCATGAACGAATCTTTTATTTAACTTGTATATGAGTCATGTAAGCGCTTTGTTTTTCGGGAGCGAATTATATTAATTATCCGGAAACGCTAGCGCCTAAGGCGTTTAGTCGATTTTCTCCAAAACTGATATTCCTCGACCGATCTAATCGAACTTGAGGCCCTCTGAGTTTGATAGGGATATTTTAATTTTTCGGGTGTTATTTACAAGAAACCTCAATATTTAAAAGGTTTCTAAAAAAGTAGCTCCAAAGTTTTGGATTCAAGTTTGTCATTGATACCACTTGAAAATGCTGCACTAGTTATTATCGTTAAATTCCCTGATTAACCGAAAATCGAAAAGTTCAATTTTTTTCTGCGTCTTCCTACAACTGTAATATTGAAGACAGAGATATTTTTTAATGAAATCTGTTTTAAAAACAGATCTTGAAATACGGTCATGTACAATTTTTCGAAAATATAAGTAGTTTTCATATAATTTTATGTGAAATGTTGGCAATTTTAACTATTTTTTTCTAAAAAACTTATCAAAATTTTGCCTTTACATTTCTGTCTTGTTTGTACCAAAGAACTGTATAAAACTGTGGTGCTAGTTCAAATTTCGGCAAACTCTGAATTATCAAAAATTACAAAAAGTTAACTTTTCAAAATTACAATATTGTAGATAGGGATTTTTGTCTTGGTACATGAAATATCTCCTGAAGTAGAGGTGCTACAACAGTACAAACTTTCTCTCATTGTTGGAAACGGTTATGTAATATTATAATATTGGGAATTTCTGCCTATCACTTCAGTTACAACTTGACAAAATCGAAACTAAATCAAACGAAAGGCATGTAGAGCATAACTACATTTTTTCGATAGTCAGGAACAGTGGTCATTTCTTACTTCTACAAATGTAACAAACAATAATAAATTTATCAATACAGTTTTTGAAGCTCAGTATACAGAAAAGTAAGGATAATTTCATGCAAGCTTGCCTTCCAAATGTCAAAATAAATTCACTATGGGCGGTTGTTCAAACTTACGTAACAACTGTGTAATTACGTAATGATCACCTAAAAAACATAATTTGTTTTACAATTATTATTCTGTATTACATTCTTCACGAATGTAATATAGTTGAATGGCCCGGCCCTGAGGAAGACCATGAAAAGATGGTCGAAGCGTCGGCACCACAGCCTTCGACGCGGCGTCTCGCGGACAGCCAAGATAATTACGACTTCGTTTCACAAGCTTGTCTTGCTGACATAGAAGTGAGCTTCCATTTTTTGGATACTAGAATCCGCGATCAAAACTTTTAATATAAGTAGTTTATTGTTAATAATTTGTTAGTTATAAGTTAAATCTATTACCTTTCTTAACTCTGTTTCCTTTTATAATAAATTATCTCCGTCACATTCCTTCGTCACGTTCCAATTCCTTTGACATCGTCACTCAAATCCCTGATTTTTCAAAAATTGCAAAAGTTCAACATTTTTTTCAACGTCTTCCTACAACTACAATGTTGAAGATCGTGATTTTTTCGTTGATGAAACATATTGTTGAAAGACATCTTAATATAAGATTATGTACAATTTTTCGAAAATATGAGTATTATGAGTAAACAATTATTTTCTCAAAAACAGCTCCAAATTTTTCCCTTACATTTTCTCCTCGTATGTAGTATCAAAGGACTCTAAAACAAACTTCTAATGGTTGCATTTAATACTATAGTATTGTGAAGCCGTTACAAATAATGCAAACAAGTATGGGCACTTCTAGCATACTTTTTTCTTTCTCGCCTTACATCGTAAGCAAAACAAGAAATGTAATCCTGCGCTGGAAAAAGGCAATTTTGGGACAGAAAAACTTTTATTGCCGGGCCTAAGTTACGACACAGTGGATAAATCTTGTTCTTATATGTAGTGAATCCTCTACCATGATGTGTAGTCAGAATACATGTTTTGTGGATACTTGAAACCAAAAAAAGATTTTGACGGCAAAACGTCTGTCTGTCCATCTAGGTGTCTGGGTGTCTGTGCGTCAGTCTTTGCGTGGTTAATGCTAGGGCCTAAACCGTTCAGACGATTTTCTCCAAAATTGATATGTCTCGATCAATCTGATCAAAGTCGAAACCGTAGGAGTATGAAACGAATATTTTGATTTGATGGGTACATTACATGAAACCTCAATTACACTTTCAATTTTTTTTCGCGAATGGCTCCAACGTTTTTGATTACTTTGTCCTCGGATAGCGTAAACGACTCTTAAAAGAATGGCGTTTAACTTATTTTTGTTGAAGTAACTGTTTTTCGAAGATTGCAAAAGATCAAAGTTTTTCGATGACTTCCTACCACTACAACGTTGAACATAGAGGTTTTGTTTTGTTTCATGAAATCTATACTTAAACAGAATATATCATGTACCAATTTTTGTAAATATGAGTGGTTTTGGTGTACTTTTGCGTGAAATTTAGGCAGTTTTTAAACAATTATTTTTTCAAACATCGGCTCCAACTTTTGTCTTTAATTTTTCGCCTCGTATGTATCTAAGTGCGGTAAAAAGATTGGTGTTATTCCTATTTCCGGCTAACCATTTTTCCGTATATTCAAAATTGCAAAACGTTAACACTGCAAAAGTAAAATATTGAAGATAGATATTTTTGTCTTAAATAAAATCTACTATTTTTGTGCAATATTCTTCTTTAATTTAATGTAATTTATAAAAAGAAACATTTTCTCAAAAACCGCTTCAGATTTCTACTTTAAAAAATCCTTAGATTGAACAAAATACGCCTAAAAGAATGATGCAGATCTCATTTTCGTTGAACCCTTTGAATATTCGAAAATTCCAAAAGTTAAAAGTAATGCGAGAAAGTATGTTCTGCTGTGGTACCACTAGTTTTATTCTTGTTTTGAGATTGACAATGTAAGCTTAAATAAATATTATATTCTTTTATATTTTTCGTATATGTTGGAGTTTATTTGGAGGTGAATAAATCATTATTAAAACTGGAGGTGCTACAGCAACACATACTTTCTGGCATTATTTCTATTTTTTTAATTTTCGAACATTTGGAGAGTTCAAGGAAAATGAGACCTGCGCTATTCTTGAAGCTTCATTTTCTCCACACTTCTCTAACAATTAAAAGAAAAAAATGTAACCGATTTCGATTTTTTTTATATGTATTGCCTTGACTTCAAGTAGAACTACTTACCGGGTTTTGAAAAAGCTTGTACATGACAGCGAATTTAAAATTTTTGATCTGATAAAATTGGTTTTAATTATTTTTCACTATAGTCCACATTGTTTAAAAATCTAAAAAAAAATATATGTTATAGAATGTTATAAGACACATTCTAGGGGAGAATCTGAGAAAGTACTCCAACGTTTTCACATCGAAAATCAATTTAAAAAACTTCTTTATTTTTTCCATTAGAATTTGGTGCCAAAGTTAGTTGACAAAAATTCCTTCAAATTCAACTATTTTTCTCCTTCTCTCCAATATTTTTCAGCCTGATACATGCAATAGAAACTGAGAAAAAAATAAAACATGAAAAACACGTTTCTCATTGTATTTAACAGATTGCCCTCGGAGGCTGATCTTTTGGAAATGTACATTTTTTATTCTCTTTCATATGAGTATCGCGATTATCGATTTAGTTTGAAGAAACTTTTCACCCCTTTATTATGCTATATCTTTTTTTCTGGTACGATCGTACATTAAGGTTTTTCAATCACATACAGGGTCTTTTCTAACACTCAACCCATATCTTTTTATTCGGTTAGAAATATTACAGTACGAGAAAATTTGTCAGTGTTCGGTATAGTTTGGGAGGTAAGCGAGAACATTTTTTAGGGTGGAATGGTAATTCCTAATTTGCGCTGATATTGAAGATTTAATACGCTTTCCCCTTATTGTAGATGATTATTAACCAACAAAATGGTTTCCAATCTCTGCTGTGTTGATTCCAGTTATCAAATGATAATTTAAAGGTATGAAACAAACATTCATTTTTACCTTTTCGTATTTGTGATAATAATAATAATAATAATAATAATAATAATAATAATAATAATAATAATAATGTATCATTACGAATTCTCTGCAAGTGCTTGTATTAAATGTTAAATCGTTGTAAATTCGTTTGATCTTATTTAGTGAAAATTGTATTCCATGATTAATTATCAATGTAGGTATGACTTTTTTATTAAAAATTTTCGAATTGATACGCTAATCCCGAAGATATTTTTAATATCCTATTATATTTTTTACGTGCATCATAAATATGAATTCGCTATTAATTTTTGTTTTGTAGTTTGTAGGAGAATTAAAACGCATAATTCTGTAACCGTAAGAAACAATTTTTTTTTATTAGGGCTTAATATTGTAATTTTAAAAAGTGTTCTTATGAGTCCCAATATAATTTTCCTTTGGTATAATTTTTTTCTGTTTTCAGTGAGTGGGGTGCGAACTTTATCAGCGAATTTTTGAAATGTTAATTATGTTAGTGGGGGTGTGGGCTAAGAATTGTTTTTGATGTCTCTAATTGGCACAAAATTTAGTGCAAGTTTTTTTAGTTTTTAGTTAGTTCAATGTTGAGCTAATTGAGCTAAAACCTCAATTAACTTTACCACCCCTATTTTTGAAATCTTAATTTTGGGGGATTAGTCATGTGGTAGCAAAGGAAATTTAGTATCCCTAACTAGCAAACTAGGCGTGCAAAAACAGCACGTATTTCCCGCCTTAATAGTAGTTGTGTAATAGTATTTATACCACAATTTCTCCCCGAATTAATACATCTGTCATCATTTTTTGTAAAACTCATTACAAAATAATTATTTTCAAGTAAACATCAACACAAATTTAACAATTATTACTGCTTTTCATGCAGGTAAATATTCTCCCATCAATAAGTCGTAGTTCCCAGAAAGTAGCACCAGGATCATTGTTACCGAGCCCTTGTTGCATTTCAATGTAATACTCCCTGATGGCCAACTATTTCCATTTCAAATATTTCAAATAGTTTTTAAATAATTAATAAAAATCTAAAAGATTAATTCTAAATGTATAACAAAAGCTCGAATGTGAGAAACGAACAAAGAATATGAAATAATATACAAATTCTAACTTACGAAGCATTCAACTGCCTGGATTACATTCCCAAAGCGCAGTGAGTGCGGAGCAGTTGAGTATGTTTGTAGCCAAATTACACAAAAAGTATGCATATTTTCAAAAACTTCAACTTGCTTTTTTTTGATGGACTGATTTTGATGAACACATTTCATTAACCCTCTGATGCAGAAAGACGCGGATAAACACATTTACAGTAGTGTGGCCTCCGAGACCCGACCCATATGTCTACTGAAATGAATGTATTTTCAATGAATTATCAATGATTTTTGACTTTTATTTCAGAGTAATATAGAATTACAAATTCATTTGTAGTTTACTGTTGCAATATTCTACAATTTTATTCACAATTCAGACACATTGTGACTGCGCTGCTGTGTGTTTTGCAAACATGACGTTGACATTTATCACCATATATCTTACTGTCAATATTAGAAGGACATATGAAACACCTGAAAGAAAAAGCGCATTAAATTTTTAAGAATCGCTTCTACGATTAAGGAATAATTCTGTAGCAGGAACGTCCAACTATTTGTTTACTCCAGCACATAAAATAACACCAAGAAAGGCATCGAACTCTTCCAAAGTTACATTTATCCATGTTTTATTCTTGGCAGCAGCTTCACGGTTTGCGCATGGCACTATTTCCTCTTTCATTTCTTTAGAAATCAGCAAATTGAAAGAATATTGTGCTGTGTTTATCGGAATGATTTTTACAGGACCAGGTGGAACGCGGTGGAGATTTTGTAAACGATATCTAATAGCTAGTGGCGCGCCCCTGTGCCATTGAAATATATTTCTAGGTATCATGAACTCCAAACTTGAAGATGAAATACGCGGTTCCGCGTTGAAATTAGATTCTTGTCTGTTGGAATCAGATTCAGATGAACATGCACCACTGTCCTTTTCATCTTGTCTACAGGATCTTGAAGGTGGGAATGTCTACCAATTGGGATCATCATCATCTTGATCATTATCATCATCGTCATTTGAAATAAATTCACTAACATTACTCGTTTTTGAATCATTTAGAATATTTTAAAATCCTTCGTGTGAAATCATCGCTTCTAAACACAAACGCTACGAGCAAAGTAAGCTATAAATGCACTCACTATTTTAGATTGCAAACCACTCTCAGACAGACGGATTTTACATCATATTTGTTATTGACACATCCACGTCTCACATTTCCAACAATCGGCTCCCGTTGCACTCCGATGAACGGAACGTGCAGGGGTGTACATCACATCGCGTCCGCCGGGCATCCGAGGCCCCACTTCTGTGATGAAAGCATATTTAAGAAAAGTGAGCCATAATTCGGTTTCGAATAACACGAGTTCACCGAAAATACACACAAATCGTTCTTTATATTACAATAAAAGAATTCCAAAAAATATAACGATAAATGGTAGGTCTCATCAAACTATTTCAAATTAAAAACACCACTGGGCCTCGAATTCCCCTCTTCTGCATAAAAGAGTTAAGAAATAAAATATATCTTCACAATTGTAGTAGAAGACGCCGAATTTCTTTTTTAATTTTAAAAAATCTCCAAATTTCAACGAACATAAGATCTGCACCATTCTCTTAAGCATACATGCGTCTAGTAATTTTGGTGCGGAGAAAAATTGAATTCGATACTAATGGTCGAGTGGAATGTCTAAGTAAGATATAACTGTCAAAAAAGTAAAAAAAAATATTGACATTTAACAAAACTTTTATGATAACAGGAGTAATATAAAAATATGACTTATTATTTTATTTTGTCGACGATAACGCAATTAACACTTGTTTACTTATAAATATTTTAGGCCCCAATCCTTTTTATTGATTTTTTTTTAAATTGCACGTGAATAGCACTGATATCTACTAACTTCACATCCAAGTGAGATTATGAGTCTGAAAACCTGACCGTTCAGAGTCATCTCAGGGATTCATAGCTTTCTCAGTTCGCCGAAAAGGGAACGGGAAGAAGGGGGGCGCCTACTGACCTATGCCAATGGCGCCGCATACGTTGACCTATCCGCGTGAAACGAAGTCAGGGAATCGGGATCATCGCTCAGTCAAGAGATGCTCTGCTCTGCTTGATGAAGGTCCGTTCCTTTCGAACACGTGAATCACCGGTTACATGTCAATACTTTATCTCCTACAAAATTGTGATTATTATACTGTTTCATTTACAGAAAAAATTGAAAACGTAAAAACATCGAGCTCTAAACATCGATGTTAAAAAACATCGGCTTTAAAACATCAATATCGATGTCGCATCCCCAATCCTTACCGCTTCCACCGGGAGATGTGGTTCAGTGCATCAACTGATGTCACTGCAGTGCCTCTGAGCGGGATGTCCTAGATTCGATCCCAACAGTGGCAAGATTTTCGACACTAGCTTGCCAGCTAGGTCGAATTAAGTCGCTGTCTGGAGGAGAATTCTAGAGGTCGGCTGCTCTAATCGGTTGTCGGTTGTAGTTTCTCCGATCAACACCAAGCGAATGCCGGAACAGTACCCTCACAAACGGGCCACGGACCGCGCGCGATCTTTCCTCCCTCTTCCTTGTCCTGTCCTCACCGCTTACACACACACATACACACACACACACACTAACATGCACTACACTACCACACATGACGGGAGACCGGTCGGGAGGTCAGAGCTTGTCCCGGCTGGAGCGGTGGCGGTGCCCTGCTGGTGGGAGATACTTGGTTGTGGAAAACCCAGCTAGTCGGCGCCGGATCTCGCTATCCAGCGGGGACGCTCAGAATGAATGCACTACACAATTATGGGTCTAATGACCTCAGTATTTGACGGACCAGAAATCACTAACAACCCACCAACCTCACCGATTCCTTACCATGTAAGTGTAAGTGTGTGTAAACACACTTACACTTACATACACTGCTCTATCACACATGTCGGGAGACCAGTCCAGAGCTTGTTCCGGCGGAGGTGGTGCCCCGCTGGTGGGAGGAACCTGGTAGGGGAAAACTGTAAACCGGGGACGTGTAGACCGGCGGTGGATTTCGCTATCCAGCGGAGAAAGATCACAGCCACAGTCAGCCTTAAAACATGTACTACACTTACGGAACTAATGATCTTAGGAATTGGCGTGCCAGTAAACACTAATCACCTCAATTTCGGATGGTTGTTCGATAGCAAAAGAAATATTTTGGGTGTCTTTTTGGCCCAAAATTACCCCAAATAAAGTCGCAAGAATATTTAAATTTTGAGAAATTGCAGTTTTCATTTTTGTTCTGGTAGTCTTTTTGTTTTCTTTAAGTGATTTTAAGTGGCCAAAAATTCGTTTGTTTTAATGGTATAAAAAGTTTTGAATTTTGAGTGAGGGTGCTAACCTTCCTGCCCCTTTTTTGAAACCTCAATTTCTGGGGGTTGTAGGGTAGTAAAAAGTGAGTTTGCTATCGAAAGTATCCCCTATTTATGGAGCAAGAAATTTTAAATTTTGGGAAATTGGGGTGATTTTCATTTTCTGTTCTCATAATTAGGGGTGAGTTTGGAAATTTTGAAAATTATTGAAGCCCAAAATGGCCCCCAAATTCTTATGTTTTGAAGGTATAAAAATGTTTATGTTTGGGCAAATGGGTGTGCTAACTTTACCAACCCTATTTTGATATCTTAATTTTGGAGTGTTGGGATGTAGCAACATTTATTTGTAGACACATCGAGAAAACTTGTTAATAATGAGCAATGTTTAATTATTAAGAAGTTTGAAAAAATCTTTTACAGACCTTAGTTTTGAAATTTGACTCTTTAAACAAACAATCAAAGACAATAACTGAGACCAGATTTCCGTAACATCGGCAGGGTATTTTGATTGAAGTTTTTGTGCTTCTTGGTACGTTTCATCGTCCGAAGAGCTATCAAAACTCGTGGCTGAATCATTTTAAAAATTGCCACTGTATTTTTCAACACAAATCGTCGCTCCAATTGGTTAACGACAATAACTAGGCATCCATTGTTAACATAAAGTTCGTATCTTTGTTCGTCGTCAGTGAGTCATTGATCTTCGCCAAGTTCGCTAAAATGTCGTTTTCTGCTCTCGTTTGTCGCTAAATTTCACTTCTACTTTTCAGACTTGGAATAATTCTATTGGATTATTTTTTAAATCATCATAGTGATTCAGAACTGTTTCTAATTCTTTGTAAATTCCATCGTGTAAATTCTATGACGTTCGCAAATCCAAATTAGGGCTTAGAAGATATTTCGAAACCGTGTTAATTGATGTTAGTATTTTGAAATGTAGTACTACATGGAAACAAATTCAAAATCTTCAATTTCTTTTCCTAAGTTACGGGTTTCATTCGCTTTAGACACTTCTTAGAAAATGAAACTTTTTTATTACCTATTTTAGGTAGCTTTTCAATTACCAAGGTTATATAGCGATATAGCGACCAGCCACCAAGGTCATATAGCGTAAGTAATATTGGGGGTAACGGTAACGGTACTCTGACACACACAAGCATCCATGCGCCGGGCGGGATTCGAACCCGTCGAACCCTCAGGCACGAGGCAACTACGGCTCTTCAGCCTTCGCAACTTCGGCTATGTGCAGGCCAGTGCAGTGTAATTTTTGTTAAAGCTTGCAAAATATTAAAATATCCAAATCTCATACCTATTAAAGAACCGTTCTGTGATGACCATGTTATAGGACAAAATCGTAATGTAAGATAATTTCGCTTTTTATCTGAATCCATCATTGTTGACCATCCTATGTTCCATCGATTAGACTTATGACCAAAGAAAACAAATTCGTTTCAACAAACAGTTTGTCAAATTTCTGAACTTCTAATGTCCCATACACGGCATCATTAAGCATAAGATTGACATTAAGAGCACAAACAAAGCATTGTCAAATGTATCTATTGTTTTAAAATTCCGTGTTGGTAGCAGATATCTTGTGGTAATCCATAATGTGAGAAAGAAAATAACTTTGATTGTGGACAATTATTTCCTTTCTCACCCTATCTAAATTTTTTTAACACTTTCACTCATAACTGCTAACATCATATTCTTGACCTTCACATTCAGATAAATCACACCCTTGTTCCTTTGTTCATTCGACCATATCAAAATCACTTGTGCTGATCTTCGACATTCCTAAATACTATGAAAGATTAATTAATTTTCATTTTAATCAGTTTTCCTGATTCATTTTTCTCAATGGTTACATATTGTAAAATTTAACTTAGTTGGTCAACTTTTGCATTGTATCCATTATAATAGAAAAACAGAGCTTCATTTATTTATTCTATGATTTTATCAGACACAGACTGTGTCTGATAAAATATAAAATAGTTATTATTTTGTTTTCAATTCAGGAACTTAAATAGTAGGGGGCCTCCGGACATGGTCCTGTCAGTCCGCAAGGAACTTACACCGCTGATTATTAATGTAAAGAGATGCACATACTTATTTTGGACGAGAGAATTTATTGGGGGCTATTCTTGTTAACTTAAATTTCTCATGTGAAAGTGATGTCTAAATCATGTTAGCAATGAATTGGCCTCTATTCCATTTGTAATTAAATAAAATACTTTAAATTTCCCACCTAATACAGGTTTGTATACTACCTGCATCATTTAGAGAATTTAATTTTATTACTTTTCGGTTTCAAACTGAATTTATAGTTGAAAATAATATGTTCTTCAATTTGGTTCTTTATAGAAGTACAGAAAATAACATTGAACACTAGAATTTCTGTATTTCACTCCGTGTTGGTTTTCATTGTACATATCTTGGCTAATGCAAGTTGAAGGATTGCTTAGAAATCTGATAAAGATTTAATTTCTTACACCAATGCCAATAATATATTTGTGTACTAAACTGATGATTATTATTTCCAGAATAATTATGATCAATTTCACATGAACATATAAACCGTTTGAACTATCTTAGTTAAAAAATTAACCTTAATAACAAATACATTTTTATTTTTTCTTATTTGTATTATAAATTGTATTATATAATGTATTATTATATGTAATCATATTATCTATTATAATTTATATTATAAAGTGTGTCAGTCAACTTGCCAATAATTTTTTCATTTGATTGTGAAATTGTACTACATATGATAAAAAGCAAAACATATAGTTTGAAAACTCCTGTGTAAACTGAAGTGTCTGTTAGTCTGATGTGTTAAATTGTGGTGTCTAATAATTTGAGCACTTTAAAAGTTTAATGTGCGCAAAAAACTTCCAAATTGAGGTAGTGAACATGGTTATTCTAACTGATATATTCCCTTTTCATCTCAAATTTGTTTAAGTACACAGTTTAATTAAAAAACACTCAGTTTTTAATTTATCAAAAGATTAATTTGGAAATGTGCCTTTTTGTATTGTATGAAATAGTTTATTATGGGCTTTTAATTTATTCTCACAGTTTTATTTTTTGCATCGTGCTGTAATTTTTTTCTGTAAATTTGTTGGCGATGAAAAGGGAAGATAAAGCTTAGAATTAATTTGAAAACATTTATTCTAGTCCTTTGGTTTTAATGGTTTTATTTAAATTATCCGCGGAAATACACAAGTGTTTTGTGGACCAATGGTAAAAGAGAAATGTTGTGGCAGATAGGCGAATGACGAAATTGTCTCTAGGTCCTCCCCACTCTATTCCACTGAATAACGCTGAATATCCAATATGGCAACTGCGAGGGTCGTGGCATAACTTGCCGATGAACATGTTTTGAAATATCGCGAAATTTGAGTTCTAATAACGTGCTCAGAGGATTAGGTTTGTAGACTATAGTGTACGTGCGTAGTTATTTAGGCGTATTCGGTGAGTTTAGCGTGCAGTTATGAGAAGAGGTTTTGTGTATTGTATAGGTGTTAGCGGTTTAGGGATGTTTTAGTATCATAGCTCAGTATAGGAAATGTTAAGAAATAACAGGCGTATCCATTAGATAAAACGAAACGAGATTACAGCTCTATATGTAATGATCTAAAGCGTTATGGTTAATGCCCAACTTTCATTGTATTTAATAGTAATTGTGTAGAATATCTGTCAACTTAGTGAGTAAGTAATGTTTGTCATTCTCTGATGGTTGAGATTTATAGTTTTGTGCAATATGGTGAGTGATTCTGTGCGTGGGTGTGTGCATATGAGTGAATGTATGAGGGTTGTCAGTTGTACTATTGTAAATAGTGGGAACTTCAATGAACTGTGTGGAAGCATGAACTTTACATCAGTGAAGATAAGAAGTTTGCAGGCATCAGTTTCATTCTTTGATGTTTTGGGGAAGACCTGAAGAAATGGAATAAGAATTGTCTGGAAAATGGAGAAACGCCATCCTTTTGCAATGCCAGAAACGAAGTAGTAAGTAGGCGCATGTTGTATACTGGCTTAAGTTGCTTAGAATTTATGAATATCTTGTTTGACATCATTTCCTTTGGTGCCATATTTTATGAAAATGTAAATCTCTTTAAATCCTAGTTGCCTCATAGTCTTTCAAGTATTTGCTTGCAAATTATGCAATTTTGTAGAGTACATATTTGCTGGTTGTATTGCTTTTTGACAATGACATAATGTAAAGCAGTAATAATAAACATTAATTTTTCTTCACGAGACTGATTCATTGTATACACTGTTGTCTGGTTTCGTCGTCAACTTACATCCATCCCAGTCAGATATTTTATTCATGCCCACCTAATCTCAGTGTTGTGTATATTCCTTAACAGCTTCTTAAACTTTGGGAGATTGAGAGTTAAAAGTTTTTTACATTATATATATATTTTTCTGAGTCTTAAAAGTGATATATTGTTTATGTAAATATTGATGCATTCAGTTATTAATTGTAGTTGATTGCCATGGGAGTTCATAATCATTCAGAGTGATGAGCATGTAGTATTATTTTTATTGTCCAGGTTAGTTGAGTGTCTCATCCTAAATTTGACAGTTTTGGTGCATATAGTCTTGCACTCACATGTCTAACATTAAATAATGTTATTAGACATAGTAGACTATGTAGTGGTAGCATTAGGCGTAGTGATTATTATTAAGAGTAGTGTGAGTATTACCAGCAATATTATTCTTAGTTGGTGGTTGGTATAATTGGGAATGAAGACCCACTGTTATTACAGTTGGTAGCAATGAGTTATTTTGTATGCTTCTGTTCAGAATTATATTGTCTTCAATATTTACTTAGTTGCATATACATGTTTTGCCATTGTAAATTTTTCTCATGCTTTGTTGGTTAGCCGATTTTGTGTGCGTCAGGGAGTACTGTGAATGCATTGATTAAAAGTTATTGTTACAAAGAGCAGTAATTCATTATGTGTGTTAAATATTTTGCTCAGATGACTCTTGAAAACCATTCTCTATACTTTTTCATGATTGCTTGTTTTATATTATGTTTTGTTCGAATCAGAAAGAGAAATTTTTATTTTTTAATTCTTTTGAAATTTTGTGGTTCAGTGAATAGGTGCGAGATAATTGGGGTTGACAGGATCATCCCTTAGGGAATAATAGTTTTCAACTTTGAAATCAATATGGTTTAATTATAGGTCACACTTTCTTATTTGAATTAATTTACAATGCAAAGAGAAGATATTATCAGTTATGGAGTTTCTGCATAGTGAGTAAGGTATCTTCAATCTGTGTGTTGTACTGAATAACTTTCATGAATGGTCACACTCAACTCTTGTTCTAGTTAGATTAATTGTTGTCTCAGTGTGTTCCCAATTTTCGTCTTCCTTGAGGTCTTTGTTCTTTTTATTTAACATGCCTATTGTTATTTGTAAACTAGGATGTGTGTCTTTCGTTAATTTAGATTTCGTGACATGTTATTTGTTTTGTGCAAGAATGTCTGTTCAGCACCTGGTTGGTTTTAGTTTTTTCATAGTATTTTTTCAATTTTGTATAATTCTTGGTGAGGTTCATCACATTTATTTTCAAAATGTTCATTATTGTTTTGTCACTTGCATAAATAGTAAATGATCAAGATGATTTCTGTTTGGCCCTTTGCTCAATTTTGCATTTTGCCTAATGTTGGTTTGT
Organism: Gryllus longicercus; assembly: GCA_038098605.1. Classification (NCBI taxonomy): domain Eukaryota; kingdom Metazoa; phylum Arthropoda; class Insecta; order Orthoptera; family Gryllidae; genus Gryllus; species Gryllus longicercus. The sequence continues at coordinate 300,949 of JAZDUA010000771.1, read as the reverse complement.
TTGCAATTCTGCTCTGATAACTCACTTATTCAGTAAAGTGTTATGATTACAACAGTTTTCAGCTTTCTATTAGAATTTCAGCTCTATTATTTATTGCTTTTGTCATTTTGTCACATCAAGATAGTCTCCCCCCCGATTATTTTATTGTCAGCAGTTTGTGAGCATTTAAATTTATGAAGTTTGAGACGTCATCATTATTAATTTGTTTTCTTTTTCATTTTTGCACATGTGTAAATATTTCATTGCTGACATTGATATTGCATGTCTGTGAGGTAAAGTATCCAAAATATATGCTAATGAATTGAATACACTAGTGAGTTAATTGGGAATTAAGTGTTACGTATTACAACGTGATACAGTGGAAAAAAATCCATGTATTCAAAATTACTCATTATGTAAAGAGTATGAAATTTTTCAAAATCTACTTGAAAGTTGTATTTGGAATGCCTAAGATTTTCATTGGTGTTATCTGGAATTATAAATCACCATTAAATTTTTATTGGAACTTGTTTAATTATCACTTTAATCTAATATTAACTTATTCATTTCATAATTGTTGCAGTGAAAAATTGGCATTAAGTTGCAAATATTTTTTGGTGACTCTTTATAGCTAGTTAATTAAATTAGCAAAATATAAAATTATATATTTCATTATAATATTAGCAAAATATTATATTCGTATTAAAAATTTTTAATTTTGAAAACCGACAGTAGTGTGCTCTTTCGATTCATATATTCTTTTGTCTTCCAGTTATGCATTGCTGTTGTTGATTCTAGTGTCAAAGATTCAGGACTGTGATTAAATTTCATTGCATCCTTGCATTCTTGACCCGAGACTGGTATTAAATGCATTCTTGACCCAAGATAGCAGTATTATGTCTTCTTGACTTAGTTCTGTTCAAAATTGCATAACTTTGCAATACTGCACACTTTATCACTGTAAACAAATTATCAGATGATATATGTATGACTGAAGCACTTGATAAGCATCATTGAACTCAGTTTCAAGAACAAGCGATTCTCGGTCTTAATGATACTGTGAACTTTGTGACTTGCATAATATGTGGATGAGACTTCAGTTTGAGAGTAAAAGTGGTGAGGTTCTGTGTATATTTTGTAGTTACATATGAAACATTCATTTTGTAAATTTTTTTCTAATTTTATGATAGTTGTGTTCAATTGAAAATTGAAAAATGCACTTTTGCAGTAATTTTACATTTGCAGTAACACATGAACATTGGCATAATGAATAGAGATATTATTGGAAATTAATGGGGAAAACAATGGAAGGTTTGTGTGATGGCAATATTTATGTAGTATATGCCTACATTTGTAATATCTCAAGAAATGCAGTCTTCAAGATATCTTGAGATGATTGGTTTTGAAGCTGCAATAACATGTGAGGAATCAGGAGAAATGAAATGGTTAATTATTTGGAGGTTGTGTTAGATTCCCAGCTACATAAACACAAGTTGATACCAAGCATTAAATCATCAGTGGTTTCGACGGACAATTCTTTTAACTGTTCGCAAATTACGATTTTAGTTTTTGGTTAATTAATTTTGAAGAGAAGGAAAGAAATCGGAGTCAGTTTCTCCTTTAGCACAACTTCGGAGTACGTTGGGATAATTTTTCTTCAGTTCGAGAAGAGACATCGTGAAGAACGGTTAAACGCCTGATTCATTACAATACGATACACGATGTACATTTCGTACTTCGGAATATAAGAATACATTTTCGTGTTTACTGCGCTATTGTGTGTTGGTTTTTGTTTGCACCAACCGCCTCTGCAGTTTGGTCTTGCGACTGTGGAGAACTCTCAGCACATGAAATCCGTGCTCTTTAGATTATTACTCAGGTGTTACTTGCAGGCGTTCGCTAATCTGTGTGTTCCAAATGTATGAATATTTTCGATACGGACGTAGCAAGTCGTTGCGTTTGGGCATTGGCTGAAGGTAAAGAGGAGCGAATAGGGTTATGAAGTGGTCATTAATTTCGCTCGCAAATATGAAGCGTAAGTGAAGGCGGGGATTGCGGCTCGGACAAGCCCATGCAGCGCGGCCTTTTCTGCCCGACGGCCGCGTGCGCGTGTCCACTACGCCGGCTTTGCGTTAGTTTCCTCTGTCGCACAGTGGGGTTGTACTGAAACAAAGTGCACATACCGTAATTTGTAACCAGACATCTGTGATTTCGTTCATCGAAGTCAGAGTTAAAGTGTATTATAAGATTGATATATAGTTATATTTTCTCTACTATTTAAAAAAAAAGTCTGTTTTTTAATTAAAGCTTCTGTTGCCTAAGTTTATCATAAATGTTAGAAGTTGCACAAGTAATTTATTTGTTCAGCGATGACGAAATTTTACTTGTAACATTTCCATTTTACACGCATAATCAAAATATTACTGAAGACGTTTTAAAAACTTCATCCATTTATGTTCTTTCATGAATTACATTTTTATCTTTTATATTGTGATCTTTGAATCGTTTTTCCATTAGTAGGGAATTATGGCACTACTTTATCATTTCTAATTAAGTTTCATGTCGTAAAGCATTCATTATCTCACTTAATCTTCATAAGTTTCAATGTTTAAGGCAATAAATCATACTCGTATGGTATGTGTGTGTTATGTTCAACGTTTGGTCCTTCTTCGACCATTGTTCGGCTTTTGGGCGACGCATGACGTAGCGCGGGACGAACAGTAAAGTAGAGTGTACACACAATGCAGATAAAATTCTGAAAATAGCGAATTTCGATGCAACACGATGCATTCTTTATTAAAATTGCTTTAGGTATGTGCGCCGATCCTGACGAATGAGGGATAAGCCAGGATGCGAGGCGAAAGGACGAGGAGGAAAATCCATTTCCTACTGAGGTTACTTTACGCACCTAAGTCATTTTATACGTTTTTATTTAACTTGCTTTTGATGTAAATTCTTTAGAGGCTCATTTCTCGTACTTCTAATCTAGGAAGAAAACATAAATTATGTAGGTGTGCAAGCTCAATGACAGTGCTAAATTTGGTTTATTTGAGAAGGAATTCCTACAAATACATTTGATATGAGTGTATTTGACAAGGGGCAAAATCGGACGTTTTGCATTCTGGAATCAAAAAATGCGTGCTTGTTATAGTTACGTCCTGCTCGACAAGTGGGGAAAAAAACAAACAATTGTCTTTGAATGTCTATTCGAATGTTAATGTTTGTAGGCTCCGTTATCACGTTTCGTGATAGTTTCTACTTAAAAGCGTCGTAAGCAGATATTTAACTTCCGTCCTTTGTTTCGTTTTGTACGCACTTCTCGCCCTCTTTGGGCCCAGTGCGCGTCGCTGCGGACGCACGCGCGCGGTGGGACGTCACAGCGCCATGGCATGGAGAGGGGAGGGGAGGCAGCGGGCGGCACCGCGGTGGCGATGGCGATGGCGAGGGCTATGCCGATGCCGCCGTCGCAGCGCCACGCGAATGCGCACACGGGCACTCGACCCGCGGCCGCGGCCACGCGCGGCATGGGCGGGGCCGGGCCCGAGCCAGGCGCCCGCGCCGCCGCGAGCCGCACGTCCGGGCGCGCTCGCCTGCAGCCGGGAGGACGCCTCAGCTGCCCTCTCCCCCCTCCCCACGCCCTTCCGCGTCTATCCGCATGTGCTGGCCACACCGCGTGGTGATGCGGTGGATTCCTTTTTATTCTCCTTTTAGATTTTTCAAAAAGGGAATTAACCAATGAATATTCGTTCAGTTCTGTAATTTCGTTTGTAATAAATTCATTGCATCAAATTTATTAGTAAGCATGATTGCTATTTTTACCAAGGATTAAAGAAATCCACCACTTCTAAAATTGGAAACAAAAATTAAAATAAAATAATACGTCATTCAGAGAAAGCAACACATAATTAAACGAACATATTTGAAGGATTTACGATATTAGGGCGGTATTCTGTCAACTAGTATTTCATACTAAGTGCATAGTATGTTCATACTAATATTTATGTTAAAATAATGTGGAACCAATCGTAAATGTTCACATTATTCTTTTGCTCATTTGCAAATTGGACAATTGAGTTTCCACATTCGGAGTGACCCTCCCAAGGGGAGGGGGACTCAATGTGAGCTTCAGTTCCTTCTCGCTCAGAAGCCAATGCTACATATGTTCACAAATACAAATTTTTCCTAAATTTCTGCAGTATCGAAATTACTGTAATTTAATTGGACAAGTTCGTTATAAATAACTATAAGTTGTCTGTGTCTGTGTGTGTGAGAGAACCGAAAAAAACAACCGTTGGAGTATACCAGATCCGTGATACTGTAACAAGTTTCCTTGTTACAGTGTCAGGGATCTGGTATACTCCAACAGTTCTTTTTTTGTATATATGCAATTTTTGCATAAGAGAAAAAATCTTTATAAGAATGCATCGAGTCAATCGGTCACTACTCTGTAGTTCCTCCACCCCAACCTCACACAAAAATCCGTTGCGCCAATTCACATTCGAAAATGAAATTTCAAGTTAATTTATCGGTATATCTGTATGCTTGGCCTTAGCGCACCGTCTGTATACAAGAGTACACGTGAGATTTGACATTTTCTTCTGTCAAGCAACGGAGGGAAACCTTGGAAGCCACGGCTAAAGATACGGGGATTACTGTAATGCCCCACAAATTAGGGCCGGATTAGGCCGCCTGACGTGCTGGCCCGGCTTCAGGTGGATTGCTGTCCCATCCCTGACGAGCGCTCCCCGAGATGCTCTGTGGAGAGTGATCAAATTTCCTTGAATGAAAAGCTAGTTTCTGTTCCTCTTTAATATATACCAGACCTAAGGTATGAGATAATTTACGATATTTTTGACATGAAATCGAATTTATCTTGATTTCAAATTTATTTGAATTAAGTACGGGAAATTTAGTTTTCAGTTATCGTATTTATGTATTGGGGTGGACTGTGGATGTTTGGTGTAAAGTGTCCTCGTTTCCCTTCACTTTCTAATTTTGAGTTATCTGATATGCCTCATTTATATTCTCACTTTGTATTGTTGTTTATGTATCAACGTATTTGATGTATCGCCGTAGTTCTTCGTGTTTTAAGTAAATAATGTTTTTCCTCTGTCATAATTTTTAATGAGCGTGGGTTTGCGCATCTTGTGGATTTTAATAATTCGAAGATGAGTGTGTTTTACTATTTGTTAGTTTTGCGATTGATTTCTCATTGTTAACTCGTTTTGTACATTAACGGTGGCATTTTGCTCAGTTACGAAGAAAAATTGTAATAAAATTATCGTTTTTGGTTTACTTATCAGTTATTGCGTGGTACGGATTTTTTTCCCGTTTCCGTCTTATTCGTGGTTTAATTTCCGGTTGTAAGTATATTTTAATTAGAAATATTGCGTTGATTAACATTTCATTGTCTCCAAAAGTATTAAAAATTACTCTATGTTTGCAGGCGTCGTTTTTTATGTGCCCATAGGTAAACTGAAAGTGTCTAATGACTTTAAAGGCATTTTGAGTTCCCGTTCTTAAGTAGCAAATGTAGGAAAATGTTTATATGACAAGCTCTGATAGCATTTCTCCCTAGCAAGTTCCGTTTCTCGGGTCGTCGTTCGCCCCCCTTGCCCTCACGCTTGGTGAAAAGCTCGAGCTAAGCGGCTTGCAGGACGGGTGTGGTGCGACGCGGCATGGCGTGGCGTGGCGTGGCGTGGCGTGGCGTGCGCGGCGCGGCGCGGCGCGTCGGGGCGTCGGCTGCGCCTGGGGTCGCACCTGCGTGATTCAGCTGGGTCGCACCCAGCCCCTCCTAGGCCGCGCAGCGCTTCGCTCGGCTGCCTGGCTGGCGGCGGTGGCCGTTGCCGTGCCAGCTGCCGGCCCCGGGGGAGGCGGCGGCGGACGCGGGTGCGAGCGCTCTCACCCCGCCGCAGAGCCCCGATCCCCGCCCAACGACTGTCCGTGGGGGCAGCGCACCCGGCCACCCCTCCTTTCCCTCCGCGCCTCGCTTTGCTTCGCTTCGCCGCCCCGCGCGCCGGGAAGTAGGGTCATCGGGCGCTTCCTCTTTGCCGGTTTCGCCTTTCGGACCCTTGAAACTAGAACTACTTCTCGCGTTTATTGGCCTCACAGAAGTGTTTGTCTGACCTTTGGGTGCAGACGACGGATACTATTGTGCTGAGATAACTATTTACAATGCTGTTGGTTTTATTACGCGTTTTCTCGGAAATTATTAAAATAAATATTTTGTTTTGTATTTAAAAAAGCGTATAATTCATTTGCTAGTGTCCGACCCAAAGGAATGGTGAAAATTATTTCTTGAATATGAAGTTTATTTATTTAATTTCTCGTGGGTAAAATAATATTTTTCACGTAACGACACACTGTGAAATGATTAGGCTGCAAGGGTGGCACCCTATGATTCTCTTCTCTTTCTCTCTGCGCCTTCATGCTTCAAATGGGATAATTAGTGGCTAATGATTCAAAAAGTATTATATCTGTCGGGTTGTGAAACAGTCTTTTGACCATATTTCCGATCGCAGATAAAAATAACGACGGTATTTTTGTGTACGTATCTGTTCCGTGACGGTGCCTTGCAACATTGTGTATCCGACAAGTTTTCGTTTTTGTCCCAGGCACATTTTCTCTTGGTGTCAGTGTGGACTAGGGTAATTGCAGCTCATGAGTTCAAATATTGGTGGTTCAAGTTAGGAAGAGGTGATTGAGGGGAAAAAATATCTGGGTGGTCCAGTTCTCTTCGTCAAGAAATCCAAGTGTGTACTGGGCTCTGCGTTTGCTTCAAATTAGCCGAGAACTCTCCCACAATTATAATGAATCAGTGGGGCTGATCCCGCCGAGGACATAAAACATGAGTATTTCTTATTTTTTTGTAAGATGAATAATGCTTGTAAGTGTATTCGAACTGTTTAAACGTAAGTTGGCACTAAAACGTTTGTATATGTCAATAAATGTCTCGGATGAAATACCTACGTTTGCTGCCCCCTATTCGCATCTTTCTCCTCTATTTTGCTCATCCCTGCCAACGTGGCTCACCCTTTCCTCTCTGGGTTCTTGTCATCAGTCAGCTGAGTATGCCTTCTGCGCGAAAGCGCTCTGAAACTCATTCCTGTGCTCTTCTGTTGGCCCTGCTTCCCGCCCTAAGTCTTTGAGAGGGGGGATGACTAACGTCAACTACATGCTCCGCTGGCAGCCTAAGGATTGTCATCGCCTGTACTTTACCATAGTATACCCTGTGAAGCATTTTAGAGTTCACTACGGGCTTGTAATACACGCGCGGATCATTCTCTCGTATGTGATTTGCAGTTAATGCAATGCAGTTGTGACATATTTACGATTTGCGAGAATAACAAACAAAACATATTCATGTTACATGTGTAAAATAACTCTAATTGTATTTAAAGAACGAAAACTTTTAGTTCTATATTACAGGACAATGATCAAATGAATATGGTGTACTTGTGTCGTATCAGTTATGCCAAATAGGCTGAAATGAATATAGATTTTGTGAATATACATTATTACTATTCACAAAATGTTACACACATTAGAGGTGCACGGTAACGTATATTAAATATGCTGTTATGTTCACGAAGTTTGAGAAGATAAATGTCATTAGCCTTATTAACATTCTCAAACATTGTCTCAAGTGGAACAAAACTAATATTGTGGCACAACCCCTTCCCCATATCGTTTCTCAAACTCTGGGAAAGTAACGCTCCGGATATTAGAGTCTAATTTCTTTGTTACCAATCTTGGCTTAGTGTTTTGCTGATAAAAGTTCGAAAACTTTCGAAGTTACAAAAAGCGACATGTGTTGTTGATTTCGGGGCGTAAGTTTCATTGACGTATCACTTGCCAACCGTTCCCGTTGCGGAGGCGAGATCGATGTTAGATGACTAGGGATACACAATTGCATGTCGTGCCATGGTGAAGCCTGCTGTTTGTACGATCGATCGATCGTACGGGAGATAGAATTATTTGACCAACGTGTCGTTTTATTATAAAATCCGTTGGAATGCGTAAGGGTAAAATAGAAAATTGAATGTTGCTGTGAAGAGTCCCGAACGTTCTTTTAAGATAAATTTAGGCGGTATCAGATTCGCACGAGCGTTGTTTAGGCTATTCGAACGGATGACTGAATGAATTAATGCTATTTCGAGACTTGGCGTAATTGCGCCCTCTCCGTTGCACGGGCCGGAGGGGAGGGCAGTGTGGGAGATCGGGCCGCCGTTGTAGTTTCTTTGTGACCGATTGTCAGCGGGAGCGCTATTAATAGCGAGAACAGGATTACTCGGTGGCACGTGTGAGAAAACAGCCCAGGACGCGGAACTTGACGCTGCCCTCTGTCGGCGTAACCAGTCGGTCGGGCCTGCGCGTCCCGCGAGCCAGCGGCGGGGAAGGCGGCGAGCAGTCGCGTGCGTGCGTTGCCTTCACACGCTGCGCGCAGCGTTGTTTCCCGTGCGCTGAAAACCTGAGGAAAAAGAGAACTCGACAGACCACTCCACCCGGCACATCAGAAGAGGTTTTAATTTCGAACCAAAATGTTCCGGACAGATGTGAACAATAACAATAATACATTGAAATGGCATTACTCTCACATGTCTCCAAAAGGAGATAATTGCTTTGTTGAGCTTTCCTTGCACTCGCTCTAGACCAATTTTACGATACCATTTGCAAAGAAATCGTTTACATCTATTGTGAACTTAATTGTGACTTTAGATTTTATCTGTATAAATGGTACCAAAATTACGTGCTATACAGCTACGGAGACACGCTCGCGTTTTCAGTTTAGGAGAGCAGAACAATTGAAAATTTTGTTTTAACTTTCTTCCTTTGTGAATAATTTCAAGACATTTTCCCCTTTCTCCCCCACCCCCCGTCCCTCTCCAACCCCTCCGCCTCCAATATCCCCTCCGTCTCTCACCCTCCTCTCCGTCCCACCCGCTCTCCTCGGCCCCTCCCTCCTCATCCCTCTCCTTCCCCTCCATCCCTCTCTCTCCATCCCTCACCCTCACACTTCCCTCTTATTCCGTCTCTCCCTCCCTCTCTCTCTCCCCCTCTCTCCCTCCCCCTCTCTCCCTCTCTCCCTCCCTCTCTCTCCCTCTCTCTCTCCCTCTCTCTCTCCCTCTCTCTCTCCCTCTCTCTCTCCCTCTCTCTCCCCCTCTCTCTCCCCCTCTCTCTCCCCCTCTCTCTCCCCCTCTCTCTCCCCCTCTCTCTCCCCCTCTCTCTCCCCCCCTCTCTCCCCCTCTCTCTCCCCCTCTCTCTCCCCCTCTCTCTCCCCCTCTCTCTCCCCCTCTCTCTCCCCCTCTCTCTCCCCCTCTCTCTCCCCCTCTCTCTCCCCCTCTCTCTCCCCCTCTCTCTCCCTCTCTCTCTCCCCCTCTCTCTCCCCCTCTCTCTCTCCCTCTCTCTCTCTCCCCTCTCTCTCCCTCCCTCCCTCCCTCCCCTTCCCTGAACTCTTCCACTTTCGAATGCCAATTGTCGGATCTGCTAGTTGAGGAATCGTGCAAAAAGCAACATAAAAAATTAGCATGGCGTAAATGATATCTATACTTAAGAAAAATAATAATTGAGATATTGAAAAGTGGAGAAATCTTACTTCGATATGTAGTAAATTACGTCCTGTAATACGTTCTCCAGTCGGAATACACGTTTTGTGGGTCATAGATACCGAAAAATTTGCTAACGGGAACACCTGACCAGGTCTCTTTGTGGACAACACCATCACCTAAACTGTTAGGCTATTTTCTTCATAATTGATATTCTCTGATCGATCTGGCAGAACTCGAGGCCCTATGTATTTGAAACTGATATTTTGATTTTGGGATATATTATAAATGAACTCGTAACATTTTCAAATTTCTTACAAATGGCACCATATTTTTGAACTTTTTTCTCGGAAAGAGTGAAGTTTGAAAAATGACTTGTGCGCGCGCGCAAAAATTGAATGAAAACTATGCAGGCTCTGGTGATGTGAGAGTTGTATATGGTTTTGTTTACTTTTATTTTCGTTGCTGCAGGCCACCTGTAAGTACTAAAATTCTTGGGATTTTTATGGGGCATAAATCCGTGTCTCTGAAACAATATGACCAAATATCTTGACTTTTAAAAATATTTATGACTATAAGTCAGACGTAAATGCCAGGCATTAAATCGTGTATCAATAACGAACACCTTTTTTATTAAATTACATAAGCTGTATTCTTAAAAGAAAGGTATTTCTAAGGTGACTTACATTCAGAAAAAACACTATAAATCAACAACCAAGTTTGCCGATCCGATGGCCGAGATCGCTAACGCAGTAGTGTCGTAGCGATCTCGGACCGAAGGATCGCGAGTTCGAGTCCCCCTCATGGTTGTATTGTGTTCGTCCTTTCACTCCCTCTCATCATCATATCGTGTCATCACAGTTACCATACCGTTACAAGCAGTAGTGGTCGCTAATGACCTAGAAGTTGATGCGACCTTAAATAACAAGAAAAAACAAGTAAAACTCGAAATACAAGACCAAGTCAATCTAAATGAAGATGTTAGCCTTTCGCTTTCCTCAATAAACCGAGGTAACATGCACTGGATTCGTGCAACTTTACCTTTTTGTCTGGAATACTTGTGTACCTTCATCAAGGAAAATGCTGAACATTTGACTCCTTTACGGCGTTGCCAACAACGAAGTACAAGGATATCATTTAGAAATCGCAACACCGCTGGTGTAATTTTCTTGTTTTCCCTTTAATACCAGAGAGCCTTTAGGTCTCACTTAGTTATTAATGTACTTAACTTATATCGTTAAATCAAATGGCTATGTGCAAGAACTTGTAAATATTCTTTTCGCTTAGTGCTGATTGAGGAATAGTGTGCGATTTGAATTTCTGAAACTGAAAAGTCGCGGTTAGATTATGTGATCAGTTGATACGTGTCACGCTAAGGGGAAAATGCCTAATAAAAAAATTACATGTGCGCAAGTTAGCCGAAGTTCGGTAGCTCTTTAAATTTTGCACTTCAGTTTGTGGTGTGTTCGTCGTTTGCCCTTGAAGTATTAGTTCAACTGTTTCTTAATACAATACTATATTCACCCCTGAATATTCGTAATGGCTTCATTTATTTTAATAATTGTCATAGCAAAAATTAACTCTGTTCAGGATCGGTTATGGAATATTTGAGATTGATTACAGAAATATTGCGCAGTTGTCTGACGCGTTCTCAACCGGCGATACTTCGAGCTTGAACTAGGTTAAGCTGAAAGTTTAAAAAATAATATAGGTCGAGCAAATGTAAGTACTGTATGTGCAATCGAATTTAAATAAAACTTGACAATTTTAATTGTGAAATATTAATTTATTATTTGTATTTATAAAAATTAATCAGTGGTCAGTTAATCGGAAGCTACTTTCGGTTAGACAATTTTCGCGTACAGATGTAGCTGAAAGCGGCACGCGATATTTCTACACCATCTCTAATGGTTAAGTGTGAATTTCCGTGAATTGTCGAAAATAATTTAAGGCAACATTTGAATAGTGTTAAATCAGCTAAATCCAGACATGTGTCCAGTCTGTCTAGAATCAGCGTAACTGCAGCAATTCCGATAAAGTTGGATGGTGAGTTTTGAATTCTGAACGCCGTTATTTAACATAATTAAGTTTTAGTGAATAGGAAATTGTTTTTTTTTCTGCAGGGTCTGAAATTACTAACGCACCTTCTTTAATTGTTATAATTGGAAGTGCAATGACCCGCGTCGCCTGCTGCTGCACGGTCATAAGTGTGTGTGATGTTGTAACATGGCATGCCGAGTGTGGGTTTCCCAGAGAAGGGTGGGTCCCTCATTAACCATTGTCTGAATAAAGCCGGATGTGGGCGTCCTTCTAACCGCCGCGTAGGTACGCAACGACGCTGAGGCGCACGACGCACAAGCTTGGCAGTAGTGGCAATTTCGTCACCCAACCACAAGCGGAGACATTTCCACTGGTACCGTCCTTGGGAAGGAAAGCGTCGACGCGACTGGATTTTCTGTGCATTTATTGACCATTTTAAAGTGAAGATTGTTATGCATCAAATCAAAATATTTTGTGCTAAATATCAGTTACCTACGATGTTGCTAATAATTGAAGTGCTTGATGAGACTGCTGAAAGCGTGCCAATGTAAATGAAACGTTTATCGCATGGTTGTTTCCAGATTAAATGTCATTTGTCGAGTGGTGGTATTATTGAATACGTTATAAATAGGTTACCGCAAAAATAAGTAATCAAATCTATATATTTACCAGTGGATACTTTGCTGTTAATTTATCAACGGAAGTACGGTTGAAGTCTCGCATTACACGATTTATTAGTGCTAGGGAGCGGTAGTTATTTAAGGTTAAGCCATCTAAGGCAAGCTAACGTGTTCAATGGCGTTATGTGGCGGGAGAACGAAGTTCAGGCATTTATAAATTCACAAATTCTATAATCAATTATTCGGTAATCATTTCCAGAGGTGGGGAATATAGGCAAGCAGTGGGATGACGCAACGCTGAATCATGAGTACAGAGGTAATATGACTGTTGTCACTGACTGATTCATTCTTGAAATACGCCCGAAAAATAAATATGGGTCATATGGAAAGGGGATGCGGAAAGAATGAAGAAGTATGGTCCAAGGAAACCCTGGAATGGCAATAGTTGGAAAAGGATACAAGGCAGCCTGCTCATTGGCCTACGCAAGCAGAGCCGAGACCTTGAAACGCAGACAGGGAAAAGCAAGTCGTACGGAAAACAAGAATGGGGCAGGTACCATTAAGCTCTTGGGAACCTTGCGTGTTGATTAATTTTTTAAAATTTAATTACTTTAATATATATCTCCAGCAGATTTGGTGTTTTCGCATAAAGATTTATGCATTGATGATGAATTTAAACAGGGTTTTAGTTATTAATTGTAGCTGTATATAACTTCTACAATAGAGGTATTGAATGATTTATTTTTACAATTGAACATGTTATATATAGTAAAAACTGTTCATGAATTTGTATCGTCAGCTTCTGGGAGAGGGAGGCTGAAGCCTTATGAACCTCCCCCTCCCCTGACGGTTTGCTAGCACATAGATTTTTTGTGTTGTTGTCGGCGTATCTACTCTCGCAGGCTACTCCGCGGTATGTTAATCAGCTCTGCTCCTACTTAGCGGTGCTGATTAACTCGTGAAACGTGCTTCCGCACCCACCTCGCATGTTTGGCAGCCCTAACTCTGGCCTCTCTCGATTACACGCCGAAAACGGACGAGTAGCAGTGATAGCGAGCATACCTCTAAGAAGGGTGAGTTAGAGCCTGCTGTGGAGATCATACTATACTGAATGCTGCTCTGCAAAATTGAAATGTGACGATGTCGTAATACGATATTTCTTAAAATTCGTAATGAATATTCATACAGGCAATTCTGTATTGCCATAAATACGTTAACCGTATATAGTCCAAATACGTAGTTTGTTTTTTGTGCCAAATAATATTGCTAGTACAGGTGTCTCGGAATAAATAAAACGAACTTGTAGAGGATGTATCGATGTCGAAGGTAATAACTTTTTTGCCAATAAACATATAATTCTCGTATACGAGAAACGAAATTTCACCCGTGATGTTCGCTCCTGAATGGTAGGCAACTATTAATCGCTAATGTTTGGCAGGCACAGGTTCAGACTCCAAGATATTTCTTGTACCAGACCAAAACACAAATAATAACCAATTAGGGTGAAATGATCCGTGTGTAACTTCGTTAAACGAATTTCTCAAATGTTTACCGCCAAAATGTAACTATCTTTGCTCCCCCACATGCCCTAAAAGTTTGTATCATTTATTCGGAAATACTTGTATATGGCAGTAACGATGTCTTGCAGATGTTTGTTACAAGAGTGAAGAGGAATTTACTATGATTATCGTTATTTTGGCGAAGTTCGAACATTTTCGATGTCCCTGTGACCTTTAAAAATTAAAAATAGGTTGCAAATTTTTAGATCGTTTAAATGTTAACTCGTACCCCGTGAAGTTTTTAGAGTACTTTTGGGATTTTATATATTTTTTTAAAAACTAGGATTACGGTTTTTTTCATACAGAAATATTAGTTTGTTAGTAGAAAAGTGCCGTCGTTATTAGACCGGCGTTGTTACTACCTGAGAGCTATCTCCCTTACCGGGACAGATGGGTCAGGGCATCAACTGATGTCACTGCAGTCCCTCTGATTGAGCGGTTCGAGTCCCGACGATGGCAGGATTTTCGACACTAATTGTCAGCTAGGTAGAATTCAGTCGCCGTCTGGAGACGAATTCTAGCTGCCGGCTGCTCTGATCGCTAGTTTTCCGTGGTTTCTCCGATCAACACGAGGCGAATGCCAGAGCAGTACCCTAACAAACGGGCCACGTATTGCGTGCGATCTTTCCTACTTTCTCTTCGTCCTCTCCTCTCCTCTTACACGGACACTAACACGTACTACACAAGCGCACATGCCGGGAGACCGGTCGGGAACTTAGAGCTTGTCCCGGCAGGATCGGTGCCCCGCTGGTGGGAGATACCTGGTTGAAGGAACCCCGCTGGCTGACGGTAGGTCAGCGTCGGATCTCGCCATACAGCGGAGGGAAGATATCCCGAGCAAAACATACACTGCACTTACGGGACCACTGGCCTTGTTATTTGTTGCGCCCGGATTTACAAAGAATCATTCAAACGACGGTCCCTTTTTACGCAGTATAGAGAAAATATTGTAATGCTGTGGAAAAAGGACGAATTTTCGGCTCAAAACTTTTATTATTAAAAATATTTTCAACACTTCTGCATGAAACTCATTAATGCAGTTTGCTGTTTGCTCGATATAAAGTTGTACTTCGTATATTATGTTAAAGACGAAAAAAAATCTTTATTCCCCGGTTAGCCTCTCTTTCACGCCAATATTTACAGTTACTATCTTATAACAATTTTTTTCTTTTAAAATTGTGAAGGAACATTCCAATGAGAATAAAACTAAAAGCAAATGTAGACCTATAAAATAAAATATATTGTATGAAAAAAACAAATTATTTGGTCAAACTATAACAAAATCATCACCCCCTGATAATTTAGAAAGCTTATTTTTTTTCTCTTGTGATCATTTCTTCACACTTAAATAATGTTGCAGCAGTAGTCCGCAAGCATTGAAGTCATTTTCCCTTCGTATTATTTTTCCATGATCATTATGTCTTTATGAAATCTTTCACTATGTTCATCGGAAACGTTACTCCAGTTCTCATGAAAATAGCGCTCAAATGTGATTCAAGAAAATAAAATTTTAAGAACATGTTGCAACCTCAATCCGTATCTGCATTTATCAGCTCTTGCAGTATTTCATACTAGTTCATCTTTCAGAAGTTCTCTAATTTGGGGACCCACAAACACATCTTCCTTTATTTTGTAACCGAAAGACACGGACATTTTTGTAAAGGATAAATAAACCCTCTTCCAGATTGATTCAAAACTTTGACATACTTTTTCATGTGACCCAGCTTGATGTGGAAGCAGAAGAATATCATCAGTGGCTACTAATTTGTCTTTGAGTATATTTTTTCTCTCCCACTTTCTATCCACGTTGAGACCAAATTTTTCTTTTGTAATGGAAATTTCTGCCGCGGCTATCTCATTCGTACAGAAATCGTTTATACTTGGTGTAGCCATTTTGCATTTCCAATACAATAACTCAAAATTCAATTAAATTTAGTAACTCAAAAACTGTGTCTGATGGCAAATTTCTAATTCCAGCTTTGAATTTCTCATCTCCAAAACATTTTTAAGCGCACATCGGCTTATAATCAAATTGACCTTCGAACAGTGTTATCGACTTGGTGGATCCTTAATCTTCCTACCATTTTACGTATTTGAGAGAGCGACAAGATTTACGAGCCCGAATGATGGCTCTTTTTCATATGTAGTTTCTTTCATTTAAACCCCGTTTTATTGATTATTTTTTATGACTTGTTCACAACGAGTGAATAAAAGATAAAACACTGCTCGGACACTGATAAGACTCGTAACGTGTATTACGCATTTTAGAAATATGATCACAAATGTTAAAATAAACGTTCAAAGAAAGTCGCTTATACAAATACGAATAATTAATATTTATCAGAATCGCAAACCGCTGCTTCTGTGCGGAATCGGAATCTGTGACTTCTGTCGTAAGCCTGATATACTAAAGAGACCTGCCCTGCCTTTCCATTGGTTGCGTTTCTGCGTGTTGTTCATTATAACTCTTAGAACTTCTATATTGAATATTGAGGTGGCGAATATTTATTTCCTACAACTGTGTGTTTAACATACTTTGAAAGTATTTTGAACTATGAATCGCCTAATTAGGCTTATTTGAATTATTTCGATGTAATCCTATTAGGATTCGCTGTTGTGCTCGTCACTGGAGTAACTTTCTTCCCCTCACGCTCGGGTTTCGCCTTCTAGCCACGTCACCTCCCCTACTTCCTTTATTCCGAACCTTTGTTATTTCTTCATTCGTGTTTATAATGCATTTTGGGTATGAAATCTGAAAACCACCGGCACCATATACTCCTGTATATCAGTTCATCTTTAAAGCTCTAAGTTTAAGGCAGTACTACGCTAGTTTTTGTTCCATGTTACACAATTCACAATTTTCTCGATTTCTAGCTACAAAAAAGTTAACTTATCAAAGAAGTATTTAGTAACGTAGAAAATGTTTTTAATGATAATATAAAAAAAATAATAAAAATGTTAGTTTGTAAGCAATTTACGTTGCTTGTGACTGGAGTGAAGCTATTTGCGGAGATTTTTTCTTGATACCCAGAAGTACAGGACTCAGCACGCCGCGTTCAGATCCCTATAGTTGAACATGTAAGCAGAATGGGCCAAGCTGAAGCTGAGAATCAAGAAAAAGTGCACATGTCAACCTCATTGAATTATAGCATGGCGTCAATGAGAAACAGTGATGCCTTTCTTCCGCTACTACGACGCGAACAAGGCTTTGACCGCTCCAACGCACTGAATACATTAATTACTCAGGCAACCCAATGATTATAGTGTTTATTGTAGTAGGTGTTTATGGACTTTTTCTTTCGGAGACGCCCAGTTTCCGTACCGTCACAAAATATACCCCAACACCTCGATGAAATGAAAAAGATAACGGAAGTGTATCATACGTGAAGTCACGCGTGCGTTGAAATTTTCAATGGACTAGTGATATTAAATAAGACTATTCCACGAATGAAATTCTGTTGTATAGTTTCAGAATGTGCTAAATAATTATTAACTCACAGTGCACGCGGCCTCCCATGTGTCACCGCTTGTGATTGACGAGTAGTGAGAAATAAGAAAAATGGTATAAAGCGAATATTTTTTAGGTACACCGCCATTATTGGGTCATACCTGAAGTATTGTTAGATGCTATTGGTGTTTATTTTGTGTGGAATAAATATTGAACATAACACCTGTAGCAATACAAATATTGTGACAAATGCTAGTTAATCGTTATTGCTAATCCGTTGTAACATTACTTCCCTTGTACACTTTCAATGGAAGACCGAATGCGTTGTATTGACGGAAGTACGACAGTGACAGAGAAACATTATTCTTGAAATGGCAAATGTCTCCTAGTGATTACGCTAACGATTTCGATTCACATTTTTGAGATGAGGTTACTCAGAATACGGTGTACCGTAAAATGTTACGTGAGTAAGCGTAGTTTATCTTGCAGATGCAAATTATTCATTGATACACGATGTTTGCACTCAACCAAATGCCAATAAAAACAACTGAAAGTAAGATATATCAAACGCTTAGATGAGAGCGCTAATATCCCCTGTTAATCGCCTAGAAATGCAGTGTGGAAAATGTTAAACACTGTTGGTATCACTGTTACTGCACACACTGCAGTGCATCATCTATTTTCATTCCGAATGATATAAATTCAGCAACTTGTGTTGTTTTCAATAAACTAGGGTCGGTTGCATAAAGCTTTCCATGTGGATTCCATAGCAATGTGTTCCATGCAATTCTATAAGAACTTCGAGATGCAACTAATAGTGACACAGTCGATATTTGAATACTACCTATTTCTTACAGCGTTTTGCTCATCCTTAGCGTGTGTTGCATTCTATTAAGGTGTTTTTGGTTGTGTTTCTCTCTATGTTCTCAATAGCAATTTCATTTTATTCCATTTTATTCATTATTTATTTTCATTTGTTTTTTATACAATCAACTCTATATATTAGCCATTGGCTATTTGTATTTAAATTAATTAATTTATTTTAATTTTTAATATTAATTTTTAATTTTTGCTGATACAATTAAAAATAAATTGTAATTAATAATTACCATTCAGATATCTTTGAAATACAAAGTAATAATTAATTTGCTATCTAAACAATTAAGTAGTACACATTAATACAAGTAGAGCCCAGAAGTTCAGCCAAATATAGGCAGGGGAAAATGCACTATAATATGACGTAAGTTTTTAAAATTTAATTAAGAGGCTAATCATTTAAATTATTCAAATTTTATTTGTAAAACTGATATTAATACTAGCACAAAAAGGAAATGTTTTCTTCATTGGTTCATCATTAAATTTTGTAATCTTAATTGGTTATCTATTTATCGGAAAGAAATTGTTTCACAACTGAAAATTATTCTTTATGGCAAACCAAATTTTAGCATTATGACTGCAAATTAAATTCACTGATGATTCTAGGAAGGGTTAAGTGTGGGGTGATCTATTCTTTTACGAAACTTAATTATAACATAATTAAAAAACTATTGTTTACATTCGTTGCACTCGTTTATCACCAATACATACATGATACAAATCTGGCTTTATTGTATCATGCACAAAGGTGTCTATCCTCAAAAGTGGTTGGATGGCATACATAAGCATGGACTGGAAGTTGATTAATATTGGTGCTAGGTGAAAAAGAATTCAAAAAAGGAAGAAGACAAAATCATAGCAAAAATTAGCATATCGTCATAACCAAATTTAGCATTTCTCACAATACATATAATGTATGAAATAATTATAATATAAAAAATAATGTATGAATACAGAATTCATTGATATTCAATACATACAAATACACGTAAAACGCACACCCCACACCAAATAAAATTTCTAAAAGCCACAAAAACAACGCAACAACACACGGACGCCAGGTACCACCAATAACCTCGAACACTAGTAAATAGCTGATTGTAGCTGTGCGCAGAGCCGCTATGTTGCTTATTTGTTGAATCCATAAGCATTTGTAGACCCGTTTCAGGACCTAGAAATTATAGAAAGCCTTATAGATTCCGTAAGTCTTATTGGTTGGTTTAGAAACACGTTTTGCCGCTATGGACTATTTTATAGAACCAATAAGCTTATGGATTCCATATCGAATGTTTATGCAACCGGCCCAGTTTACAGGTTGCAAATTATCATAAACATCGCAAGCCAACCAGAACCTAAAGTTAAACGTATTCTTGAACGCAACGAAGTCTTGCACTCTCAATCGGACGCAATGTTCGGCTCTTCTCGACCACAACCATTTCACGAATACAAATACTTCAGTTTCAAACACGAGATAAAATGTACATTGTAATATGTTGAGAACGTCACAAAAGTCGTTTTTAAAATCAAAATAACACCCAGTTAATCCTAACTAAAACGTTTCAACTTTTCGCCCGCTCACAACCACATTCCGAACGGCTGGTCGCGCTTGCAATTTGTCGGCGCGCCGCGCGCGTTTGTGATTTGTGCAAATGTGAGCCAGTGTCGTAAATTCTGGTGTTGTAAACTTTGTGGTAACGTTGTATAATATGAAATAAAATTATTCAGTTTCCAGTTACAGTTCTTGATTGACCTTAATATATTTAATGTACCAGAAGCAGTCTTGAATTCAATATTTAAATGCTCTGTTGCATATCATCGATAGCAAACTTAACTGTTTGCCGGTTGGTACCAACCTTCGTACTTAAATTGAGAAATGAGTTTGGCATTTGGAATGAAAATCCCGACCCAAGCAAAATGACTCCATATACCATCAAAAACCAGATTTTAAGAGGGCACACAGTTTCCGAGTTTGCAAAAAGTGTCAGGAATAATGCGAAGCGGGTTTCTTCGCGACGCCAAGCCCGCGTGTTTTAAATTATCTAAATTTGAAATAACGATTTCTTAAAAACTTGTGGAGTAAACATATATACTATGAACACACGTTTCCATAGACTTGAAAATAACGCCATTCAAATAATTTTCCTTTCCCTTGTACGCTCGAAGAAGACCCCAAAAATAAAGTAATAAATTTGCCAGAATATTGGCATTGGCAGTTAGTACTAATAATTTGTTTTGTTAATTAGGAGCAATCAAAGATAACTCATTTATTTTGAAATATTACACCTTTATTATATTTTTTATATCTGTAGGGGATATGATGTTACAGGACTAGATGCATTCCCATCGACAGATAATATAACCAGAATAAGGTGTACATGGGGTATACAAAAAATTAAAAGAAAAGTACAAAAAAATAAACCAATATCACATGTTACAATGAATGCCTAAGAATATTCTAAAGCTTTCGGAAGAGTAATGGAGAAATCCTATTTGTGGTCTCGATAATTCCCGTGGTAAGAACAAAAACAAAGCAGATATTGAAGCGCCCTTAATATTTAATCGTCAAAGAATTAAAGCTAATTTTTATGTACGTACTAAAAACAAATGGATATATTACCTTAATTTCCATTGACTTCTCAAGTTCTGAATTTGTATTTACCAGTAAACTGTACTTGTCACAAAACTAACGAAATTCAAGGTTTTAGAAACTAAATAGTATCTAAGTTTCCAGAATTTAGGAAACAAATTGATTAATACGTCAATTATCATGCTTTTCTACCCTTTTCTGCCGTACCCGAAATAAATTGGTGACGAAGTGATGGAATGGGTGATGGGGGGGGGGGGGGCGAGAGAATCTGCCGCGAATCTGTTTTGTCTCGCCACATATTCCAAATGAATCGACAGGAATTTTAATTCCGGTACTGATAGGTAGATGTCGATCTGACCATTACCCAACGAGTCGCCCGAATTAGTACTTCGGCTGAGACTGAAGCATGTGAAGTGGGTATAAGTGGCCATTTGCTTTCTGCTCGATGCACACCGTCCAGTTAAGGCGAAGCTGCTGAGTATAGCTTAGAACCAGCATTGCCGCTGACTGCACTGGCTCTGACCGCTAGGTTCTAGGATCCCAGTCCCGACGATGGCGGATTTTACAACACTGGCTATATAGCTAGGTCGAATTCAGCCACTGTCTGGAAAAGAATTCTAGCAGCCGCCTGCTCAGATCCGTACTTTTTCGTGGTTTCTCCGATCAATGCCACACTGAGGCCGGAGCAGTTCACTAACGAACGTACCACGGGGCCTATCCTTGGCACTTACAAGAGCACACGCACACATGCACACACACACATTTACATTACTCTACCACACATGTTGGGAGACCAGTTCGGAGCTTGGAGCTTGTTCCGGCTGGGGCGATGCCCCGCGGGAAACATAAGGAAGGAAGTTCTCCGAAAGTCTGTAAGTCGGCGCCGGATCTCGCCATCCGGCGAGGAAGGAACACAACCATCTCTCGCGTTAAAACATTGCACTAACGGAACTAATGACAATAGCAGTTGCTGTGCCCGGGAATGTCATTCAATCAGTCCAGTTAATTCTAGTTTGGATTTCTGTTTGAAGCTAATCTTCCGTGTGTGAACGGATGGGTGAGCGTTAGGGACTATTGGGTCCTGTCCAAGGTGGATGAAAGGCCAGGAGATGCATACAACTTCACTGCGTTCTTCTGGTGAAGGGAGATAAAACTCTGTATCTACTGCCTGCATTTCAGTAAACTTAAATGAGTCAAATGTTCTGGCCAAATCATAACGGCATTCAGCCATAGTACATAAAGAATATAGTATGTAATGTTAACTCTACTGAGGCTTACGTATCCTGTCGTGGGATAGTTTAACCTAAGTCCCCATTGACACAAAAAAAAACGTACAAAGGCGTAAAATGACTTCATTATCTGTTTTGAATGTGTAAATTCATTTGTTCAGAAATGCTGCTTTGCATTAAATTTTTTTTCCTCAAGGTATCTGTATGTCTTTGTAGGTACGTGCCTTATGCTCTGTTTTCGCAGAAAATACATTCCCAATTGCTTAATAAAGAAATTCATTTGAATGTTTACGAGTTTAAGTACCGATGTCGAGCGGAACGATACTGTTCATTTGGGCTTCGATTTAAGGCGCAACCGGAACAGCTTGTAGCGAAACTCAGTTATTGCTTAATTATAAAACAAGCCTTTAGCTTTGTATTGGGCATTGGAAATAGTGTTCTTATCATTTAATTCGAAACATATCAAACTGAATTTATTCTGATCTAATAAGCAGATAAGAGTGATAACCGACAACTTTTGTGTTATCGATTCCACCAAATTTATACCTTGATGACTTTCTTGCTGCCTGGAAACCAAAAGGAAATAAACGTTGCCATTTGAGAAAATTGAATTGACGGGGAATTGAAGTTGAAACAATGAAGCTCTGGAGCTCATTATTTATTATAACAGTCTGTAATGGCCGATTATTCTCTTTACGAGAAAAGAAAGTTAATCTGAAATTCATGTCTATGTACTTTTAACTCGGTACGTGATACTGCAATGTTCGATTTTGGGACTTAGTTTACATTACAGATGCTCTTAAGAGAGAAAGGCGAGTAGAAGACTTGATCCAAATGTATTTCAGGTGTAATTAAAAGAGAAATACTATAGAAAACCTCAAGGAAGCATATTAATGAAAAATCAAAAGCAATAAAAAATCTTAATTCTAATAAAGGACCGAGACAAGACCTTTGGCTTTGACTTACATAGTATGAAGAATGTATCGTAATCTAGGTAAAAGTGCCTGTTTTCAACGGACTCATTTCGTGGGTTCGTGTTACCGAGAAAGTAGATTTTTCTTGCTCCTATATGTACCGTCAAGCGTAGAAGTTGGACCACATAGTAAGTTATTTCGTCAATTTGAAAATTATGATAATCATTATTAAATTGGAGCAGATTCTCTCAAATCTGTTACACACAATCAGTTATGTTTGTCACATGCTGTTTGATATTCAAATATAGGAAATATGGCTGAAGAATCTTAAAAATGGTATGACATCGGCCACTGACGAAATATTAGTCATGCTATTAATTTCAGCCTCTCGAAATGCTAGGAAAGTTTTAAGGTTGTCATTTTAAGATTTTTCTTGGTTTTCTCTTGTTTGGTAATCAGATCTTTTTAAACGTCCTCTCTTGTTTATTTTTTTAGATTTAGATTTATTTAGTCCAAAAAACAGTAAAAACTGTATGTGACGTAGGGTGTATGTGAGTGGGGGAGAAGAGGGAAGATCCTTGTTAACCAGATTCCAGATTGCCAGTTGACTTTCATTTTTTCATATGCATTTGCTAACGTCAATATCATGTGATATTCTATTTTGGACAAAGAACCTCACCATTTCTTTTTCGAATCCTGGAGTTTCTTCTTCCATGAAACATTTATTGGTGGAATACAGAGACAGACATGGTGTTGGGTCAGGTGTATGTAGTTGGTAGCAGAAGAATAAATCCAAAATTATTTCCGGATAGCCTTATTATCTATAGAGAAATGCAATGCGAGTTGTTAATTGTCCCGTATCATCATCTTCCTCCAAACTTGGAGACTAGATGCCTGGCGAAAAGAAATTTTGTCCTTTCTAATCCATTCCAGAACATTTTGAAGATATGTCGGGTAGTAATCCAGGTATTCACGCCATCCTACATTTTCATTGCGTTTTGGGCAGTTAAGTCTTGGTTGGAAACATTACATCTACCTATTTATTTTGCATGATTTAAACATAGGTATAAAAGTGCTATGATATTGTAAAATGGTTAACTTGGCAGTTACTGTTAGTGCACATCTTCTGAAGTGAGTTCAACAATATATAATAGGTACCTACAATGAATTCTGATGAACTATATTTCACGAGAAGTGCAGATTTTTTTGAAACACCAAAATGTCACGCATGCACACGCGAAATATTTCAGGAAATCCTATCAACCTATTTGTGTCGAATTTAAATTAAAACTCTTCTTCCCCTTTTTTGTTCTTGGTCGGTATGCACAACTGGATGATTCATTGTACAAGTTTTTTGGGGCACAATATGGCGCAGAGTTGAGGATAATAAGAGGCTTTGACGTCAGCAGCCGGTGTCACCATCGGCACATGCTCGTAACTGTCACACAGAATGACGCATGAAACTCCTATAAGGCTTTAAAAACGACCTAGGGAAGTAAGTAATGTGAGCTGAACGTCTGTACCAACGAAAAGGTCATAATCATAAGTAGACATCTGATGTCTAGGCAAATCCCTCTTTCATTCTAATGAACATATTTACGGCTTCTCGTTAGGGTTGGCTAAATCCCCCTCCCCTCCCACTCACAAAACCTATTAAAACCCTTAAAGCAAACACCCTTAAAAAAACGTATAAAAATAAAACTTGTGTATCGAAATATGAATTGAAAACTCAAATATATTCGCAACAAACGCTTGCAAATAATACGAAAATCAACAAAGAACAAAATAACATAAACTTGTAATAAAATACAAACTTCATTTGCTAGTATTGACAACTCCATTTTCATCCCAACGAACACACTAATACAAGGACAACACAAGTATAAAATAAACTTATAGTAAAATGCAAATTTGTGTTGCAACTTTGCTACATGTTACGCTTTTGTTAGCTTATTACCCAAAACAACGAAATTTTGTCACCACCACTCAATTCATGTAACACAAACTACTCACTGGGTCGTTTTTTAAAACTTTTCCCCTAACTCTGCTTTTCGTACATGCGCACGATAGATAAAAAAATGTAACATTTTGACGAAGTTTTATTTTGCCTATTTTGAAGCAAATTTCTTTTGACAATTATATTTTTAAATGCCTTTTTTCACTATAGAAAAGGTGTGTTAGAACAAATTTCGGAATGGCTAAGTAAATGAGAGATTACAAAGGCTGTAGCCATAGCGGAATGAGTGTATAAAATGCCTCTAAGCGTTTTGAACCAACTCTGGAATATGTTCGGTATCAAGAAAAACTATGATTCACCAATTTTCAAACCCCTACCCCTTCTGAAAAATATATAAAAACATTCGCGGGCATATTTTTTCTTTTTAATTTTTTCTTTTCCCTTTCCCCCGTGAGATTGAACATCTACTGTTATTCTATACAAAATCCATTTTTTCAGGAATCGGATACTAAAAAGTAACCGTGCATTCTGAAGAGTAATTCATTGAAAACTGCTGCGAAATTTATAGTACCCGGAAGTACTGACTCTCGACTCGTCAACTATGCTGCACAGATCATGCTGTTGCCAACACACTCTCTTCGGGTACGATCGAGAAACGCACTAACGTAAAAACTTGTCATACTCAACCACCAACAATTGGACGATTCTCTTTCGACGCAACCAAAGCGGACTGGTATTCAATGCAGAAAGAAATATGAGAGAGCAGAAGTCAACCTTACTTGTATGAGTATTGCAGTGTATGGAAATTAAAAATCATACTATACTAAATTTAATACTAAACCTTTTTTTGAGCAACCATTACTTTTTGAAAAATTCCTATAATGATTTAAATGCTCCATTCATAATTAAAAACGGCCATTAATGAAGCTGAAATTGTAGATTAAATAAATGGAGTATTTGACTAGCGAATAACACGAACATACAACCACAACATCTGATATGTAATCATATTATGAACTCAGAGTGAATTTTGTTCACTCACTTTTGGCCTTCAATGTAATAGCTGTTAATGTGTTGACTAGCCTCTTCATGATAAATAAGTTTGATAATTGATATGGTATTCAAATGAATCAATGTGAATGCAATGTAATTTATTTGGATCTTTGTAATCATTATCTGAAAAATCTGTGATTAGATATGATATTGCGCTAAGACAAATGACGTTTTGTAATCAAGGAATTTTGGAGTATCGATTGTGAAATTTTTGTATTGTTCATGGTGTAAGCGATATGTGCAAAACTGCCTCCATAAAAACTAGGTAAGAATTGCTGCAATATTGCTGGAACATTTTTTGCTTCATATTTGGTTCACAAACCCTCAATATACTTAAATGTTATTCGGTAGCCAAAACATTTACGTACTCACAATTACTCACGATTATTACACGTGATATTAGATCTGCATTTAACAAGAATATTTATCTGCCATGACAATTTTTCTTTAGAATGCGCGTAAGTATTTCCAATTTTCTAAAATGACTTTAAACGAAAGTGTTCAACATGATAATAATGGAAAACTCAGAATACGTCCTGTTGAATGAATGCTTCCGCGGCTGTAGTCAATACTCTTGGCTGAGGGACGGCGCGTCCTAGGCACATTTGCCAACGTTTCGGTCACCATGCTGTGGTCTACCTCAGGGCAGCATTTCGCCAACGTTGACAACTGTGCCTAGGACGCGGCGTCTCCTGGACAGCTAAGTGTCTATGTCCTGTCGGAAATGGCGTTTGGAAATGTGTGTGATGCGTGCCATTGTGAAGTGACGTCACAATGGCGTCAGGATTCACAGCCATGTTACTGTGACCAATATATACATGTTCTCTGTCATAGTTTTGACGTACAGTAACGACGGTTTCAGTGTAATTGTATTCTTACGTAATGAAAATATTCAACAAAAATACGGAAAACGCAGACTATCCAACTCTGTCTTGAGCGCTTCAAAGCGTCTGCGGTACTGGCCGAAATCTTTTCCATCTGGGTGCCTCGCAATGCTTTACAAGTACAACGACACTCTTACTTATGTCTTTCGTGGAATAGCGGAGAAAGTGAGTACTGTTCAATATCAGTGGAAGATGGTTGTCTACTACAATACATTTACTTCGAGTAACTTGGTTTTCTGGACATACGTTCTCGAATAGCGCAGTTTTCTCGTCTTTAGTTTCACATATTCCATTGCATTCTTGCGGTTTGATATATAATACACGATTGATTTAAACAAAATTATAGAATATGTAAACAAATTAGAACGAGTAATTATTACGTACTTGCATTTGAACCTTGTCTCCTGGTTTCTGCAGCATTGACAATTCTCAAAATATTCTGTTGGCATTCAAAAACTTCGCATAAGGCTATCTGAATTTGTTTCACAAATTCATCACTCATTTTCACAAAAATAATCTAGTAATAACCGGAAGAATTGCGGCCATTCGAGACATCGATTTAGAAGATTGCGAAAGGTATCCTGATAGTATATCTTGCAAGTTATCTAATTGGCGTAGAATGCGGGATGGTAGTAATGTTACACGAACCCGCTTTTCCAACGAAAAATCACAATAGGTTTCAAACTCGGAACAATTGGAAGGCCTGGGCATTGATGTAAATTCAGACAGTGTCTCGAACCAGTCGTTCATTGCCTGCAGGGAACACAGTCGTCATGAACGGATGAACTGGCCCCTAATTACGTCAGATTCTGGATTGCTGTCAGAAGTGTTGTACCGGAGTAATGGACCCGTGTGTTTGCCATGACAACTACGGCAAAACCAACACCCCCCTGCGGTCTCGTTCGACCGTTGATGTGATGAACCAGGAAATGGGATTAATCGAGCCAGCCGACCTCTTTCCTATCATCCACAGGCCAGAGTCCTATGTGTCCACTTACGATGTCGATGGTGTGCACACATCGTGGGGTGCGAATTGGACTTGGACTCCGCGGCCCCATCCACAACAATGTTCGATGAATAGTGTGTTAACGTTATCCTGGGTATCATTATTGTGCCTTTGGGCGATTTCTCGGATTGTGGCCATGCGGTTTCTCCGAACAACGCGCAACAGCCGCCTCTGGCATGGATGCACCACACATGCATGGATGACGAATCGTTTCTCTGTCGTTGTACATCTTTTTACACAGAGACACTACTAATGGGAAGCTTGTGGAGCTGCCCTATTCCCTAAGGTGTCGAAAGTCCTGGGATAACGTTATGAAACTGCAGTAGAAATCCAAATACCCAAATTAGACAGAAAGCGGATCGATTTCGATACGTGGAAATTCGGATAATTAGATGAAGCTCAGAAATGAAGTAAAACAATTTCCACGTCCGACAACTTAAATTCATGAAATAAGTTCAAGGAACATCAGATGCAACAAGGAAACCTGGTGTTCTCGAAAATGTTTTTTCCAGGAAAAATTACTTCAAACTATAATAACAATAAGAGCTAAATGCATTTTTGGTATAATTAAGAGACGACGGCGTATTTAAACTTCATTTTGCTTTATTGTAAAATGTTTCCTCCTAAACGGGTCAAACCCTTCTTTTTCTTCTTCTCCTTCTTTTTCTTCTCCTTCTTTTTCTTCTTCTCCTTCTTTTTCTTCTTCTCCTTCTTTTTCTTCTTCTCCTTCTTTTTCTTCTTCTCCTTCTTTTTCTTCTTCTCCTTCTTTTTCTTCTTCTCCTTCTTTTTCTTCTTCTCCTTCTTTTTCTTCTTCTCCTTCTTTTTCTTCTTCTCCTTCTTTTTCTTCTTCTCCTTCTTTTTCTTCTTCTCCTTCTTTTTCTTCTTCTCCTTCTTTTTCTTCTTCTCCTTCATTTTCTTCTCCTTCTGCCTGCAAATGAACGTCTTGATCTGCTCAACTATTCTTTTCCATTTCCCCCTATTCTTAGTGTGCTCGATCCATTTTTCAATCTTCATTTTCCTGATGTCTTTGGGCACATTATCTTTCCATCTATTTTTAGGCCGTCCTATTCTCCTGGTGCTCATTGGACTCCAGCTAAAGATCTTGTTCAATATTCTGTTAGGCGGCATCCTATTAAGACGACCAAGCCAACTTTATCAGGTGGGTTTAATAAAATTTAATACTTTTTAATGTTTCTGTTTACCATCCAATTCGGAATTGTTCCTATTCCGCCAATCTCCATTGGGCATTTTAAATGGTCTAAATATTCATCTCATGATCCTTTTTTCAAAAACCGCAAGACTGCGCATCCTTTTCTTGCATAGTCCGTTTCTGAGGCATATGTTACAACTGGTCTAATCACTGTCTCATACAGTCTTAGTTTGATGCCCTTTGTTAGCATTTTACTTTTAAATAGCTGCAAATGTGCAAAATATGCTGTTTCCCGCAACTATTCTTGCTTTTATACATTCTTCCAAATCACTGTTGCAAATACAAATTGCTTCCAGATACTTATAAGAGCTCACTTCTTCATGGGCTTTATTAGTAAAGTGTATTGGAGTTAATGGTGTAACTTTGAACTTACCATTTTATATACTTTGTTTTTACTTTCCCTTTTACATTATATATACACGGAGTAATATACGTAGTATAGGGAAAATTATGTAATGCTGCCGAAAATCTATTTCGAGATTTCAACTGAAATACACGTTTTGGTACCCTGATTCCGCAAAAGTGGTTCTTTTCAAAACGTCCGTCTGTGAATACCACTAGCGCCTAAACCATACGTGCGATTTTTTCCGATTTTCGAGCTCCGATTTCGAGCTCCGATTTTCACGCTTAACTCTGAATTTCCGAAAACTGCAAAAGTTCGAACGTTTTCCTCATCTTCCTATAACTACAAAATTAAGGATGGAGATGTTCCCTTCAAATAAAGTTTGTTCTTCATATTTACATCTTTCATTG
Source organism: Gryllus longicercus (assembly GCA_038098605.1). NCBI lineage: Eukaryota > Metazoa > Arthropoda > Insecta > Orthoptera > Gryllidae > Gryllus > Gryllus longicercus. Next base: position 271,289 of record JAZDUA010000771.1, on the reverse strand, counting down.
TAATGTACATTTTTTTGAAACGTTTGGCAGTTTTCGAGCAATATTGCGTGCGTATATTTTAAAAAAATTACAAAAACAAGATTTTCTTAAAACCAGCTTCAAGTTTTTTATTTAAACTTTTGGTAAAGGTAATGCTAAATTCACTCTATAAGATTACACAAATGCCATATTGCTCTTTTTGTTTGTTTTTTTTTCAAAAATTACAAAAATGTAATTTTTTGACTTGTCTCTCACGACGTTGATATTTATATGAGCGGCGATTTGTTCACATTAAAGTATGAGTACATGTGCTTTAAATTCAGATAAAGATTCTCAAAAACGCAACAGTTTCCTGTGAAAATGAGTTCAAAATTCCACATTTTCAGAAACACTCAAGTGCCATTTCTTCAAAAACTGCTCCAACTATTTTATTCAAACGTTTCGAACGGATAGTGCTAATTGCATTGTTTATAATGACATAAAGTTCATTTTGCTGTATTTGTTGTTTTTGCAGAAATACACATATGTAATTTTTTTAAACAACTCACGTTTTTAATATACCTTTTTTCCAGTGATATGTAAACACTATTGAATTTGTGAGTTAAAGTGTTTAAAATGACTTTAAATGAAGTTTTTCACAAACTGAAATATTTTCTGTGAAAAAAGAGCTTCAAATTTCAAATATTGCAACGTTTAAACGCCATTTTCTTAATAACAGCTCCAAATTTCGCAAAGAATACTGCCATTTAGGACGAGGTTTTACTGGTATTTAACATTCTTAAAATAATATTTACGTTCTACTATTAGGAAACGGATAAATTAATAAAATCCCCCCCCCCCAACAAAATGTAGTTTGGGCGGCGATAGATGGCTGCTGGCAAGAGTATGTGGCAAGTCCCAATAGCCGAACCATAGGAAATATACGACATGTACGAAAACTAATACGGGAAAGTCTGTGCCATTCTGTACCACCACTAGTTGAACATTGATTTTTAATCCGTAATGAATTGAGTTCTCATTTCACTCCTGGAAGAATTGTTCAAGCGCCGTCTTAGTACGTGCAACCAACAGCACATCATTTGCGTAGGCTAGGCGTTGTTTCAGTCGTGGTCATATATTCCCTTTTAAATCGACGTGTGTTAATATTTTATTCATGACCATGATGAACAGTGCCGCTGATAGTGGATCGCCCTGTCGTACTCCAAATTTGGTATAACTCTTAACTTGTTTGCTAGTTTATCCTGACCTTGGCCTTGTTACACACCAATGTGTACCGTATTAATGATTGTAGTTGTTGACACTCCATACTATAGCATACAGTTAAATAACTTGTCATAATTCCGAATCAAACGCTTGTCGAGTAATCCACGAATTTGATGTCGTGTTCTATGCATTTCTCGAATATTTGGCGTAATATGCAAATATATATTGTAGATCTATGTGGTCGACAACCTGCTTGGCACTCATGTAGTTTTCCTTGGAGAATCTATGACCACCTGATATTAATTAAAATCACAAATATTCTATATACATTTAGCAAGGTTATTGAGGGAGGTTAACAGGGAGGTTCAGGTCATCAACTGATGTCACTGCAGTCCCTCTGACCGGGAGGTCCCAGGTTTGAGTCCTGACGGTGGCAGGATGTTCGATACTAGCTTGGTAGCTAGGTCAAATTCAGTCGCAGTCTGGAGGAGCATTCAAGCGGCCGTCTGCTCTGATCGGTAGTTTCCGTGGTTTCTCTGATCAACAAGCGAATGCCGGAGTAGTACCCTAACACACGGGCTACGGACTACGCGCGATTTCGCCTTCCTCTTCCTTGCCCTACCCTCACCCCTCACACACACACACACACACACACACACGCATTAACAGTACACTACCACACATGCCGGGAGACCCGTCAGGAGCTAAGAGCTCGTCCCGTCTGGGGCGGTGCCCCGCTGGTGGGAGACACCTGGTTGGGGAAACCCCGCTAACCGAAGGAAGGTCGGCGCCGGATCTCGCCATACAGAGGGGGAAAGATCACCGCCACCTCCCGAGCAAAAAAACATGCATTACACTTACGGGACTAATGACCCTGGTAGTAAACGTGCCCGGAATCACTAAACAATCAATTATCGGTCTATAGTTTTGGAACGCATTGGTCTCCTTTCTTGAAAGTAGGGAATATTATTCCATCACTCCACTGATCTGACATTTTCTCTGTTTGTCATATGTCTGTTATTAGTTTGTGGATCTCTCTTTCTTCTATTCTTTCTTCACTGTTATTATCTTCGATGTTCTCAAGGTCTGGCGGGATAAACGCTTCTATAAAATATTCTTTCCATCTGTTCATTATTTGATTTTCTTCCGTTAGTACGTTTCCCACTTTATCTCTGCACATACTGTAGTTACTTCCTTCAACTTTGAGTCCACCAACTTCAGAGAAGAACTTCCTAGCTTCATTTCTTTTGAAAGGTTAATCTATTTCACTTGCCTTCCCATTTATCCAATTCCTTTTCTTTGACAGATTCTGTTTACTTTCCTTCTTTCGTCCCGCTATAATTCATATGCACTTCTAGTTTTGACCGATCAGGTTCTTTGCTTGCAGCGCAATGGGACATTCTTCATCCCGGCACGAGTTTTTCGGTCTTTTACATAGTACTTCAATGGTTTACGTGGCAGCATTCTGTATTAATTTGTTCAGTTCCAATTTTCGTTGACCGTCTTCCACCGGCACTTCATTTGCTAATAGTTCCACTAATAAGCGTCAATATGCTCTTTGACGGGATCCCGTGATTGACTTCCATGATTATATTTTGTCCCTTTGTTTATTTGCAAATAGTTTTGCACACTTTAGCTTTAGAACAGTCTTCAAATCACCAAATATTGATCAGTGTATGTTCGGACCACGTAATGCACGTACATCTCCTATCAAATTTATTTTATTTTTGTTTACTAATACGTGATATATCTGCGTCACTGTTTTTTTGTCGGGGGATAGCCATGTTCCGATGTGAATAGGTTTATGTTTATCTTTATCAGAAGGCCGTTAACTGTCGGTAAATCACAAAGTAGCACACCATTTTGGTTTGTGGTTCCATGGATTGTGTGTATACCTGATAGTTCTCGGTAGTTTTCTTCCTTCCCTAACTGTGCATCGAGATCTCCGAGCAACACGAGAATAACGGACTTCGGAACTTGTTTAATAGTCCACTGCAATCCATCATAAAACTGCTATGCGTCATAATTCTGTTCAGTATCTTGATTGGTGGGTGCATACTCGTTTATCAGGGTGGTGTAACTAAATTAGTCTTTTAGTCGTACCTTACGTCTTTCATTAATTGGAGTAAAACCAATCAGATGACTTTGCGTATCCTTCCTCATTAGGAATCCCATTCCAGCTTATCCGGATCTTGATTCTATCCCTTCATAGTATAATGCAGACTTTCCTTTTTCCAAACAACTAGTGCCTGTTCCCCCCCACTTCTTGTAGGGCTACTACGATCAGTTGTGTTTTCCGAATCTGATCAGTCAATTCTTGTAGTTTCCCTGGTTGCAACAACGTCTTGACATTCCATGTTCCAATATTCATTCTTTTCTTTTGCTTATGTCGTTGTATAGAAACATTACTGTTCAGAGGCTTAGTTTAACGTTTCGCAGTTTACCTTTTTTTTTGTGCGTGATGGGAGCTGGCACAACACCCAACCCTCCTTTCTCCGGGCTTGAGACCGGCAACGCCGGCTGCTGGGGTCCTTGATATCCCCCCAGTGCCCTCCGCGGGCGGAGTTGTGACGTAGGGGCGCTCATGATAAAGTAGCGAAATAGGATAATGATACCTAAAGGCCACTTCAAGCACATTTGAAAAGTAAGAATTGGAGGCTTCCTACTTCAAACTTTCAAAACGTGGATCTCACACGCATTCTAGTGGCAAGGTGTAGAACGAAGACTGTTAATTTTTTCGCCTCTTCTTTGAGATATAAGAATAAGTGGACAACATTTTTTATTATTGGCTGGTACTTCGGTAAACTGATACTTTTTTGGACTTCGTGTCTTTCTCTTTAGATTCTGGACATGTCTCAAACACGTTCAGAGGATAGATTATCGAGCGGCCATTACTGAGTCAAGAGTCTGAGCATTACCAAAATTGTACAATTTTCAAGTGGTCACTACTGGATCAAAATCGACGGTCGTGAAATTAATTAATAAAAAATATAACAAATTGAAAATTGGCAAGTTTTAGGGAATGAAAAACATTCAGAAAGAGGCATGCTGATCACCCGTTGAGTTTCGCATAATTATTTAGTATTGTAGCCCAAGAATTTTAAGAAAACTAGAAAATGTTCTTAATTATTTTCACTTTTGGTACTTTTACCCTAATTATTTTCCAACGCTTTTGTTGCGACCGTATTTTAGGAAACTTTGCTTTTTTTCGAAATGGATCATCAGCGCTTTCTTTTGTTCAAATGGTTTTAAAATTCTGAAAACGAATTGAACGATGTGAGTACAGCTTCATATGAACACATTTCAGGCGCTCTGACCCGCTACATTAGCGCGTCGTCGCGTAAAAATCTGAAGCTTAGGCGAAAATCTCTATGGAGCAGGGGGTACTGACACACTCCCGCTTTTGAACGAATCGTAGCATTACCAAAATCGTAAGCTTTTTCTTTCTTTTTTCCGTTGACAATGACGGAATACAATACTGGCACAAAAAGGAGATGCATCTAATGGTTGTATAATCATCATGAACGTGGTTTCCTTTATTAAATTTTTTGTGTATCCTGTTCTAAAAAGAAATTCAAAGCTCCATGTCTTAATGAATTTGAGAAATTGCGGGCAAGTTGGCCGAATGTATGTCAGAAAAATCAGTCTTTCCTGTTTGAACGGCATGCTTTTCTTTAAAATACAAAAGAGATGATAATGTAGTAAATTTGGCAACAATTTTTTTTTCTTGAAGTATTGCTTACGGTTTCCTTAAAAGCTTTGAGAGATCCCCAACAATTAGAATTACCCAGCGCAAGAATCACTTATGATGAAAAACATTATAAAAAAATACAATGAAATGACATGATAAATAACACACACACACACACACACACACGTGCATTGAGAAAAGGTCGTATCTGCTTTGGCGTTAGAACATTTTGTGCATGTTGAATATATTTCCAATAATTGCTGGAAGATTACATATTGTAGTTTGTAACTTAGGTACTGTTAGTGTGTATGGGAAAGTAGAATGTTTCGCCAGAGTAGTTAGATTTGAAGTCTATAAACAACGTCCACTTCATAGAATTGAAGGCTGTTGCGAAGAAACTGGACGCCATATTATTTTGAATGAAAATGTGATATCTATGAGAAGCCTGTAAAGCTCGTGTGAAGGCTACCAAGTGGTCCCATGCTCACTCCCTCGCTCCATCTGCAGTAGAACCCATTACTGTCGTCCACGGGACTAGGTCATGGTTGGCAATGGATTATGTGTGTGTGTGTATGTATGTATATGTATATATATGTATATATATATGTATATATATGTGTATATATATGTATATATATATGTATATATATGTATATATATATGTATATATATGTATATATATATGTATATATATGTATATATATATGTATATATATGTATATATATATGTATATATATGTATATATATATGTATATATATATGTATATATATGTATATATATATGTATATATATGTATATATATATGTATATATATATACATATATATATTCTAACACCCCCTTTACCACACACAAACTGTACCTTCTTCACACACACTTCGTATGCACTGTAAGCGGGTTGTTAAGATATTATGCTCGTGAAGCGAGCTTAGAATCTCAGGAAGCAGGATCTTTGGGGTACGAGAAAGGTCTGAACCCTTGACACAATAAAAGTCACACAAATCACACATAAACGAGCATATAATTCACTCAAAATTCTGTGGCATGAGTTGATAACAACGAAAAACAAATCAAAATAGAATTACACTTTCAAAAATGGTCAAATAAATACAAATAAGCAATCTTTACAGCCTATTTAATGAATAAACACTTAATTTTGCTCAGAACTAACTCTCTGAAGCAATTTCTCTAACCAGTACTGGGAATTCCCTTTGAAAATTCAATACGTCTAAATTTAAGTTATTCTAGATACAATTGCACGTGAAATTAAACTTAATTTACAATCTCTTGCCTTTCTTCAAAATATTACATACAATAAATAATATGTGGGCAAGCGCACTACTCTCAATTTATCTTTTAATTATAACTGCTAATAACAGAATACTGACTGCTCCAATAGAATGGTTTAAGGCAAGCAATAACGCATTAAATCTCCCACTACCGAGCTGCAAATTATTACCACCCGTGTCCTCAGTTTTCTAACACTTCTGAATCTAGTCTTTTCCCTGCCGACGTGAACTTGACCTAATTTCACAGTTCTACAGCTTACCTCGAAACTGTCCACTTTCCAACCTTGAAGTCGCGTGCTGGGTTGCGCACCGCGTTGCTCGATTCCGAAGTTCTGCGTTGCCTGCGCTGTCCTCTTGCGTCTTTTTCTTTCTTCCTGAACGGCGTCTTCTCCCCGGTCGACTCGCGTATTCTTCCGTCTCCACTAATCGGTTTCTTCTCCTCCCACGGCTGCTACCGCCTTCGATTACGCCCAATTTGTAGAAAATGTCCCTTGCACTTCCCTGACTGCTAGTGCAAGTACCTCGCTCGTTCGTAACTTTTATTCTGTTAATCAAGAACTTTCAGAGCTTTCCTCACAACGGACAACTTTTTACTTCCCGCATTAGTTAATAGAAGAATACTTCACTAATTCCTCACTACTTCGCGGACGACTAGCTAGACGTCTTTGCAACGCCGTAAACTCCTATCTAAACAGTCGTTGCGACGGCAATTACTACCTAATCTGACGAGCGCTGACGAAAATCTGCTTACTTGCCGAGCGGGGACTTACTAGAAGAGCTGCTGACCCGACGCGTGCTGGCAGAAAAGAGAGATGTTGACCCGATGCGTGATGGCCAGGAAAAGAGAGCTTCCGCTTGCGTGACAGCGTATTTATTGGCGTTGCCTGGGGAAATTCTCTGTGGCGGGGGTAACTTCTCCTCCTTCAACCCTTCACCAGTAGAAACGTGGCTTGATAGTTCGTGGTGACTAGTATGAGCAACGGATACCAGGCTGCGCGTTTTGCTACTCTGGTTTTCGGCTGCTCTTCTCGCTGCCTGTCAGCGTTCATGCCGATGAAACGGTGGTTTTATGGGGTTGTATAATCCCATAACGCCACAATATATATATGTATATATATATACATATATATATATATACATATATATATACATACATATATATATATATATATATATATATATATATATATATATATATATATATATATATATATATATATATATATATAGAAATAGAAATACTTCCAACAATGTGCAAGGATCTGCATCGATTAGGAATCAAGAATTTCAGGTGAAAAAGGAAAAACGGGGTCAGTTGTGTTGAGTAGTCTGATATCCCAATGTGAGGGGTTCTACTGTAATTGAAAGAGGTATAACACTGCATGTCCATAGGCATCGAGCAAAGTCGAACTTAGTTGCCGAGTGATACAGGTTGCAGAGCTGCCCAATTGTGGGATTGACTGGCATCAATGCCCAGAAACTTAATGCTTTTAGTAACCCCAACACAAAATATTAGAAAGTGAAACTTGGGGTACTTTGAAAAAAATTATAGTTTGTGTCACCTGTGTCACGAGATCTGATTGAATCCGGGGTGATCCATTTAAACACTTTGGATTTGTATTATATATCGTAACGTATATATTTAGACTTTTTAAAAAGTATTAGAAAGAGCTTATTCATATTATAAAGTGCGTAGGTGTTATACAAAATATATTATCCAATAAAAATGTTACTGGAATGTTCGTTTAGTCAGCAGTTATCCAATTGGGAGCTTCATTTCGTAATTTTTGTTACTGAAGCTCCCGATTCGATAACTATTCCAGCTGATCAAACATCAATTCCACTTACAGTTTAATCAGATATTTACGTGCATATTGAAAAAAAATATACAGTTATTTAAAAAATTAAGGAATAGTTTTTAAATTTCGTCACAGGAGTGAATGAAAGGTTATTTAAAAATTACCATTTGTAATTTTTTATTATATACATGTTGTTATAGAAATTAAAGTTTTTTGGTTCAAAGCAATCAAGTCAGGAAAGCTAAATCTCTTCTGTAATTTGCTCTGTCCATTGCATTGAGGATGTGAATGGTTTCTCTGGAATTCTTATATGTTGTTAATGCATTTATCAGTTGAGTTGATTTCAAAATTTTGTTCCTGCTTGTTCCAAGCCCTTTCCAATGGGCAGATGTTTAAGCAGTAATATTATGATGAAAAAAAACTACACATAGGAACATTTGTTTGAAAATTTATTAGAGTAAAAATTGCCATGATATCAGAATTTTCAAATGAATTTTATGTAAGATAGATCAAATTAAGTGGGTTCATCTCATTATAACATTCAGAATCAATAAGAAAGATGAATAATAGGGTAATCGTACAAATTTTAGAATGTGTGTTTACTCTAAATGCTCAGTAGATCTTTTGCCAGATCTTTGAAATATTTTGGAAGATTCTGTGAACGAAATCAAGAACAGAAACGGCTTCTAAATGAAAACAAATTGGTCCTCACATTATTGAATATACGGCTTGTAATTATGTGTTAATAGCCATAGAATGAAGATATTGTCAGATGTACATCGTAAGAATAATTTGTGATTTCGATGAGCCTTTTGCTCAAATCATATATCTAGTCTCGTTGTCCGAGCTTTTTATCTTGTTTTGAGAGCGTGTGTCAAGCAGGATCGCCCCAGCTGGTGTACAAACATGAAACTTGTAGTCATTGAAATGGATCTCATAAAACAAGGTACGTAGTTTTTCTGGCATATGGTTTACTCTGCTGTATTTTTCTTTTCTTTTTCCTTTTTTGTTTTCAATTTTCATTGAAGATTTACTCATTGACTCTTTTGCAAAGAATAATGAAGTGGAACAATTTTTTTTAGGTATGATACACCTAGAAATCATTAATTTGTTTATATTGTAGTTTAACATTGTTTTTTTTTGTATTCTGTGAGCCAGGTTTATTTTAGTTTAATTCAGACATATCTTTAATAGAATACCTTATCAAAGTAATATACTTATTTTTATTGTTATATGTTTGGTAATGAACTATTATTTGTGAAATATTAAAGACTTCAGGAAATTTCAAACCTAATTAAAATTTTTTGTGCGTGTTATATTATCATTCAAATGTTGTTCTCCTTTGATAGAAATGAATGAATTGGATATTCCCATTGGGGCAAATAATTGAAGTAGACAAACTTTTGACATTATCGATAAACTCAGTTAAGTTCAATTATGTATTTTAAACTTTATCCTTATTTTAATTACAAGCAAATTTGCAGTAAAAATGTTAATTGTATGAATTGTAGCATTGTCACTGTCCAAAGAGAAATTCAAAGGAATGAAAATTTAAATAAATTGTAGAAATATCACAAATTGAATTGGTACTAAACTGAAAATGGGCAGAAAGTAATATTTACAATTGCAAATAATTTTGTTGAAGTAAGCACAGTTCTGAACTTTTCAGAATGAAGGGATATTACGGAGCATTCTTGCTTGCAAACAAGCTTGTTGCTGTTTGTATATTTCTCAAATGAAATTTAAAATAAAAGAACCAAGTTTTGTACACGTAAGTTGATCTGCAAAGCAGAGTTAATTCTGTATTATGTGTGAATTTATTGAACTCAAATGCAATGAATTGAAATTGGAAATAATTTTGATAGTTTGAAATATTTTTTTTGAATTTGCCTTAGAGAGGGTTTTTTAGTTAACATCTGGCCCTGTAATGCATCAATATGTTATAAACTTGTTATAACAAAAAAAAAAATTGCATTTCACAAGTGGCCGGTCTCAATTTTTGTGTTAGCATGTTTATTTGGCAGATTCATAATAACTTTTCGGAAATTTAACTAGTGTTCTTTTAAACGTTTGATGTGTAGATGTGACATTTCCAGGAAACTGTTTTTCACTCATTTGTTCAGTAATTAAATCATCCTAATCTCAATAATCAACGTATTCATCAAACATTTAGTCCACCATATATATTTGCAGGTCAAGAGAAATTCATATTTAGAATGATATAATAGTATATTATGCAACTTGTTTGTAATGTGCGTACGTGTGAAAACGTAACTTTGTTGCACAAGTACAAGGTTTCAAATTTTTTATGAATGCAATAAAGCATCATGATAAATGAGTTGCATATGCTATTGTCTTGTGTAACAACATTAGAAAATTTATAAAGAAACATAATAATATAGGAAACAAATTTTAAAAGCAGTTTCAGAATTGGCAGCATAAGAGTGAAGAGAACACTGAAAACAGGCAGGTAGGCGGGCGGGAGGACAAAAGGGGAGCATAGGAGGGGAGGATGGACATAAAATGCTGTGTGTGCCATAACATGCCCTTTTATGAATGATTTTTTGCCCCGAAAATGGATTTATAGAGCTAGTGTACAAAAATGTCTTTTCATGTAATAATTTTGGTGAAATTGAAGCCATTGGAGCATTATTTCTGGTTTCACACTTGATGTCCTAATATCCTTTGTTCAGTTTCTTACTTCTATTACTAGGATGAGTGAACTTGCTCATAATGAATACTACCATTTTTATAAAGCTATAGAAAAAGGATTTTAAAGATTCTTTTTTAGTTTTATTGAATTAATGAAAAAGTCTTCCTAGTAAAAATCAAAGTTATGAAATTTTGGCATGCATACATTCATCAGGTCTAATTGCAATAATAAAAAATGTTTTCCATAAGATATTTTAATTGCCTTAAACTACAAAATACAAGTTTGAGAACAAAGTACACTTGAATTATAAAATACAGACGTTTATGCAGTTTATGCATGGATTCTACCTGCTTTTTCACATAAAATGTCTCATAGAGTTGTTTGTTCAAGAATTATTCATCTCTTTTTAGCTGCACAGATTTTGAAACTTCCTGAAAGTAGGCTGTTTTTTATAAATTCATTAGTTGCATCAGTTAGTTTTGCACTTAAAATGTCAGCGAAAATCTTTCGGAAATCCCTTTCTTGTATTCAAAGATCACTTACCTTCTCTTGGCTAGTGTCAAAACTCTTGCCTTGTCATTTATCCCCTTTCTCCTGAATCTTACTTTCCATCCTCATCGGACCGAACTCACAAGCAAACTAGACTACAAATTATTTGTGAAGGATTGCCCCAGGAAGGAATTGACAGTGATCACCAGATTGGTTTCACGCATACCATGTCTCCCATAGATCAGTGCCATCTCACAGAGGGGAAGTAAAGGTTAGCAAATTACAGACGAATGCTGTGTTAAGGGCAAAATAAACACATTGCTATTTTGTAGAGACATTTTTATTATCTGCTCTGTATGGCTGATCTAAAATCTGACTTCATGTCCTGTTGCAAGAAGATACTGTATCAGCTGTATCTCAACAGCTCTTTCACTTCTTATTCTTATTACAGTTCAAAATCGTTAGAGATAACTGCTTCATGGAGGTCAATCTATGAAATAAGCTGGCCGCTTGCAGTGGGACCAGATGGCTGCTTAAATGAGGAAATTTTTACACGTGTTGTGGAAAAATCAGTTGATTCCAAGATAAAATAGCCAATAATGGAGGTACCTGCTTAATTGAGGTGGCTGTTAGAATAGGTTTCACTATAAATATGTAATACCAGATGCACTGGAACAGTCCTTCACAGAAGTTCAAATTCTAAGAAATTCTAGATGCAATCATGTATCTGATGGGAATGCAGGTCTTCATATTAACCATATGCACAGAAAATGTTTGGTGGTGAACAGACAAGGAAGAACAATTTGATGGGAAATGACATCTGATCTAGAAAAGTTTCTTGACCAAAAAATAGGAGTTAGAAGGTTGAAACAACTAAGATGAAGATATACTTCTGCAATTATTCCTCCTACTTTTATATTTATTACTTGCCTGATGAATTCATATTCTTGATGTAAAATTGTTGAGATGTAATGTGATTTCAGTATGGGTTAAATGTTAAAATAATGACCATTGTAATTTGAAGCATTAACACAGTTTTTCCTTCTACCAAAAGCACCATTTCTTTATTCTCACCATTTTTACTGTATTGTGTAAGGACAGTGTTTTGTTGTTCCCCTTCCTTCCGTTTTATCAAACTTCGGTCCATATTTGCAAAAAACCCAAGTTTGGGTTCAGTTTCTTCCCTTTTATCAAACAATTAGTGAAGTACTTGCTCTGTACTATTTAGGACATTAGAGCAGAGTAAAACCTTAAATGTGACTGTCAGATGTAATGTGAATATCTGTACATTAATTATGTTTATGGATTTAAATTTGAAAAGGCATACATGTGTGATTATGTTAAAAGTTTATTTGTAAACTGCTTAAATGTTGCTGATATTTTGAATGAATCGCAGTGAAGCTCAATGACTAGTTGTGATTCAGATACAGTTTTGTAGATAAAAATTGAAGAAAACCTGGTAATAAATGAACAGCTCTGAAATTCAACTAAAAACTGAAGAGTTGTTTTTTAAATAGAATTTTTTCACGACAATATTCCTTATTATTACCATTATCCTTTCCTTGTTCTCGTGCATCTAAACTAAATGAGCAAATATGTATTTTGTCCTAAAATAAATTGGTATGTAGCTTTGTGATTTACAATTCCAAAGTTCTGATTGATGTACTAGGCACTAAAGGGATATGATATCAAATCTATTTTAGAGTTTACTAGCTGTCAGTTTAATGTACTTATAACAAAATGTGTTTGTCTGCAGCAAGGAAGTTAATTTTGTCAACATTAAACTTCTCTAACATGAGCGTGAACAATTTCATTTGTAGTTGCCTATTACTGCTGATATTGACTAGAAAGTTTCTTTTTAAGTTGTATGTACCTTCTAATATGTTTCTTTTCTAGGATATATTAAAGGAAATCGTGTCATATAGTTCTTTGAAATTTTCAGAAATTGAAGTTTCAGCAATTCTATTGTTTGTAATATAAGAGTGAATAAACTATTCATCACATTGAAACAAGATCAAAATCATTATTCCTGCTGATATAAAATATTAATATTTTACTAATTATTTCTTGCCTGAAGATAGTCTTCAAAGAGTATGCACATTACATACATAATTTTTTCTCAATATTAAAATTTTGCATTGCCTATTTGCATTTCATTTGTGGTGAAATTCAAAATAATTTTATTAAAAAATATGCCAGCTGGTTTTGAAGTATTACCATTTTAATCAATTGCATTTCTTTTCTATCAAATTGTTTGGGTTGCACAAAATTTGTTTACAAGGAGATAATATAACAGTTGTAGTACGGTTTTGAATCAAGTAGCAGCTCTTTAGGTACTGAACAGTAAAAACTCAATACAATGTGTGCTTTTAATAACCAAAGTTTAAAAAAATGTTTTGATAATAATAAAAGTAACGTAGAATCCTTGTTAATAAAACATGCTTTACTTCACAACCATCATAGATATTCATTTTTAAATTTCTATTAATTGGACCAAATTTCATCCCCAAGTTTGTAAATGGATATTGTGGCAAACAAAACCCAATTGTTGGAATCTTGAAGAGAGTCAGAAAACAACACTAATGTTTTTTTTATTAAGAGGTTGTGTGACCATCAAGCTTAACTTCATAATCAGGGTGAACATCTACACTAGGTTCAACCAGTTTGTAGAATTATCTAAAAGGAAATAAATTCCTTGTAGAACACACTTGGACTATTTTATAACTTAGATAAATTAGGAATCCCTGCTAATGTTAAAGATCTTTATCTCTGATTACATTACTAAATTTGTGGAATTTATTGGTAAACAACCACTCATTGCAAAACCATTTGTGAATGGCTATTTTGACTGTCAATTCTTGCTGGATGTAATGTGTGGACATCTTTTGCTTCTGATATTATTTGATTTCAATAATGTTGAGATGTAATGTTTGTTATTTATTAATCTCTAAATTTGAAGAAAAGATATTTTAAAAAATGTGATGTCTGCATGTTTGCATACAGTGTTTGGATAGCCTATGTTCCTTGTTAGCAAAGACTCACTGTTATGCATTACCATTGTATGTCTAATTCTCCTTGATATGAAATGTCTTAATCATCTTTCGAAAACTCATTTCCTTTTGATACTGCATTAGTAAAGTAAAGGTTACATTGTTCACACGTTTTAAGAAGCTGTGGAAACAACCATGAAAAAAGGAATTTTGAAGGTTTAAAATTTTTTTTACCTTGCCAACTCTTGTTCATGTGTCAAATGGATTTATTGGAGATTAATTTGTCCTTTTTTCCTGTCTACATTTCTATGTTGTGGTGCCAAATTTAAAGGGTTGGCATTTTCAAAAACAGAATTTGCTCATTTGTTTGTAATGATTTTGATTGCTGTGTTCCACTGCTGATAATTAAATTATTTCACAGATGCCCCACCCTGATCCTGATGAAAATGTTGGTGCAAGATACATTTGTCTAAATCTGACTGGGAGTTCACACCCTTGATTGCCTTGATGACCTCATAGTCTGTGACACCTTGACAGGTATGTCACCATTTACAAAATTCTTTCTGTGTGGTATGGGAAGCAGGAGCTCAGTGTTTACATGTACAAATTTCGGAGATACCTTTTCACATTTCAACTTGCCAAATTTATAAAACTTATCGCTTTTTGGTTTAATCCATATTTAAGAAGCACCACACACTTTGTTGAAATACAATTACACTTTGTTTTGTGCACACTTAAGCACTTAACATTGTGACTTATGTTTATCTTTAATTTATGTCTTCCTTATTTTCCTGGTTCTGACTTCATCTCTTTCTGTTCCTTTTCATTTCTTACACCATGTTTTGGTTTTCCTTCTGTAATTTCTAGTGTTGTACTTAGTTCAAGGTAGCAAGTGTTTTTTTGGATCTTATTTTTTTCTGTTTATCTCTTCTTCTGTCTTTCATTTTTCCTTAATGCATTTTTTAAAAATTGTGTGTTATAAATTACAAATTTTAGCGAAATATTAGTTTTTCATTGGAGCTAGAAAATTACATTTTACACCACTGAATGTTATTTTAAAATTTCTAGTTAATTTACACAATTTTATTTAAATTTTCTCTTTTAATTACAAATTTTATTTTGGTTTAATGTGTTAAATTTCTAAATGGAGGGTATTGAGTCTGTAAGTACATTTTTTAATGATAGAAAACGTAAAAGGGATGGTAACCACTACAGTGTCTGTCTGTCAACTATCAAGAATTTTTTTGTACAATTCTTTGCATCTTCTTGGGAATCTTTTATCTTGAGAATATATATAATGACTTTTGACCCCTTTCACCTATTTAAGAAATTTCATTCCTTGCTGCAAATTCGACTTTCATTGCTGACTGTTTGCCTTCTATTCTGTATCTTTTTTGCTATCTTCTACCCTTCAATTCAATTTTTACCATCAAATGATCTGTTTCATAAAGTTTCTAAACTTTTTTGCTTATGTTTCTGTTGTTTGCTGACCATATTTTGTTACTACTGATACAATTTTGTACATTTTTTTTCTTTTTAATTTCCTGTGGTTTTTCATATTATTCTTTCTACTTTCTTTTACATTAAATTTCCTTCTCTTTTTCTCCCCCTGCGACTTCTCTTTGAAGACACGTTTTTTGTGTAGTTTCTAATTCCGTTTGTATTTGTCTCTAATTTTGTATTTCTTTTATTCGTAATTAATTTTTTTAGCAATATTTTTCTTCCTATAATTTTTGTGCATGATTTCTTTCTTCCTTCATCTTGTCTGTTAGTGTACTTAGTAGGATCGAATTAAGTCTTTTACACCTCTGCATCTGATGATCATAAAAAATATTTTTAAGTTTAATCACGGAGAATGATTGTCTGGATATTGCAATTCTTTATTAGGTTGATTTGACACAATCAGATCAATTCTACAGTATGAACATGATTGAATTAAGAATATATACAAAAATATTACCATTTGTGTGTTTTTGACCTTTCTTTAAACAAATAATTTCTTAATGTTGTTCTTAGTAATGACATGTTAAGTTTCTTTAGTGAAAATGTTACTTCGATTTATCTTTTGTCTGCATGCCTAGAATATGCAAACTGATGATGTTGAATGATGACATTCAAGAAAGGCCTCTGCGATGTATATGTACTGAAGGAGCAACATGGGGTGCTTTTAGTACTTGATGATCTCCATACGAATTTGGTCATCCATTGCAAATTTCATTAATAAGATCATTGCATTATATGTGCATTAGAGTAAACCTTTGGGACGTAGACAGTGCTTTTCAAACATTGACTATGTATTTACAGTATTTCCATAAACTAGTTATTGTGTCTTAACATATCTTTTTGAAAGTTACAACAACAAAACAGACAGAGAATATGAATAAATATGGAATTATGAATATGAATAAATGTGAAAGGAAGTTTTGGCTCTTCTACAAAATTTTTGATGGCATTTTTCTTATTCCGGCTTATGTCTATTCTGAACTGTCAGATTTGAATTTGGCTCTTTGTGTGTTCAACACTATCATACAGGTAACTCATCAATCAATTTTGTTTTAAAATAGCATTGTGAATATGGCCAAGTTTATTTATTAAAGTATTTCCACACTTCATTAATCATGGGACAACAATTTTGACAATTTTTTTGTATGAAATATTTAATAATTTGCAAAATATTGAAGGTTATAATTATAATAATTATTATTAAAAGGTTTTTATAAAGTGTGAATTAATTTTTTATATAAAAATGTCCTTATAATTGCTTGAATAAGTCACCATTCTATTTCCATAGTTCCCATAGAAGAATATGGTATAAACTCTTTGTATCAAACTTCTTTATTAAAAAAACTCCCCACAATGTAGAATTTTCTCATATTTTGTTGGTTTACCTTGTATCCATACATTAAAACTCTCTCTCCATATTGTGAAAATTCTCTATATTGAAAGAAAGTGCCACTGAATAAACTGATTATATATGTCTTATAAACACTACCGGGTGTATTTTCTAAATTTTATGTATCGTAAAAGTTCTTTGATTAAGAAAATTTTAAGTTTTATAAAATTTTCAAAATGCATTTATATTTTCTTGTAACATGTCCAGTAAAGTCCCTTTCAACTTTTCATTAGATGAAATGTTTGTATTTCTTTCTTGATATGATCTTCACTTTTAGGCACAAGTATTGTGAAAATACTAGCGCTGGGGAAATTACTCATGACAGAATATGTGAAAATGTGATATTGATTTTAGAAAATGAATTGAAACATACAGATGTCTTAATTCAAATACAAAATTTTATTGCATGCAATGTTGTCAATTGTCAATATATCTTTTTATTTTTATTCCTTTAATAAAATTAAAATGTTGCTGTACAAATGTCACATTCATTCTATTCTTGCTTACCTGCAAGATTAATTAAGATTTTTATTCTTATCAGCATTAAATAGCAATATATATTGTGGCCATTGTCATTTGTTTTGGAAGTAACCTAGAAGTGCATATCTATGAAATGTCACAAACAAAGATTTGGTCCAGTAAATAATTTTTAATGTGTATGCAATGATTTCACGATTTTTTTCCTTGGTTTATATATTTAGTTGGTATTGTTTGTGGTGATGTGCTTCATCTCTGGAATGTCTTCTGTTTATTCTCTTTCCTGTGTTAAAATTTCCTTATCTGATCCAGTCATTTATTTTACTTTTTTCTCCTGTCAATTATTTTAGTAAATGTTTTAAGAAATTTGCAGGACATTTTTCTTTGTAATTTACATTTTGTTGCCTGCAAAATATAAAGTTGTGTCCAGTGTACCTATTCAATATTCCTTTTGATCGCTCTATCTCATGTTAATGCTTGAAGCTTGATTGGATCCTTGTATTACATTTTAATGCCAATGGTTTTATAAAAAAAACAAGATGGTTTTGTGTGTGGATATTAATAAAGTGGGTACTTCATTAATTTTAAATTTTATTAATTTGATACAGCAAATACACTTGGGGAAAATAATCTGATGTGTATAATAATTGAAGACTTGTTTTTACATTTTGCTGTAGGGTTTGGTTTCTTTAAGTCATGGACATAAGATTGCAGCAACACCCCCCTTTTTGTCCCCTTCATAAATCAAGATACATAAAAAGTATGTAAAAGTAATTTGTATATGCTTTTTAACCAAATTAATATCTTATGATTGTTTGGAAGATTATCTTCTATTTTAAGGAAAAGTAAAATTCAATAGTATGATTTCCAAATCATAAAATTAAGAATGCCAGAAACATGTATTTTCCAAGGATAACTTACAAATTGCAAATATTGGATTTCTGTGAATATGTTGCTCCAAATTATCATTTCATGTTATGGGATTGAAGTTGTAGAACATGTAGTGTAGTTTTATTTGGAGTGAAATTAAATAAATTATGCAAGTGTGCTTGATCTATTGAAATTGTACATTTCACCCTTTTTTTATTGTTTCTCCTAAACTAAGATATTTGAGTTATATTTTTTACATTTTTAATTGTCAAAATACTTCATGATCTTTTAAACAAGTTCTATTCAACATAAACAATGAAGTAAAGCATTAAAAATAAATTGTTAAAATTGTTTCATTTCAAAGTTTAAAGAAGGAAAATGTAATGAGGAATCAAGAAATTAAGAATGGAGTGAATAATAAAGGAGTCTGAAAGGTTGGAGTTGGGGTGAGTGAGCGAGTGAGCGAGCGAGCGAGCGAGTGAGGAAGCAAGTGAATGTGTGTTTGTCTATGGGTATGTGATATATGGATGTGCACATGTAGGCCTGTGTCCAAGAAATATTTATGGAAGTGAATGCTAAAATATTTATATAACATGTCTATTTAGGTATGAATTTGAAATTGAATTTTTTAGATCTACACATTTCATTTTTTATTTTATTTTATTTTGTATTCATTTTTTTTTATTTCAATGTATACAGTATCATCAAATAAAAAAAAAAGCTTATTGGTTCTAACTCTAATTGCTATGTGTCTTTGTTAATAATCCTAAATAAATTCAATTCATTCAGTTGTTCACTGAGAATAAGAACTCCTGAAGTTAAGGTGGTCAGAATCATAGTATCTACATTTATTTTCTAAAACCAACATGAGATTTGTTTTTGGAGTTTGTTACGTATACAATTTATCCCCAACATATTAAATTGAATGTAACATCCGTGAGCAACTTTTTCAGAAAACAAGGGAAAGTAATTCCTGTATTGTAGAGTTAATGTAATTGTAAATCACATGAAAAGGAATGTTTGTTTGATTGAATGGTCATGTAGATTAAGATTTTTCGCTGGCTTTCTAGAAATATACATGTGGGAAGTACTAAGAGAATAAAGACATCTAACTTTGTAACAGATTGATTGATGAAGTAAGTAATCACGGTATTTAATTTAAAAATTGTGTTGGTGCTTCAATAAATTTTTCATTGAGAAGAGAATAATTTGTGACAATTTTGTGTTGTTTTTCTCTATCCTAACTCAGGATATTCTTATAATAAAGTTTATAATAAGTTTGTAATTGTAATGGGTTTGAAAATGCATTGTTTTGACAAACTGATTGTATCCTGACTTCTACATTTTCACATTAACATATACAAAATTGAGGTCTTATTAAATGATAGTCATAGTATTTATTAGAACATTGTCAGGTGTTATTTTCTCCCTGTTAACTTTTAATTTTTCAAAATCTGAAAAAGCTGGGCTCTTATTTAGAGCAAAGGTTTAACTAATAAATATGGAACTATTAATTTTTTTTGATATTCATTTGCTTGTTGAATATGCTTCTGAAGTCTTCTTGTGATCATGATTTTCACCATTTGTGTGTGAAATGGAAGAAAATCAAATTATATAAAAAATCTGAATCACAACAAATAACTTCCAACATAAATTTTAAAATATATACGCATAACATTCCCACCAAAGTTATTACTTACTAATGAAGTTTTAATGAGTGTGTAATACATCTCAACTATGTATTATTTCAATACTTGAGAGTTGTGTTATACTTGTATAGTTGAATTATAATACAACTTCATGCCATATATGATAAAAATTAAAGCTGGAATACTATGGTCAAATAGTATTGTTGCAGAGTAGAGAAGAAGCAAAAAATAAACAGAGAAAAAACAATAAAGTGGCATGAAACATGTTAATGACTGATTAAGAAGAGAAGAAGACTTTCAACAAAGAGAAATGAAACATATTCTATGCTGTAAATGCACATCTTGCTACAGTTAAGGATTGATATTATTAAAAGATGGCAATTGTCTCCTTGTCCTTTGAAATGTGGCTGATTGTTCAGCTGTGGACTTAATCTGTGTATGTCATTCTTCGATGTACATGTAACATATCAGACAGTGCCATTTATTGGTAAATGAACAAAGAACAATATAAGAGAAAACGGCAATGCAGGCAATCGCTCACAAAGTTGAGAAGGAGATTCCTATATGAAGATGTGTTGAAGGCACACCGTTGTGGTTTCAAACATGGTGAACAACTTATACCTACACATGAATTTGATACGTTCTTTGCGCAGGTGATGGTGTCAGCAGCAGCAGCGTGAGCAAGAAGTTGCTGATAGCTTGGCCTGTGACAAAAGCAGGAGTGCTGTTACAATGTCCTGAGCTACATTGAGGTCATCTCACATGGAATGCTGCGGGACGAGGTTCTTCAGCTGATCTGAAGTGCCTGCTGCAGAACTCCTGGCAAGCAATTTGCCCAAGCACTGGTGGACTGTGCTGTGGGGGATGCGATCTATGCAGGCCTTGTTCATACGTTTGAGAGTATGAGTTTTCAGTGATTTGTAAATTCTGTGAGAGGAACTGTGCCTCCACTTCACTCCAGTTTTTGATTTTACAAGATTCTGTTCTTACTGTTCAATATGTTGAAAGTTAATGGACAACAAACAAGATATGAGGTGGCATTGATCAACTGAGTACATCACATGGGTGAACATGAATTTGATCATGCCTTCTGGCAGAGACTGGCTGCAAAATCCAATGTTGATCTTGAGTATATCAAAGCAGTGCTGCAAGCAATGAAGCAAGTGACTTTGTAAACAGTAGTTGCACTATCAAATTTTACAACAAAAGTACTGATTGAAGTCAATTTGTACATGTGTACAGTCACTTGCATCACCTCTTGTGCCATTGCTTTACTGTGTGTTTACCCTTGCTGTGCTGTGTATGTCTTTTGGTACTAGTGATACATTTACTCCTGTGAGAATGGCCACATTGAAAAATAGATATTATAATTGCTTTAGAATAAAACCTCAAATAAATTAGTTTTCAAGTATGCATTCATACATTTCATTTTCTAATATATGCTGAATTTTGAATTGAGATCTATTTGTATTGTGAAATATGAATAAATTCTTTCAGATTATCTACAATCTTGTTGCAAGTTACAATTTCATTTTGATTTCCTCCCTCTCTTTAAAATTTAATTTGATATGCAAAATCACAAATGCAACACGTTTAGCCTAATTTGCTTATCATATACACAGTGTTGCAAATAGTGCGATGTTTGATTCAAAACTTATTAATTTGAAATGATTTGTTTTTGATGTTGTTTTGTGTATTTACTGTAATTTTCCTTTGAATAATGTATCAGAATTAATGAAAATATTTTAATAGATAAAAGAATTTATCATAATAAAACATAATTCAACATTTTTATGGATTTATTGAAGATCCATTTTGAATTGATTTTTTAATGCACTTTGCAATCAAGCATCGTAATAGTTGCAATCACATATAAGGAAAGTTATAAAGAAATTCAAAAAATATGGAACTTGTATGAAGAGAAAAAAATGAACTACTTTACTGGACTTGGGAAAATAATAAATGCATTTTATCACTAAATTTTTAACGTTTTGAATATCAGTAATAAAGTTTCAGGGTTCATTTTGTTTGAATTCATTCTCTTTAAAAATGACAAGATTAACAACAGTAATTGCTACCGCTAATGTTATGTCCACCACCACCACCACCACCACCGTCAAGGAAACCTGTTTGGTACATACTGTTGTTTTAATTATTAGGTTTTTATTAGTATCTTGTAAACTTATTGTGTAAACTTGGGCGTTCCATAGGCAATATGTAGTTGTCTTTTTTGAAAGCTTTTATGATACTCCAATTGTGTTGTTAGCAATGTAGCGTAGATTTATGTTGTTACAAAGCATGTGGTAGTTTTGCATGGTCTAGCATTCCTTGTGATGCTGCATGTTCACTTAGTGTCTAGCAATCTTTGAAGCTTGTTAGACCCTACATATTTGACTATCATCTTCAGTTTCATTTCATCTCAGTTGACAATTTATTTAGACATTTTTGAAAGCTTAGTTTGTGACTGTAACATTTTGACTTTTCGGAATGATGAAGGTTCCAACTGACAAACTCGAGGAATATAAGGTGTTAGTGTGATAAGGTTGTACTGACTTCTGCTACAAGTAGAACATATTTATGCTTGTAATCTGTGGACAAATAGCCAATAGACATCTCTACCGTAGGTGGAGAAATGATAGCATTATGAGTTTTAGTGAATGAAAAAATGAAAATGGAACTTTAACATGAATTTACTTGAGACAACTGAAATGTCACTTGGACCCTTGTCGTTCCAAAGAGTCTATTTAACACATTACAAATAATCGTGGAAAGGGTACACGGTACATTTTGATAATACAAAATTAGAATAACTTAGATAAATGTCCACAATCAATTGTTATATTTGGATCAAATTCAAAGTTTTTACAGTGGTCATATTTTGAATATTCAAATGTTTCAAAGAAAGGCAACTAATGAAAACATGGGTAATAGAATTTTTCAATTGGGCATAAAAATTAATTTCTCTACAGAAATGTTTTGAGATATACTAAAATGGCTGAAAGTATGAAGAATGTTCTCAGAAGCAAAGAACTGTTTCTAATTGTGAAATATTAAAAATATAAAATTTGTTAGTTGAAAAAGTAGTTTGGAAGAATGTATAATGGGAAGTAGTATTTATTGTGCTTTTATTATGAATGAATGTACAGTTTTCATATTAAATTTCTTGGTTGTGGCAAACTGACCACACACAGCACAGGTACAGCACATGTAGAGCACATGTACACATGTACAGAACTAGTAAAGGCCAAGTGTAGTGCAAATATAAAACATACATATGCAGCATTTAAATGATGTACTCACCAGAGCAGGATGTGAAGTATAGCATCAGATTACTTGAAGAGAGAATCCATAAGAATTTTTACTGTTATTAGCTACAAGCAGTGTTCCCAAGATTTGAATTGGCAAAGAAGACTTTCTATGGAGAGATATTCTGGAAAAATGTGGAATTATGATGATTATATGAGAGAGCCATCTTTAAAATTTTTCAGAAGTTTTTATCTTTGCCATCACCATGTGAAATTATTCATGTATTTGGATGTGTTTATTTCCAAGGTTACAAATATGCACAGCTCCTGAAAAACTTCAATTCAGCTTGCTCAAGACTATAATCAGACGGGGGGGAAAACCCATTGAAAAATTCAGTTGAAGAATTTTTGCAAGAAATAAAATTAAAAGTACTGATATGGAACATGGAGATATAGCTACTTAAAACAAATATTTTGAATTTATCAAATGAACATAATGCAACTTTAAGAAAAGTATGTGAATAGTAGTAATCCACAACTCAATTTGTATAGAAATCAACAAGCAAAACTTAAATGATGATGATAAGAATTTATATTGTATTTAGAAAGTTCATTTTATTGGAATGGATTTCTATTAATATTTAGCTCTATTTATGTGTGAGCAGAACAAAGAATGGATAATGTGTTTATTTAATTTTTTTATAGCAGCACATGCCCAAACAATTTATAAACTTCTCTGATTTGTTTCACTAATATTGTTATAATATATTACCACAGATTTGAGAGGATAATACATTGAGTGATGACTGTCGTGGAGCCCTTCTTCTTTAGTCCTTTTTCCTTGCAATGCTTCAGTTGTGTGTTGTGCCCAGAACCTTTTAGTATTGTCTGACAGGTCCTTCTTTCTGCACCTGCTTTTCATATAATGGATCTTTTGTAACATTCTGAAAGTAATGATAGGTTGAAACCTCTTAGTAGAATTACATATATTTTTGTCTGCTCTCTCTCTCTCTCTCTTTCTTTCTTTCAATAAACATCAGCTAAGATGACCATAAAACAAATTTTTGTCTTTTTCAGTGTAAGATTGTTGAGTATTCCATTTCGTATTTTAAACATAAAGTAATTCATTAATCAAATTTCTTCAGTGAAATGAAATATTTATCTATAGGTGAATAAAATTGCAATATCTGTGAGTCACAAATGAATGTCTTAATGGTAGAGTTTTTTTTATGGAAGAAAAATCAAATGACATATCATTGATCATTAGGAAAAGTTGTGTATTAAGAATATGATTGACAAAATTGGAGAACCTGTTTCGCAGTTAGTGTCTATTGTGGTCAGAAGCAGCCATTTGTAGTTTACGCCCTTACTGATTACTAGAAAAGTGTTAAGGCACATTTTACATTACAAAAATGTGAATTCAAGAAGCAAAAAAGGCTTTAAACAGTTACTTGGGGATGTTGTAGGATTAGGGGCATACAGATACATCTGTGTTACAAATGAGATTCAGGACGAGAATTCGGTCACTTAAGTCTAATATGCCACCACATTTTTGGTGTCATATATTTTGACAACAAATGTTGCATGAACTTCTTTCCTGCTGATCTCAGCCTGTTTATCCCTCATAGTTAACCCTCTCCTTTGCCTCTGCAATTGGTACCACATATCTTCATTCTTAATAGGCCAATTATTTAGCAATATTGTGTACATGTGTTAGCTTCTACAATACTTTTTCACATTGCTTTCATTGCCACATAGGCATGCTGTGTAATTGGATCTAGTCTATATTTGCTTGGGGTTTTGTGAAATGAACTGTGGTCTTAATTTCCTTCATTGTTTTACCTAAAATATATTACCTAGTATCTGCTTCTGTCTTATCTATTATGGAGCTAATCTATTGTTGCTTCTTATTAAAGGGTATTCTTAAACAGAGCTCTCCAACCTGCCAGTCCATGGACCAGATCAGGCCCGCATAGCAATTCATACTAGCCCAGCAAACAATTCCAAAATTTCAGATATTGTATATACATAAGTAAATTGAAAATAAGTAAATAGTGTTTTTATTTGTTGCGAGCGTAGGCCATGAAGACTGCTGTAATCTATTTTTATTTTAAAATTGAGTGATGATCAGGCTACAGTGAACAAATGTCTTTACATGAAGTAGATTCTCTGGAAAAAGGTCTGTCTTCTCAAAATTATTTCACTGAGAAGCAAATAAAAAATTAAGCTAAGACATGAGAAAGTTTAGAAGTTGCTTATGTATTAGATGAAGTAAATGGTGGATATTTATTTAAAATGTTCATTTTAAAACTGTTGAACAAATTTACCTGATGGGTATCAGAATTGTGATAGTGATCCATTTTCAACTGATTGAAAAATCCATTCAGTTGTTAAGGTCAAAATTTTCCACCTGATTTTCAGTTGAAAGTGACAGACTTCTATTGAAATGTTTAAAGACCAATCTGAGGAAATGTCTTGAACTTCAAAATACTACCTAATGATAATTTCAAAAATTTGAATAATTTTGTTCAAGCTATGTTTTCTGTTTTGGGCTCAGCACATCTGTGAAAAAATCTGCTCTAAGACAAAATATATAATCTAAGTATCACACAGTGATATTTAGATTTTAATTGACAAGTAAGCATTTGAAGTTTATCTTTCAGTGGGATCTGGTACAACTGAATTTGAACCTAATCCAATTCAGGGCTGGTTTAACACAGAGGTACAGTTAGAATGTTCCATAAGTCTCATGCTATTTGAGGCTTTTGAAACTTTTGTTAAGTGTTACAGAAACATAGTACACACACACAAAAAAAGAAACAATGTTTTTTATTCACTTTGTCTAAGTCAAATTTTACAGTAATATAACGAGTTATTACAGTACAAGTGTTATGTATATACGGCCTACTATTAACAACTGAATAACATTTGTTTAGAGCCAAAGTGACACCATCTCATGCAGGCCATCATTACATGATCTCTTAGGTACAGAAAAACATTGGTCAGAATTTGATAATGCGTATTTTAAAAGAGCCCAATGATAAGGACTTCAGACATATGCTTTCTGTTATTTTAGATGATTTTAATATATTACTGTTTATGTTGTAAGTGAACAGTGTTTTAAAAACATGCCTATTTTATAAAATTCGTAAAATATTAATTATTCTTGCAAATTAAAATTTCTAGTTAACAGAAAATAAAGTTTGTAATATCCTCCCCCCCTTAATCCCCAGTTTTACTCATTCATGATAATGTGCCTATTTAAAGTTTATATTTGGCAGACTAGGGCCTTGCCATGGCACCTCAGCTTGACGGCCATGGGTTCAGGAGACTTGTGGTAAGCATGTCGCAATCTCTTTGTCCTCACTTGATATTCTCAAGCTGTGAGAAGCTTTCGCATTATCAACCAATTATACCAATTATAGGAACTGGTATGACAGAAGAGTGACTGTTTAATTTTTGCCCCATCTAGGAATCGAACCCAGGATAATGAAATGGAAAGCTAGCTTGCTATCTGATCATAGTTGTTATTATTATTATTATTATTATTATTATTATTATTATTATTATTATTATTATTATTATTAATTATTATTTACATCCATATTACTGTT
The DNA here is from genome assembly GCA_038098605.1 of Gryllus longicercus. Lineage (NCBI taxonomy): Eukaryota > Metazoa > Arthropoda > Insecta > Orthoptera > Gryllidae > Gryllus > Gryllus longicercus. The sequence goes on along the minus strand of JAZDUA010000771.1, from coordinate 244,447 downwards.
TTTTCTTTACCAGAATTCAAATTCTGTTCATGTTACAGTGAAATTCTTGTTAAAGGTGTTACTACCGAGGGTTTACTGTAATCATGAGGGGTCCCTTGTTTTACCCGTTTACTCATTTACCACAGGCGTTACAAAACCTTAAACCAGCCCTGATCTAATTGAAAAGAAGTAATGAGTAACAGAATGTTCCAAGGTCATCAATTTTAAATCTTTGTTTGTTATACAACTTCACTATCTTCTCAACAACTTCCTTTTTTAACCTGACAATTTGGTGAATTGTAATATATTTGTGGAAGAGGCTCTCCAAGCAATCTGGAAAATGGTTCAGCATAAAATCATTTGTATTTATTAATTGTATGTCCTCTTGTTTTAGGCTGCATGTGCTTATGTATACAGCACTACATCACTATCACTGCAACAATATTTCATACTTACACAACTTAACTATCGTTTATCCTTGTTAATTTATTATACAGACCAAAGCATTCTCATGTTTAATTTCTATTGCAATTAATAAAATATGCAATATGTGACAATTACTATATTGCTATTGATAATTTTAGGAGGTCCTTGGCCTCTTGCTGCTTTGGAAATTTGGTCCACAGTCAAGAAGGTTGGAGGCCTCTGATTCACAGAATGGAAGATTTAGTAAAATTTTAAAGGAGTAAAGTTCTCCCCAAACCATATTCCTGACAAATAAAAGTACCCTTTGTTGTGTTGGGTGCATCTTTAATGGAAAAATTTGAACGAAGTATTATTAAAATTCGTAAGAAATTTTTAATTGTTTGGGAGGTTTGTTTACATGAAATTACCTAGCTTATCAGAAATAGGTAATTATAAGGCTTTTTTATAATATTCTATTAATTGTAATTAGAGCCCGAATGTTCGGGCATTTATTTGACATAAAATAGGTAGGCAAAAAGGCATTTATTTTTATTAAAATAGGCATGACATGGCAATTATTCTAGCTAAATTAGTGTGACAAAAAGGGCTTGTAAACAAACATTCGCATTTAAAAGTAATTATTGTAAAAACATAATAATGAAAATTATTCACATTTTTATTCTAACTCTAAAATTTACGTTAGCACTTATCAAGGAAACTATCTTTTCTTGGTAATCTTGAGTGTATGTGACAATACAGTATGATGGCTACGAATTTGTTTTATTCATGATGCTTTCGCTTTGAAATGATTTTGTGATTCCCTTCTGAATCTTGAAAAGGCAATACTGAAAACAGAATTATATTTTCTGTTCTTCGCTCTCGTGTAATTGCCACCACTGAGAATGGTGTGTTGTACACAGACAGCTGTGCTCAGAAGGAATCCAAGTCATACCGGAAAAAAAATCAAAAATTTTGACTGGTATCCTCTTCCTTTTTCATATATATTTTTAACAGTGCCTCTGCCTTCATGATGAACAGGCTTGCAGGTATATTTCCTCTTGATCAAGATCGGTGAGAAGAGGAAAAAAGCAAAATAATGACATAAAAGGCAGACAAAGCCCTGAATAAGACAAAATGGCAAAAATAGGCATCATAGGCTAAAGTAGGCAAAATGAAGGTCTACTAAAACAACTCAAGAAGCACAATCAAGTGATTCCTATTGTCAAAAGTCATGAAATAGTGACCATAGCAAAAAGTTAATCTACAAAGCAGTTTTTGAATTGACAAAAGATGCCCAGAAACATTCTATGAAAATATCAGTTCAAAAAACAAAAGTTATGGCACTGCAGGACAAAGAATAGAAGAGAGCCAAAATTGTAATAAATGGAGAAATAGTGGAACAGGTCAACAAATTTTCATATCATGGAAATATAAATGTATTTTAACCACACCCAGGAGGATTAAAAAAATAAATTGTATAAATACAACAATCTGTGGAACAATTGAACAATACTTTAACAGAGACATGAATGCAAAAACAAAACTTAAAGTTCACAATATAAA